>JBBBDQ010000694.1:3152500-3477500 GCA_037127315.1 Ascarosepion bandense | reverse complement strand
ATTGCATGCTCCAGCCTTCTTCAGGTGCTAAGAATTTCAAATCCTTTATTTCGATCACTGGGGTATAGAAAGAGTTGTGAGTTCAATACCTGGCTACAGCTGTGGTGAGCAAATTACTTAGAGAGTTGAGTTAAAGAGAGAAAACTACATTGTATCCAGAAGTGGCATTGCACAGGGAAGGAGAATGATATACTCCAGTGATTGAAATAAAGGTTTCAGTTTGATATTCCTAGTACCTGAAAAAGGCCGAAGCATGCAATCACCGAAACATTGTAAATATAGCAATAAAGATGAGGATAGCAGTCCAAACAATGTAAATAATATAATTGTTATCAGTTAAAAATTCTGCTGATTTGTTTGATAGTTGTAAAAGTATTAAATAGGTGACTAATCTGTCTTGTATGTGCGTTGGTTTTGTATTTTCTTTTCAAAGTTGGCTGCCAAATAATTTCTTTTAGCATATTGTACTTAAATCCTGAAATGTACACTGAATCAATCAGATGTAATGAAAATCAAAATTAAAAATGTGATTTTATAATATACTTGATAATCATATTCTTGTGAAGGTAAATAGGTAGAAACTCAAGAAAGTCATCCATATACAATTTATCATTATCATTAAAAGGTAATATTCTTTAAAGAATTACTGTTTTGATCTCAACAAAATTAAAATATCATATCCTAATCTTATGATGACTTTGTGTTGATGTTATTGGCATCTAAAAGAAGCTTTGACTAGCTTGGAAATCTATCAGTTTTTTTAAAGTTTTTTTTCTATCAGTTTTTTTGTAACGAAAAGAAAATCTGTAATATGCCTGTGTTTCAGACAAACAAAACTTTTGATGGCAACAGGTATTCTCTTGATTTCCTGGTCTTTCCAACATTGTTGTCGTTTTTGTCTTGTTCTTCTTCACTGTCTTCGTCTTCATCTTCTCACTCACACACTTTGTCAACCAACTAAGTTCCAACTAACTCAAATCGCTGCCTTTCCTCATTTTATGCCTTTTCTCGGCTGCTTATTTGCATACGAATTACAACAGGTAGCTATAATGATGACATGGCTACCTCTCATTTGCATACCTTGTAAAACCGTGCATTGGAACAAGGCATTAGATCACGCAGGTGACCACACTGTTCCCTGTTCTTCCAGGATGTGGGCAATCATGGTTTGCCACAACTTCCTGTTCTTTGTAGCCCATAGAAAACTTTGTCTTTTTACTATATGTTCTAGTCCCTGTTCTGCCAACCATTTAGGTAAGTTATGCTCTACTTTCCTCTGTCCTTCTTGCCTTCAATATGTTTTGTGAGTGTCAAATTTTCCAAGCCCTCTTTTCTCATTATATATCCTAGAAATTTCAACTATTTCTTTCTGATGCTTCTTTTTGTTTACATTTTCTTTTAAAACTTTGTCATTGCTCATGTGTTCAGTGCATGGTATTTTCAGCATTCTCTGTAGTTAACTACATTTCTGTTGCTTCAAGTCACTTTTTCATGTGATGAAATGGGCTAACATTCAATGCCATATGGGAGTGCAGATATTACATAACAGTTCAGTACTCTTTACTTTATTTCCAATGAAATTTTTTTGTTTCTTATTATTTGGAAGACATCTTTATTCTATTCCAATTCACTTTCAAATTTTGGTATCATATTTTCTATCCTCTGTTAAAATACTTCCTAGATATTTAAATTTTTGCACTTGTTTAATTTTGGTATCTTCAGTTTGTATTTTGCATGTTGGGCTGTTTCTGTAGCTAAAAACCTTATATTCTCTACTTCTTACAACTGATTCTTAGTCTTTTCTTCTTGCTTTCCTTTGCTAACTTTGTAGGAGTTCCTGTAGTTTCTTTTCTATGTCTGCTATCAGCACCATATCATCTTGCATATCTAATGTTGTTAAAGTTGTAGCTGCCAATAATGATTCTTGTTACGACTTCTAATTCTCTCAGGATTGCTTTACTGTAGAAGCTGAATATATCCAGTGAGAAGACACATCCGTGTCTTACGCTCCTTTCTATTATTCTATATTTACTGAATTCATTTTTTATCTGCATTCAGGTGGTTTGCTTCCAGTATAGGTTCTGTATTATTCTAATATCGTTCCCAAATATATCAAGCTTACCTTGCAGTTCTAATAGTTCTTTGTGATATACTTTATCAAATGCTTTTACATAATCAAGATATTTTTTTAGTCTGGCTCTCTGTATATTAATCTCATCCTTGTTTTCACACTTGTTCTGCACTAACTGACTTAAGTAGGTTAAACACTCTATTGACCAAAGTCTCTCTTTTAATACTCTTCATGTGTTTTGCGAAATCCCAAGTAAACTTCATTTTAGTTTTTTTCTTTCTCTCTATTCAATAGAAAGAATATTATATCTTCAGTTCAAGCAGATTTAATATTAGAAACTTAGCTCTAAAATTATGTTAAGTACTGTTTGTCTTTAGCAGATTAAAAATCAATATTAAGTTTTTCTTTTGCTTCATGTCATAATATCTCTTTTATTTTGTAGACAAATCATGTATTCTACACAACTCTAAACTGAACCAAGAACTTTTTAACATGTCTCCTTTTATATATTTTGTTTTTGCTTGTAAATAGAAGAGAGAATCAAATCCAGAGTTCCTCTTTTCAGAGTGACATACATCTGAATATTTGCTGTTATTACATAAATTCAACTTGCTTTGTTATCAAGATCTTGCTATTGTAGTTTATCTATTGTTGGCTCCTGTAAGAATTTAGAAAATTGTGACAATTCTAAACAAATTTCACTCACTGAAATGTCAAATAGTAACTGTTCTACTTTATGACATATAGACAAATGTTGTGATGTCTGTTTGGAACTTTTAAGTGCTTGACCCTTAGAAAATTCATTGTTAATATGTTAGATATTTTTTAAGAGATGCTATATAAGGAATGAGAAATACTTGAATTCCATTTTACTAATCATTTACTTTATGAACAGCTTATGAATTAATAAATTATTTATTTGTAATCATTTTTCATAGTTCAGTATATATTTTTGGTTAAAAGAGAAAATAAAATTTTAGTAACTTACATTAAATTATTATATTCAGGGCTTTGTTAGATAATGATAGGATATGCATAAAAACAAGCTATAGATTTTTTATATTTATTTTATTATTCGTAACAAATATTCATTAATTTAAAAAAAATTCTTCTAAAATGTTCTTTGAATTTAGTTTAACCATTTCAAAAACTTGATATAAGACATGTTTTATTATTTATAAAGAACTAACACTTTATAGGTACCATGTGTGTGTGATCATTTAAGTAACTCATTTAAGCAGAGAATATAACATATCAGTTATGTCTCTGTGGAAGTTTCATATTGATCCTAGCTTAAAGAGTTGTAAGGCAAAAGTTTTTTCCAAGAGTTGCTATGCTTTTTGTTTTTATTTCAATTTCTACACACACACACACACACACACACACATATAGCTTTTTTTGCTGTGATCATTCTGGAGGTGAATAATTTAATGTTAAGAATTATAGATAACTGGTAAATTTATATCTATTCTTTCTTACTATAAAATGAACTCAAAACATGATCAGCATCTTGAAACAGCTTCAAATAATAAATTTTGTTTTTTAATGTTAGTAAATTTGGGATGATATACATATATACTTTTAAATATTGATTTTACTAGTGTATGAATAAAAAAGAAAAACTATCGATAATAAAAAGAAGTGAAAGTAATTGCTTATATTTTCTGATTAGTGCATAGAAACTCAAACACTTTGTGTATCTAATTTTTTATTGTTATTTCTAGGCCATGGTAGTTGTGTGATCTAAAACAGCTTAACAATCTTGCAATGATCTGGTATAAATAACAGGTGATGTCAAATTCTATAGAAATTCTCAATGCATGAATAAGAGAGCAATGTAGCATATAGTTTATTCGTGAACCAACACATTTGAGTGAAATTATAAAGGGTGTTACTTTTTATTTTAGATACTTCAAACTCGATACCCTTTTTTTCTATTGTTATCTTATTGTTATCCTTTAAGGAAACATATCATTATGAAATGTTTGATTTAGAAAGTGAGCATCATTTAAGCAAAGAATGTAACATATCAGTTATGTCTCTGTGGAAGTAACTTCCTAATATGTATGCACACTTTATACTTAAAAACATTCCTTTCTTCTTAAAAAAGGGAATATATATATATATATATATATATATATATATATATATATATATATATTTTTTTTTTTAAACATATGCTGTTAAATATAAGAGACAATGAATGTCTATTATGTTTAATCATGAGCCGTTCTAAACGTATTTTTGCTTTAATTTCAGTTGAAAATAAAGACAAAAATTCTCCAACATTTGGATAATTATTTATTGATTTTCTTCTAAACTTTTGGCTCACATGAGCCCTCTTCAGAGAGGTTGTTTAAACTGAAATATAAAATCCACCATCACCGATGATTTTATTTTGTGTTGACATAAAACTCCGCTTGGCAACGGCAATAGTTACCAAAAATAATAAACGCAGTTCTTAAATTTGCAATGCGGTTTTATGACGTCACACCGCATGATAGCGCGAAATGACAACAAGACCATGTAGTCAAATGCAATGTAAATTCAGATTTCACATTCAAAGGTATTTATTCAAAGCACATAAATGACAACAAAGAAATCTATACAGAATAGAATCAATATGTTGCATTTGACTACATGGTTTTGTTGTCATTTAGAACGGCTCATGATTAAACATAATAGACATTCATTGTCTCTTATATTTAACAGCATATGTTTAGAAAATTACTTGCTGCTTTGATATACTAAATATATATATATAGTTTTTATTTCAAACATTTTTCTATTGACAAATACCTGTCATTGATGTCTTACAACTAAATACCCCATTTTAACAGTCCTCAATACTTTCAAGTGGCATATTGATTCTATTCTGTATAGATTTCTTTGTTGTCATTTATGTGCTTTGAATAAATACCTTTGAATGTGAAATCTGAATGTCATTGCATTTAATTATTTTTGATATGTTAATATTAAATCCTAGATATAAGCAGTTTTATTGTAGTTTAGAAAAAGATTGTACGTTATACACTATTTACATTATTTGGAGTATTGTCCTCATCGACATTGCCATTTTTACAATGTTTTGGCTGTTATATGCTCCAGCCTTCTTCAGGTGCTAGAAATTTCAAACCAAACCCTTTATTACAATCACTAGAGTATATCATTTTCTTTGTTAGTCATGTTTATCTCCCTTTAACTTGACTCTGTTAGTTATTTGTCCACCACTACTGTAGTCTGGTATTGAACTCACAACTCTTCAAGTCAAGTCACTGGAACTAATCAATGTTTATATCCACTGGGCCTGAACAAGAACAACATAACAATTATCCAGGGTACATGACAACAACTCTAAGGAACATGGAAGGAAAGTGCTTGAGGATAACCACTCTGAAAACAGCCTGGGCTGTATGTCTGAGGACAACAGCAAGTGAAATTCTGGGACTTATAAACCTAATGTTGCAGCAATATTTTTTACCAGAGTTCATATTGCAATTTTCGATGTTAATGGTTTTCTCTAGTATTTTTTTACCAGAGCTCATATTGCAATTTTTGACAGTAATGATTTTCTTTGGCACTCTGTATTACTGGTTCTCATATTGTATTCATTTCTATGCTTGGTCAGCTTAGGAAATTTTTGTAGCCTAGCATATGCACTGATTCCTTAAGTTTACATAGTTTTCAGTGGTGTTCTCTATCTATTATTTCAACTTCATCCCATAGGGAGCAGTGATCCCCTTTCTCCCTCCATATGTGGTCAGCTACACTTGATTTTTCTATCTCCTCTTGTGTTATGGCCTTGCAATGTTCTTGTAGCTCTTAAGGGGGCAGTCTGTTTCTCCTTTATGTTTCTTTCCACAGCTACATGGGATGGTGTACACACAATCCTTAGCATCTGAAAAAGGCTGGAGTATACAATGATGGAAACTTTGTAAAAATGGTAATGAAGATGAGGACAATAGTTCAAATAATGTCAATAGTGTAAATACTACCTCATCTCAGAAATAAAGACAAATATTGTAATTTGTATTTTGACAAAATTTTATTTTCTATTTTTTTTGTAGTAGGTATGCAAAATTTACTGAGTTTTATAAAATTTGAAAATAAAGTATCCAAGTAAATTTTATGATAATTTCATAAAGTATGCTTACATTTGTATAGTCTGTTACTATAAGTATTAATTCTTAAAATAGAATTCAATAAAATGCTACATTATCTTAGTTTTTAAACATTTGTAAATGCTTTTTATATCATTTACTAATAGGCTATGATAAAGAAGTTATCTTATTTTGACTTAATTCATTTGTAAGATCAGTTACATCTATATGAAGTAAAAGTGGTAACCAAGTTGTAGGGGTTGGATCAGGATCTTATCAGCTCTTATTGGGTCTACTGAGTAAGAGGGTCTTATATTGAAAGACCTAAAACCTTTGATGATTTCTGTTATTAAACATCACTGACAACAACCTCTCCCAGTGTATTTTAAAAATTTTGTTAAAGAATATTTTATATGTTTGTTTGAATGATACATTATTCAGCATAAAACATTCAAAAGAATTTATTAGTTTTTGCTATTGAAAAATTTATTTTACATTTTTGGAAAAGCAATAATATTAAAACTTAATAAAGCTAGTAATAAATTAATAACAATGAAACTACCTAACTGAAAATTTAAAAAATAATTCACTGTTTTGTCTCAAATTTAACTTTGTGTACAAAACAATAGATTTCAATCAGCTGATTTTTTTTTACTTACAAAAATATGTCCCACAAATAATTTAGACTTCTTCTGCTTTTTTCAATCACATTTTGCAGTGTACTCTTAAGACTTAAGTTTTATGTTATATTTGGTAATTCTTTACTTTTTTTAATCCTTTGTTCCTTATTAACTTATCCTTTATTTCATCTACAAAATGAAATGAGATTAATTTAACTGACATTTTGGAAAATGTGTAAAGTGAAAGAGGCAGCATACACTAACAGAAAATAAAATGCAACATCCTGAAGGGTGATGCTTATTTTGACTTAGTCCATTCATGTTAGAGAATATGAGACATTTTAATAAAATTTCTAAAGTCTTTAGCCATCTAATGACATAGTAACATTCATACCAGTACAGGAATCTCTCAATTAGTGTGGCTAATGTAAACTAAAATTTTTACATCAGTAACTGTAAAAAAAAATCAATTTTCAATTACTATTGTTAAACTGAAGAATGTTTTACTACAATAATCAAGTATTGTGTATGCACTAATCAAATTTTGGTATATAGATATTTTAGTGCATTAATAGAAAATGCATTAATCAAATGCATATTAATTGAGGGATGCCTGTATATTGTAAATGTTGACATATGTGATAAAATTAAGTGGTGAAAGGATCCAGTGCAAGCAGGTGTCATGTTATGAAGATATACATTCTTCTTTTGTTAAACTAGAGCCATTTTAGAATAATCAAAATGTGGCTCTTTGAGAGGCTTGTTTTTTCCAGAGAATTGCTGCATATGTGGGATGTGATGTGTTGATAGTGTTTCAGTATTAGCAACAATGGTTAAATGAACATCTATATATCAGTTTCTGGATGGCTACATAGCACAATCACTTCCCAAGATTGACTCATTATAAGGATACAGATCAGGGAAAATGTAACTACAACAAATGTCAACATAGATAACAGAGATTATTGCTGTAGGGCTCAGGCATGTGTGACTCTAACCAGAGTTCTACTTACACTGCAATACCACTGTGCTCATCTCTCATCTTCAGTGGTGTTGTGAAAATGTTATGTGAGTGATCAAATGAGGCTCTGAATGATGAGTGAGAAGACCAATTTTGTGAGAGTAATCTCAATGGTGAGAGCAACCATAAACCTAAGAAATAACATCATTCGCTCATGATACCTAAGTCCAACCCTTGGAATTGGAAATCAGAGAGCAATGTTCCGATTTCAGTTGGGTTTGTTATATTAACTTATACACAAATACCCTTGGGAAAGGTATGAATCCACCTTTTCTCTCTCTGACTGTGGGTTAATTAGTAGAACTTGTTTGTATCAGTGAAAATCATTATGATTTTTAAAAATTCTTGCAATCTAAAGATAGTTTCTGCCTTTAGATAACCTGCATAAGTTTGATAAGCAATTAATAATATCAGCCCACATGATGCCTATACTACTTTGCAAGAAGTTCAGCAATTTCCAAGACTAGCATGATTTATCAGACCTGTCTTTCAATGAATATATCTGATGGAGGTAACTCCACAGATTTGTTAAAAAATGAGTATACCATGATTAAAAAATACCCCAAATAAAAATAAAGTTTTATTGTCAAAATCTTTATTATAAAATAATTGTTGGATTTTGATGAAACTCTCAGGACTTATTCACAAATGAATTGAATTATTTTTTAAATGTTTCATTTTTAGAAAATCTTGTTGAAATTTTTTTTTTACATCTGTTACTCTATGCTTATCAAATTTTATGAAATTTTGAGAATTTAATTTCTGGTACTGCTTAATGTTAATTAAACACAGAACTCCTCGGAATACTTAAATCAACAAGATTTTTTTTTTGTAAAACAGGACTGCCAGTTATCAAAAATCTGTTCTGAATTGAAAAATAAAAAATGCAATAAAACTAAGACATTATTTAATTAGAAAAGTTTTTAATTGCTTTTATGAATAAGATATATGATGAACACTATTGTCTTAATAAAAAATTATTTTTAATGAATAATGAATTTTCACAAGAATTGTTTTCAATTTGTGAAAATTTTAATTTGAATAATTTACAATATTTTAAATCTTTTAAATTTCTGTATTAATTTATACCAGTTATGTGATATTGTTATTAAGTAAAAACTGTCTTTGCTAATCATAAATAAAAAAAGCTTAGTACAATTCATTAACCTTGCCCCCAGTATTTGAAAAAATTTTTTATTTTTTTGTGTATAAATGGGCTGATTTTTGTAAATATGGACACCCATACTTGATATTATCAGAAAATAAGAGTGGTAACTATAGTATATTTAAAGTTAAAGTACCTAAAATTTTATATGGAGATTATTTTACTAAATTAGTTGTTAGAAATTTTATGCAAAAGGTGCTCACATTATATTCCTTCAGTAATTTTTACATAGAACAAAACTAGATAAACTGGCTGTCAGTCAAACTGTCAATGTGTGTTATGACTTGTTACTAAAGGTTATAATATTATGTCTTGACTGACTTCAATGGTACTCTAATGAACACTCTATCAGAATTTTCTCTGAACAGGCCCTGAACTGTCTTTGAGTTTTTTATGTAAGGCATCTTACTTAGTTCATTTGTGTAATCGGGGAGGGGGGGGTCTTATTTACTCCCCAACATCCACTGTTTTGAGATTTTTTATTTTATTAAATATTTTTATTTCATAGTTACTCACCCCATCCTCTTTTTGGTGAGTTCCCCACCTACTGGACTTTGTATTTCTTTTGTTTTGGGTCAACTACTAGTTTTTCTGTATGTTTCCTTTTTCTGGTACTCATATTTGTATGTTCAACAAATTCTTGGAGTGTTGGTCTGCCAAAGATATAAAGAACTTGCATAGGTTCTTCCTTTCTTGTGGTCCTTTTTTCAGTAAATATTTTCTTTAACTGATTTCAATGCCTTTTGTATTTCCACTTTTTTCCTTTCACCATACAAATCATTTTTCCTTTTTTTCTTTCTTCCCTTCTTTCTGTCTTATCGTTTTTTCTTCTTTTAAATTCTTTATCAACTCGCATTTGTAAATATGCTTCAGAAAGATCAGAAATTTTTTTTAATTTTGTTTAATTTTGCAAAAATTTTCTCTGGACTTGTTAATGGGGAGTTATGTAATTCCTAACATTTGTTTAACCCAATTGAAAAATCAGCATAAACATGAATTTTATTATTTTATTTTCTTTACATACCCTGCTGGAAATTGTACATTTGGAATAGTAAATTTTTCAATTACACCCATTTTTTTTTTCAAGTCAATCTAATTCTTCATTGGCTTGATCCAATGCTGCAAAGGGTATGCTATATTTTGGTTTAAATACTGGCATCAGCCCTTTTTTCACTTGAAATTTTGCTTTGACTTTGGAGCGCCGACCCAACTGATCCAGCAAAACATCTGGAAAACATTTTTTCAATTCTTTTATATTTTCGCATTGTTTTTATAAACTGGTCACTTGTCCCCATATATTTTTGCAATAAATATTTATAGGAAACAATCCCTTAACTCAAATAATTCTATCCAGTCACTACCAAATTAGTTTGTTGTATTTTTAACACAATAAGCCTTAGATTTTACACCCTTGTTACAAAATGAAATATTGCAAGTCATTTCACCAATAACAAAAAATTTCTGACATGCCACACATGATTTTTTGAATTTTTTTTAATATAGGTTTTCTGTTTGCTTTTTACATGGCTTCATTGATTATTGTGATATCCCGAGCAATGTCTTTTTGCATTTTTGCATCCACATCATTAATTTTCATATACATAGATTTTCTTTGGTTTTCTGTAATTAATTTTTCTGTCTTAATGCTGTGCACAAATTTTTTTCTGAGAACTTATCCTTTTACTGTGTAACTTTTTATGTCCTACTTTTCCACACTCGTAGCATTTTAAATTCTTAAAGTCTAAGATATAACCTTCCACACCTGAAACATGGATTCATTTTTCTTTGCCACATTTTCTTTTAGCTTGTATATATGTGCATTCTTTTTCTTCAATTTTTTTCTATATTGCGTCTCAGATTTAGAATTCTATGACATTTGTCTGCTATTTCTTGTAGTGTTAGTCTTTGATTCTATTCCAGTTTTGTTAGGATACTAGCACGTATTTCTGCATCTTGACCCTTGAATGAAAATTAAATCTTTAAACATATCCAGTCAGCTTGTTTAATTTGAATCATTCACATTCCTTGTTAACAGTTCTAGCATCTGTGACAAGATCTTTGTCTTCTTTTTTTGTCTGATTTATACTTTCAACAAGTATTGAATAACAAACTTTTTTGCTAAAAATTTTAGAATATTTACCATTTCTTCAAAGCAAATTTCTCCTAAGTTTTTCAATAGTACAATATTGCAGTATTTTTCATGTTTTACTGGTGTTAACTTTCTCAACAAAAGTTTTGTTTTTTTCTTGTCTTCCCAGTCTTTGTAAATTTTCTCATATCCTCTAAACAGAAAAGACAATGCTATCATCTGAAGTGTATGTGAATTATTACATTTGCTACTTAATCAAAAGTGAAAAAATTCAGAATTTTCCATTTTCTTCTAAATTATTTCAATTAACTTTTGTTTCTGGAGTTCCAACAACTGGTGTTGTGGCTGCTGTTTTATTTTTACCCCTTGGGCTAATAGTTCTTCCATATTTAAGAATTTTTCTCTTTATGCACAGCAAAGAAAAAAATTACACCATCATAGTTTTAATTTCTCGTTGTCTCTGTTATTATGTGTACCATGGCCAAAAGGTATTTTTTCCTACTCTGTATAATTTTTGATTCCTTGTCACCACTGTGATAACTTGCTACTAACAGTTATAGTATTATACCTTGACTGACTTCAATGGTACTTTAAAAATCTCTCTATCAGAACTTTGTCTATGAACTCAGTTTTTTTATTTAAGGCATCTTGTCTAATTCATTTGTGTTACTGGGGGTGTCTTCTCTACTCCACAATAACCTGTCAACACCTAAAATAAACAGCCACTGCCAAGTTAAAAAAACATTTCTGTGATATTTTAATAACTAAAAGTAATATTTTTTTGCCATTCATCTGCCCTCATAACCTTTACGATGAAGAAAAATAAATTAAAAAGTTTTTTAAATCCTCCACTATCCTAAATATTTCATATATAACCTCTAGAAATTTAAATAAAAGATTATATGGACATAAAAAGATGTTTTACAAAATAATGCACACATTGCAGTAGTTCATTGTAATAGGTTTGACTATAATTTCAGCTTAAAGAATACAGCTCTTATTAAATGAGATAGGAGAAATCAGTTAAGATGAAAATGTATTGCAAGAGTACTAATTTCAGTACCTTTACAGCAAATTTGCATGCAGGATCATACAATATAACTCCTTTCTTAACAAAACTACTGCTGATACAATGTAAGATTATTAAAAACAAAAAAAGCAAAAACACAAATAACTAAAGGTAAGTGATAAAAAAAGTGATTGAGATAAAGCATCTAGATGCATCAAACATTTAAATTTAAAGCTGAGTATTTTTAACATTTCAATCTAAATTATAACTAGCATTTGTTATATTTTTCTCCATCTGATTCTATCAATAATATACTATTAGTCTGAAAAAGTTCCTTGTTGAAATCAAGTCTTGTCATTCACTATTAGTCTGATTATATTTTTTATCATAACACACACAAATTTTGCACAAGGATTGTTGTTAAAAAAGGTTAACACCAGTACTCAATGTGTGATATATATATTTATTTATTTCTGTGAGTATATACCTGTTACTGGAATAGATTGATCCATTTGTTTTGTTAATGTTACCTTGTTTTCTGGAGCCATTTTTCCTCCAGAAAAGTTATTTTTGGAATTCTATACAAAAATATGGCACAAGGCCAAATAATTGGGAAGATAAAAAAGGGTTTCCTCTATTCTTGTTACCTAATGCAGATTAAAATTTTATGTAGACAATTTCATATAAATTTGAAAATTTCAAAATAGTATTCATAAAAAGACAGTTGAATTTTCTCTAATCTGTTCTTTATCTTAATAGTTAACTGTTCTTTTAAATGTTAACTTTTGTTCAAAACAATTGTTTTTTTGTTCAAAACATTTCTTATTCCTGATTGCAAATCTATTCTCATATTTATTAATGTCAGAAGTTTTTCTTTTGATTATAAGTCTTTTATTTATTGATTTTTCAAATGATATTTAAGGAATTTAGAATAAATTATTAACTGAATTCCAGTGATACATTTTTTCCCAGTTAGTAGGGTTAAATTCCATTATTAAACACTATAAATGTCAGACTTCTCAGTGAGACAAAACAGAACTTTCAATCTGGTAATATTTTTTACTAGAAAACATTTATTATAATAAGAAACAAGTTTTATGTTGATGAAAACAATATAGGATAACAGAAAGAAATAGAAATTCTTTTGATATCTTTTTTATATTATTATATAAGTAGTTATTTATGTTTTATAAATTGAAATATTGATAAAAAATATAAATATAAGTATACAAATTTGATGATTGTAGGTATTTTTATTTATGTATGTTTTGTCATAATTTGAAATTCCTTTTGTATGTATCATAATCAATTTATAAAATCATCTTCAAATATTTCTTTTTATTTTCATGAAAGTATGTCGGTTTTCAGAATAAACAATAAAGTTTAATCAGATTCAAATTTAAATATAATTTTGCTTAATATATAACTTTATCATGACATGTTTTAAAACTATGCTTTATGCATGTCAGCAAAAATCCTGTAATGGCAGTCTTACTATTAATGAAAAAGTGGATGTGACAAAACAACAAATGAAATAAGATGTGGTTGAGAGATGTAAAAGCTTTTATTTCTTGTGCTTTAAAAGGTTTGATCACTCGCTTATTCTTTGTTAGATACCAGTTGTGGGAGTCTGAGAGTTTGTTTGGGTTATGACACAAAGCAGTAGTTAAGATAGACACATGAAGAAAATCAACATATATGTAGTTAAGTATTAGTCTATGCTGCTGCTGGTTTCACCACTGGCTGAAAGCATTGCTGTTGATGGAAGCAACTTGGTGTTGCTGCTGATGACTTGAGCAATTGCCAGGTTTGATTAAGTTTGCCTGTGGTAGGAGTCATCACTAATGCTAGCCAGGTTGGATCTGTCTTCATGGGTGAAATCAGCATTAGCTTTATAGTCAGTCAGTCACTCAGAAATGGCTTCTGCAGAAACAGTGTGTCTTTTCTTATTGGTCAGAAAAGATGTTTTATTTATTTTTTGGTGGTATTCCAGAATTGGAATATCAAAATTAATACAAAATTAAGGTTTGTTTTGTCATATAAGCTGTGGATGTTGAAGTGAGCTTTTTTGTTTGAGTTGAAGAATCAGAGTTCTGACAGGGTACAATAGTTCTTAGCCACTTCCTAAAAAACTTTTATTTTAATATAGGCAAGAGCATCATTTTCACACCTTTTAAATAACTATGGTACCAACCTTATTTTTCATGTAAAACCTTTATGTGCAACATATACATATGAAAGAAAAGGGTTCAATAGCAAAATTTTCTTATTTACATTGCTTAGCTTTAATTTAGACAAATTGATACTGTTTCAACATAAAGATATATATTTTTTTATAAACTGTTTATGAAAATTGTTTACTTTTTAATTCCCCGTAAACTATGAAAACAAAATAAATATGAACAAAGTAAAGAAAATTGTAAAGGATAATTTTTTATATTTCTATCATATTGCTAATGTAAAATGTTTTATGAACAAAACAAATTTAAAATTCAAATCTGACTCACTGATTTTGTTAGAAAAAAAAATAAAAATAAAAATAGATTTTCTGGAATGTACAAACTTTGCACACTAAACTCTCGAACTTTCATACATCCAGTGTAAAATATTTTTTGGCAAATAGCAAACTAGGAAACATCTAAAAAAAAAAATTCAAATAATCTTTAATTAAAAACAAAAACAAAATAAATATTAAATCCCTTTATGGACCCTTTTCAAGAGGATGTGAATTTTGTTTATTGTCCAATGGGAAGCCCAGAATTAAATCCAATGACCTGTTTGGAGCCCCAGAAAACAATAGAAAAACAGTAGAGAAAATAGGAGCATAATTAATACAAGCAATCATATTATTGTTGCCTCTCCTTCTCTCTCATCTTCTTTTCTTCACTGTTCACCAATCTACTTAATAACTGACTGGTACTGAAGGACTGAGCAGAGACTTCAAAGACACTCCTAACAAACAAATGCTCACACATACATACTCATATACTCTATCAACAATTACTACTATGAACATTTTTAATGGCCTTGTATCAACCAAAAGACATTACTTTTATTTGTAAAACCTCAATTGAGAGATATATATATATATATATATATATATATATAAAAAAAATAGTTGTTTCTATATACAATTTGATTTTCTTGTTTTATACCCCTTTTATAGTGGGCTATCTACTAACAAGGCCAAATCAAACTAATCTGTTTCAACACACATACACTTCACTATAATAGATAACCCACTATAATAGTATTTGTTTGTTTTTTTTTTACATCTGATAAAGCAAATATCAAATTCGGGAGGAAAATCCTTTAAATAAAGTAACAAAGATGTAATACTTAAAAAAAATAGAGAGCTGAACAATACAGAATTATTTTGCTTTAAAAGCAAAATTTGCTGAGCGTTTTGCCTTCAAAAAACACTACCTTAGAAAAGTTTTGAATTTGGGGATTATGTTGCCAATGTAAATGTTTTTATCACAACTTGCATGAACTCGTATAAGAATGACAACTAAATTTGCCTTGCTGTTTCTTACCAAATTATTTCATATCTGTAAGAATTATTTGGAAATAAGCAAATGTTTTCATATGCATTCTTTTATAGCCAATTTTCTCTTGTTTTATTGCAGATTTTACTAGTAAAAGAAATATCAGCAAATTTGGAATCTTACCAAAGAATGTGCAGGACTGTCTTAACTGATAGTGAAGAAAGTAGATATTATGGATTAGTGAGTAATTTTAAACTAAACAATGTGAATTAAAAAAAAATTCTTATTTATCTGTTTGTAAAGTATTTTCTTGAATCTTATTTTTTATTATAATTGCCATAGTTGTTTTTATTATTTTTTTAAATTTCTTAATTTTAATGATTTTGTTTGAGATAGTGGGAAAAAACACCTTTTTTGAATAAATATACATATAGTTTTTCATATAACATAAAAATAAATATAAAATAATTATACAAACAAAATTTCAAGTTGAAATTTTAAATTATTTTTGCATATTATTGTTGTCATGCATTAAGAATATTGAATAGCTTAAATGAAAGCTATTATAAAAAAATTGGGTATACAAGTTGTGAACTTAAAGAATAAATATTTTAAAATTGTTTTAAACAATTATATTTTATGCAATTTTTGTATTTTAGGAGTTCCCTGATCAATCTTAACCTCTTCAAATCTACGGTCGACTGTTATGCATATATCCTCACAATCTGCACTTACTTCCTCTTATTATCTTCATAAAACAGCCTCATTCAATAACTTACTACCTTAAGTGGCTCTTAGGCCTTGCATTGGATGAATAAAAAAAATTACAGCATTATCTGTAAATTTTAGTTTTAATATTGAGAAATAGTTTAAGAGTAAATAACAAATATAATTAAATTTCAAATATAAATTTTTTGGATATGACTCTAAAAATAACTATATTCTGTCGTAAAAATTGACTTTGTGTATAAAAATAGTGATGTACTCTTTTCTAAAATGTATGTTGCATTTGTTTATATGAACTTTTCTAACTGATCTTCTAATGTCATGCCTATTTTTGTTACCCAGATAGACGCAGTAGACAATAATAGGTACTTTGGTGTGTCATGCTAGAAGTTTGAATTAATTATATAATGACTTTAAGAAGTTTAAATCTCTTATCCAGAACCAGTAGTCTTGCCAGAATTTGTGCTACTTTCATGGCTTTTTTGATATATTTTTTTAAGAAAAAGGATATTATATTCATTTATATTCTACTCATAATAATTCTTATTCTTGGACACCTTGATGTGGTGTAATGGTTAGCAAGCTTGTCTCACTAGAATAATTACAATTAAGTAGTGAGTTCGATCCTCACTGGGTGTACCATACTTTTGGCCTTATGCCACATCTAAGCTGAGTTTAGAAAATCATAATATTTTTTATTCTTAGTTTTTCTTTTTTAAATATTTAAATTAATATTTTCTATGTTATGGTATATATTTGTGAATCATTTTTTTCTCTTTTTTTCCCCCCTCATTGCTTATTTTAATATTTGTTTTAGGATAATGGACAATTAATTGTAAACCAGGATGATCTTGCTAAATTATCAACAGAAGTGGCTCAGCTTATTCAGAATTTACCAAAAGTGTTTACAAAGAAACTCATAACTACATTAAACCAAATGGAAAATCTGTCAAAAGGTTTGTCAGTTTTGTCAGAATCTATTTAATCATTCATTTTTGACTAATATTTCTCTTGCCAGAATTTCAGCTGTATCTTGATTTCAACTGCTAGGAAAAATGAATGCAATTTTGAATTGTACTAGAAGTTTATTTGTTTTCAATCTGCTCTCTTTATTTGTAGAATGACAATCTGATTAGACGTAATAAAAAATTAAGATGAAAGAAACATTGATAAGACATTTAGATTTTGACAGTGTTTTATATAAGTATTTTATATAATAATAATAATAAAAAAAAAATTAGGTTTGTTTATTTCAGTCATATGTCCTGATTTAAAAATTATGCTTTCATGAAAAATCTCTAAGAATATACAATCATCATGTCACTTAATTCTTTTTAATGAAATGAGGAAGCTATTGTAGTTTTATTTATCTGCAAATTAGAAACTCATTTTATAAATGATCAGAGAACAAGTTAATTTAAATGTCTGTTTTCCAATTCTTTTCAAAATGATTTCTTACTTTATAACATTTACTTTGAAAGACTATTGTTTAGTTTCTTGGTATGTGTATTGTGTGGCAGTGGATATCGGCTCAGAACGAGAACTTGGAGAGCTGAGTTTGAGTTCCAGTTGAATTCATTGCATTCACTTACTCACAAATACTCTTGGAAAAAGTATTAATCTGTTGCTTCTCCCTCCAGCTAGGGGTTAAATAGCAAGGCAGATTTGATTCTATCCCCTTTGTTGGCAATAAGTCTACTGCAGAAAGCAATGGCAACCTTATTGTGAGAAAATCTTCTGTACAGTCAGTCATGTTTCGAGACATGATCACCCAAGCATGTATCACAAATGGCACTTAACTGACTGATGGGTGATATTCCTGGACTTTACATATATTGTTTTAGTTAGTATTGTAATAAACTAGATAAGATATACTAAACAATCTATTTCTATAAATCATCTCTATTATTAAATTGTAATTTAAAAAAGTATTTCTGTATTAAAATTGTTAATACTGGATTCATTTTTAGTTTATGTGCTTATTTTATATTTGTATCTCATAATATTAAACAATTAATTAAAATCCTAAGGGAAAATAACATTTTTGCAATTAATTATGAAGACATTAAAATGTGTCTAATTTACAAATTGCTGCAAAATTTTAGTAATATAAATTAGAATTATTGAAAAAAATGTATGGCTTTGAAAAAATAATCTTTTATCAGATTCAGCAAAGTAAATACATTTAGGAATATTTTTCTCCTGATAATTTGCCTTTCTTATTTTAAATATCTTAGCAAATTCAGTGAAAATTACAAATACCATTTATTTATTACAGCCAAAACATTTTTGGAATGTTTTTTATTTTATTATTTATACCACTACATTTTAAATACTTTATAAGGATTGTCTTGTAAGTTAGTGAGTGTTTGTGTTATAGTAATAACTTATAGTGTGGCAAATATTATATATGGTTTTAATTATAAAACATGATCTTATGGAGCTGGCTCTTTAGTACTACCAGCATACATTTCCAGACCATTAAACACATTAATTATAACCTATATAAAACAAATGGGTTAAGGTCACCAATAAAATTAATTTAATACCATTTTGTTTGTGACGTAAAGATGTTATGTAAGATTCATATTCTTTCAACAGAAAATATACCTGCCAAAAATCATTGGTATTTTTATTATTTGATCATGTGGATAATAGTTATGAAGTTATTCATAATTAGAAATTTCAGCAGAATATCATACATTTATATTTTTATGTGGAAGAAAGCTTATTTCACGATAAACAAATAAAATGTATTTAATCTAGAATATAGTTTAAATATGTCTTACTAAGTAAAATGGATAAAGAATATTGATTGAACCTTTTAGTTTTTGTAAAGTTTCTTGTAAAGAACCTTGCTGAAATTTGAATAATGATCTAAGTACTTTTGACCATCTTCTGTCATTTTCAAGAAAATAATGTAAAAGTCAAGAGGTAGCCAGTGCAGCATTTGTGCTTTTAATAGTCTAGAGTTTAAAATGGATATGTGTTCATATAATTTTGGTAGTAGAGTTTAGTGCCTCATGACTACAATTACTTTACAGTTCAAAACCATACAAGATTAAAACAAATAGTTGTGCCATCAGTATAAATACCAACTCGGGAACTTTTTGCACCTTCCTGGTCTCATATTTTCCACTGACATGAGATGTAATGATTATATTGAATCAATTTCTAGGTTTGCTGCTAGAAAAGTTGGTTTAGTGTTTCATACCAGATAATTTTTCTTGTCAGAATCCACATTTATTGTGAAATGAATAGTTATGATCAAATGCAACATAAATAACAGAACTGTCCAACAAACAGAGCTAATAAAGTTTGCAATAAAAAGCAAAATAAAATAATATCAAGCAAACAAACAATATATGCCAGGCAAATTAACAGTAATAATGCAAAAAATTCACAAACTAAGAATTGGCATTGACACACAAAAGCAAGTCCAGACAAGTGAATATAGCATTCTGACTTCTAGCCAAGTCAGATTGGGACTGAGTTATGTCAAACTGCAAACTGGCCTATTTTAGTGGCTAAGAAAAATTTCCCAGCATGCATTTGTGTGCTTTTGCCTATAAAAGGGGAGGGGAAATGTTTTGCAGTCATTAATGGATGAATGCACTCATAATTACTTTCCTTAAATCTTTCCCTTTCTATCAGGCCAATTAATACAAAGATACATGCAAACATTTACATATATATAATTTGCATATATAACTGTGATATCTAGTATATCTTGCAGTTTCAGGATTCGATATGTGGTACACCATTATGCATGACATAATGGAGCCTTGACAGCAGCTTAGCACTTAAATACAACTAAGCTAATTTGCATAGGATACCACACCCTTCCTGAGTGATTGTATCTCCTTGTTTCCTTTTCGCTACATCTAACTACTCTTGATTTATATAGTTCTTGCTTTTGCTTCTCTCTTTTAATTTTTATTGGCAATCTTTGTCTTTCTTCATTCTCTTCTTCATCAGTTTTTTTCTTCTCCACTTATTTTCATATTTGTTCATCATCATCACTGTAGTTTTCTCTCTCTTCTTGCTCTTGCATTTCTGTTCTCTGCTTTGCGTCCTTGCTGTAGTTACCTTCCTCCTCATGACTTTGGTCTTCCATCTCCACATCATCCAGCACAATCATTGTTCTAAATTGATTCACATGAACCAAAATATACTGCTCATTCTTTTTGATCAAAGTTGTATTATTTCATCTCTGCAAAAGAAAGTTCACTTCTGGATTTGTGCTTTTTTTATTTCTTGTACCATACTCTCTTCCTTGTGGTGAAAGACATGATAATGGGGACTCTAATCTGTCTACTCCTCTTTGCATGTGCTATTGACCTATAACTGAGGAGCATTTTAGCTGGAAATACCTCAATGTTTTCAGTGACAGGCGAGAATGTCTTCAATATCATTTTAACTGTTTGCACCATCCACTCTGCGATTCTGTTGGATTAAGGATGATATGGAGGAGTTTTATATGGCACGCAGCCTATCTGCCTCAACCATATACACAAGATTTGTCTTAAAATTCAAGAACATTATCTGATACTAACATTTGCAGTACTTCATTCCTAGCAAATACAGCTCTCAAAACCTGTTTGACTGTGGGCGCTCTCTGGTCTCTGATTACTTCTGGCCAACCAGAGTATAAATCCACCATTATGAGAAATGACCCTATGCTACTAATGTGTGCATTGTCCATATGTACTCTAACCCATGTTTGTACCTATTTAGGCCATCCATGAAGCTCTTTCTGCCTGAATCTTCTAATTTCATTGTATTTTGGATATTTATTAATAAATTCTTCAATGTCCTTTGCATAACCTGGCCAACATGCTTGTAATTTTAATTTTCTGCATGTTACTGTGATGCTCTAATGTACATCATTGTGTATCTGTCTCAATATGTCTGTTTTTAACGTCCACAAAGCTACTATCTTCTCACCATTGCATATAATTCCATTTTCAATTGTTATCTTATGTCGTATCTCCTTAAATGGCCACTTAGCTATTGAAGAATTGTTCCACTTATTATTCCTTATCCTTTCAATTATTTTTCTCAATACTGGATTTGCTTTTTCTCATTTTTTAACTTGTTGACTGGAAGTATGTCTGTCTCTACCTATTGAATTATTCTGTCTTCCTCAGTACCATGTTCATCGTCTGTTCCTTTTACAAACTGCAATCTCAACATGAGGGATGGTATTTCTCTTAGTATATATACAATGTAAAAATCAAATGCCATGATTTTAATGGCCCAGCGTTAAAGTCTTGATGACATAACTTTCAGCAACTCCTTTCTTGGGTTAAAAATAAACTCCAACGACTTGTGGTCTGATTTTAGTAGAAATTTTTTACCTAGTAAAAATTTTTGTACTCTCTTCATACTCCAAACAATTCATCTATTTCAATGTTTGAGAAATTTATCTCTGCCATTGTCAATCTCCTAGATAAATACATTATTGGATGATTTTCCTGCGATAGTATGGCAGCAATCACTTTATCACTTGTGTTCATGGTCAATGTTATCTCTTTCTTAGGATCAAACACCCTTGTTATAGGTTTCTTTTTCATAATTGCTTTTAGTATCATAAAAGCGTTATTTCATCTTTGTCCATTCAAACTCTGTGTTCTTTTTTATGCAACTCTGACAAAGGTTCAATTAGTACACTATATTTTGGGATGTATCTACTGTAAAAATTTATCAAACCTTTTATTGGTTGGAGTTGCTACTTCTGTAATCTTTTTTGTTAGCCTTTCGTCAAGTGCTATACCAATCTTTGATATTTATTAGCTGAAATATGCCAGATTCTTGTAATCAGTTTCATTTGTCTCACTTAATGGTTAATTCAGCCTTTTCCAATTGCCATTATATTTGATTCACTTTTTGTTTTAACTTTTGTTTGGTCTTCACTCCTACCCCTATAACATCTTGATAAATAATCATGTTAGTTACCTTGCCTAACAATAATATTCCTTACATTACCCTTTGAAATATATGACTAGAAGTTTTAATTCCAAGTGGTAAGTGAGTTCACCTTAACAGGCCTATAGGGGTGTTGATTGTAGCGACTTCTTTAAATTAATCTTCTTAAATTTAGATCTGAAGTCAATTTATGCAAAATATTTCATGTTTGCCAGTTCATAGCTTGCCGTTTTGATGTTTGATAATGGAAACGAGTCCGAGCATATCTGGTGATTTACTCCAATTTTATAGTCACTACATATCAGCAAATCTCCATTGGCCTTTTTTTTATTGCTAGATGAGGCCCAGTTAATTCCATCATGTGTAACTTTTTTGAGAATTCCTTGCTTGATCATGTGGTTTAATTTGGCTACCACTAAATGTAGTATTTGTACTGTTACTTTTCTGGTTTGAATATATTTGGAATGGTAATTTTCTTTTAATTGAATACTTGCTTTGTATCCTCTTAGAAGTCTTAGCTCACTCTCTTGTGCTTCATGGAATTTATTAATTTGTCTGTATCTACTTTTACTATGTCAATACCTAACAATCAGTGGTTCTTCTCGCATACTACTACCATGATTTGAATAATCTCGAAACAAGTATCCATTTCAAATGTGCCACAGTAGGTACCCAACATCTTTGTTTTGTCAAATTATTTTAACTTTAAACCACTTTCTTTTAACTTAGCTTGATTCAAAAATCTTTTAGAATTAGGGTTATCTTACTACACATGTCAGCTTGCATGCTAAATGTACAGCCATTTATTTTCACATTCTCTCTACCATTCTTTTAAGTATTTACCGCAAAGTATTTACACTGGCTTCCTGCTGTTCTTCAATGGTGGGTGGGGTGGGTGTTTATTACCCTCATTTTCTCTACATGTTTTTCACTTCTGCAAATGGTCTTAAAATGATTCATTTTTCAGCATTTAAGACACTGTTTCCCCAGCACCAGACATTTGAATTTATTCTTTCTATGCACTGTTCTGCAATAACTGCACTTCACTTTTTTTTTTGGTTATGTTTAACCTGTATGACTCCAACACTTCTCTTGGCTGGTTGAAATCTCTGATTTGCTCTAGCTGCTGTAAATTGTCCACACTTAATTCTAAGTTTATATGGCCACCTTGCATGCATTCCAGTATTTTTTGTTTATACTGCAGTTCATTAAGTCCTTCAGTTGTTTGTAATAGAATCAGCTCATCTTCAATTGACATGCCTTGAGTCCCTAGTTTTTCAAATTCACAGTGCTTTGCCTGTCCCTTGAGTCTGTGTATGTACTGCATAATAGATTACTTCAGCCACTGTCTGGCTTCTAAAAATTTTGTTCTTTTAGCAGTGACTAGTTTGTTTTTTTTCCGGCCTAATGTTTCTTTTTATTATGCTGACAACTTCCTCAAAAAAATGTCTGTTCTAATTTCTGTGGGTTCACCATTGTGGAGATTTTCTTTAACGCCTTGCTTGATCTTTAGTTGCATTAATCATAGTGGCTTAATAATAAGCATTTTGCAGCCGCCACCACCATGTACTCAGCTTTGTATATTGACAATGTTATTGTAGGTTGCTTTCCTGTTTTTCACAAAATCATTGAACGCTCTGGAAACCATATCCTGTAATACTATGGCAGTCTTTGAATTTCCCAATCAGCATTATAAAAACCTCTTAAAGTTAGGGGCTTATTCAATTTATTAAACACTAAACTGTGTTTTTGTGTCTTTCAAATTGCGTAAGACTTGCTTGGCTCTTATCAAGTGTTCCATGGTTAGATTTGCAGAATATTGCAACAATTTTGTTACCATGTAATTTATAGCTTGATGAGTGGCAGTCATAACGTATATCTGGCTGCCAACTATCTCTCAGTAATATTTTCTGTCTGCTGGTTCAGCATTGCTTTTGTCCAATAGATTGATATCCATTTCACAAGGTGTTGATTACGGTTTATAATCTTGCATTCCAAATTTGGTCAGAATCTTTTCAATATGTTTCTCTTGATTCATCTCTATAGTTATTTTTAAACTTAAATTGTATACCCAGAAAGAAAGATAGCTTTCCAAGATCATTAATTTTAAATTTTGTTTAAACATCTTTTTACAATAAATCTTGCAAAGTTTCAACTTGCAACAATGAGTAGATCATCAACCCAAACAATCATAATTAGTATTGTATTCTTTATATAAGTGTTCTCTATTTAAATATAAGATTGCCAAAGATCGAGGAAAATCATGACCAATTAAATATGTGTGTAGGACTTGATTCCAATTTTGTTCACTTTAAGTCTGTATAAGAATTTTTTTTTAATCACCATACAAGTTTTTTTTATTGTTTTTGCTGGTAATAGAATAACCCTCGGGATGTTGAACATATACTTCATGGTCTATCGGTGTGTTTCAATATTCTGTTTTCACATCTATTTGGTAGAGAAGTAAATTATGTTGAATATCTAATTGCATTAAAGTCCTTATAGATGTTAAATGTACTGTGGAGGAAAAAGTTTCATGATAATCTATTCCAGGTTTCTTGCGAGTAGCCTTTTGCAACAAATCTTGCTTCGAACTGTTCATTACTAGTGTAATTAGTTTTAATATAGTAAACCCACTGACTGTCAACAAAAGTTTTACCAGGTAGAAGTTTAGTCAATCCATGGCATCTTACTATTTTGTCCATGGCATCTTACCATTTTATAGAGTCATTTGTCCATGGCATGGACTTGATTATGTAGTTTCTCTCTTTTGTTTCTTTCTCAACTAGGATTTTTCTGTAAATAATTGAAAAGTATTGCACCGTTTTCTTTAACTGAAAGTAAAGAATTATCAGAGTTTTTAAAAAATTTTACACACCTGACTCTTTTTGTAGTGACACTGGCAAATTAATATGCCTAATTTGCATAAATGCAAGAGAGAGCATATATAACTCGTCACTGAAAATAAGTAGGGACAAGCTTAGTGACTAATTAGTGCTAAACCACACTTCACATCAATGGCGTTGCCAATAGGATACCATTTGTCTCTAGAAGATCCAGAGTTTGTAGATGCATGGATTCGCTGTTTTTCTGCCAGTGCAAGAAATAAAAAGCTGAAAGACAATAAGGAGAAGGGAGGTGAAAATGAAATTACGGATTTATTTTTGGCTACAGTGGGATGCGAGGCGATAATGAAAGTCTCCACCATGGCATATCCCACAAACTTGGAAGACCTGACTTTCGAAAAAATAAGTCAGATTATAAGGAGAAATATGAGACCGAAGAAAAGACTAGTAGTGGCGGAAAGAACGAAATTCACGTCATTGATACAAGAAATTGACAAACCAATTATAAAATATTTACACCGTTTGAACTTTGAAGAAAAATGAATGTTGAATTTATTTAGTCAGAGGAACAACAAAAAGCTTTTGACAGATTAAAAATAATTATGGCAAAGAAACCAGTAGTGAAAATGTTTGATCCAAAAACGGACGTGATGTTAACCACAGATGCAAGCGAACATTCAATATCGGAAATATTATCACAAGAAGGACATCCGATAATGTATTTATCAAAAAGATTAACGAACATCGAATTTAATTATTCAAATATAGAGAAAGAAGCATTAGCTATTGTGTGGGCAACTACTAGAGCCCGACAACTTTTAATTGGAAAAAGATTTTTGTTAAGAAGTGATCATAGACCATTAGAGTTTATATTTAACCCAAAGAAAGAATGACCTAAAGTCATGACATCGAGGATATTAAGATGAGCAATAAGATTAATGACATTTGACTTTTGATATAGAATATGTCAAAGGAAATTCAATTCCACACATAGATGCACTATCAAGATTGCGATTTTTACAAGGAGACAAAAGATAAAACGGAAGAATAATTTGAAGATGCATTCTTACATTGGGTGGAGACTGATGTTTTGTCTTTAGATAGAATGGCTGCGGAAACTAGACATGATCCAGTACTAAGTAGGATATTATCGAGAATAAGAAAAAACTCATGAGGAAATTGTTCTAGGGCAGAATGACCCTACAAAGAAATAAAACAGAAATTAATGATAGAACATGGACTGGGACTCTTATTAATTCTAGTAGACTCTTTTTCAGGCTGTCCTGAAATAATCTGGGTGCCAGACAACAAAAGTTCTATGATAAAACAGATTCTAAGGGTCATATTTTCCAGAAATGGCATACCAAAAATCCTGGTATCTGACAATGCACCAGAATTTTGTGATGACGATCTTAATTTATGGTTAGAAAAAATAGGATGTAAACCATATAAGACACCCCCATATCACCCTCAGTCAAACAGGTTAGCGGAAAGAATGGTGCAGACCATAAAAAAGGGTCTAAAAGCATACTCTCAGCAAAAAGAAAAAGAAGTTTTTCTACTAAGGCTGCTTTTAAGCTATCGACCATTGGCTTTAATGGGAAGGCAAATTAGAGCTCTGCTAATGGTATCGTATTCCACAAATGAAAAAATGTGATACAAAAAGAACAAAGAAGATAATCTGGAAAGGGCAGAATTTATCATGCAAAAAGGCCACAATACAGCTATAATAAATAGAGAAAATGGCAACAGTATATTAGCCCATGCAGATAAAATAAGGACCCAGGGTGAATATGAAGAGCAAAATGAGGAAGAAATGGATACGATTCCGTCCAGTAATGTTTCATTAGAACAACCGTTACAGAATGAAACATCAGAAGATGAAGTAATGCAGGATAAAGTGGGCCAGAATGAGTTGGAAAGTTTGGATGAAGATCAAATAATACAAGACAATGCAAATGATTACAGCTGGGCACAGGACAGATCTAGGTCTCCCAGAGAAAGAAATACGGGAGAGAGAGAAGTAGAGCAAAGTAATGAAGCTATCATGAGAAGAAGTACAAGAACTACTAGAGGTATAAAACCTATACATTTCAGGGAGATGTAGTGACACTGGCAAATTAATATGCCTAATTTGCATAAGTGCAATAGAGAACATATATAACTCGTCACTGAGAATAAGTAGGGACAAGCTTAGCGACTGATTAGTGCTAAACCACACTTCACATCACTTTTGATGTTCTTAGTTTCAGGTATATATACTAAATAGACTATGATAAATCAAGTCCTGCCTATGGAAATTACTTTTTCACCTTTAGCGTCCAATTTCTTTCTATCTTGTATGTCAGCATAACAAATTTTGCTAAATGTATGCATACTGGCAAGGATGGGTTTGTGACCTGTGAACATTTCAAAGGCAGTTTTTTCAGTTCTTTGGCTGTAACACTGATTTCTAATATATGTGGAGGTCAGAATAACATATGACCATAAAACTTTGGTAGCTTTGATTTTATTAATAGACATCTATCCATTTCAAATAGAGATCACCAAAATCGTTCTGCAGTACCATTTTGGTGAGCAGATTATGGAATTGATTTGTCATGTTTAATTTGATTATTAATTAAGAGTTTCAAAGTTTTCAGAAGTGAATTCTGTGATGTTATCACTTCTTAGGTATTTTATAGAGATATACAGAGAAATGTCAGCCAAATATGTCTTTGTGGTGAGAAACTTATTGTTTTTTGTTTCAGAAAATAAACCATAATTAGACCAGAAAATTTTTCCACAAAACAAACTGTATATTTGTAGCCATACAAAGATGTCAGTTCAGTTGGGTCATTCAAAGATGTCGGTTCAGTCAAAGAACAAGGTTGAATATTTTAGTTGCTCTTTTGTTGTGTAACTATGCCGTACCATTTTACCTTGGATACATATTTCACAGATTAAATCTGATTTATCAACAATTTTCAGGCTTTCCACAACTTCTTGTAGTTGTATAATGTCTTTCAGATTGCAATGTCCAAGAATTTGATGCCATTGTTTTAGGTTACTTGTAGCAATTTGGGAGGGTACTTAAATAGTATAAATGTCCATTTTTTTATCTTGAATTTCATACCGTTATGGTAGTTAAGTTTTGAATAATTACAGCAAAATTTTACAGAAGTCCCTTTTTCAGTTGCAGCTTGTATGGAGAATATACTTTATTTAAATGTAGGGACGTATAGAGCATCTGCTAAAATTCAGTCTTGCATATTTTCTTCCATGTCAGTTATAGTTGCTTGAGCATCACCTCTTTTTAAAGATTAAGATCATTATAGAAAATAAGAAATTTAGATTTGTCTGTAATTGCATGTGGTGGCACCACAGTCAACAAGTAAACCATTTTTTTTGGAAACAGTGTCTAGTTCAATTGAAAACAAAAATGATTGTTCATTATTTGAAACATGTTCCACATTTTTTACAAAATGAGCTTTCTTTTTGTTTTTACATTTTATATCCAGGTTTGCAGCAAGCATGGCAAATAATATTTATTTAATCACAGTGTTTGAGGGAGAATTGTTTACTGGGTAATTCTAAAAGTTACTTCAGCAATCAGGACTTTTATGTCCAAGTTTATTACAAGTAAAACAGGAACATTTAGTGTGTGGCTTTGGTCTTGGCATTTGGAGAGTCATTACAGTATTTTCACTTTTATTCTTTTGAATCATCCTTTGAGTTTCTTCAAACCTTCACAATGCTACTTTAAATTCACTAAACTTTAGCTTGTCTTTCTGAGTAATAAAAGTTGTAAATGGCTTGAAATTAGACAGGAGGCTTTTTAGGATCATAGTTATTAGCAAACCATCATCAATTATTTCCTTTGACATTTCTAATAAAGTAGCCACATGTTCGGCTTTAATAATTTAAATAGTAATGGTTTTGGCACTTGCTTTGTGTAGGAAGGTTAATTCAGTATACAAGGAATTTATTTTTGGTTTTCCTTTTGATAAATAGTGATTTCTCAACATTTGCAGCACTTTACTACTATCATTAGGGGTTTCTTTCATAAGTGACAGACTTCGAACATCAAGGAAATGGATTAATTTGACAAACATGTTTATATTTTTTTCACAGTACCCTTTGTCATTTGAACAATCAAATAGTGCCTAGATTGTTTCATGTAATTTTTGGATTCACATGTAACCCAATGTTATCTCCCATTGAGTCTATTACTGGGCTCATAACCTGTGGAGTGAGTAGCCATGGTCAAATGCAAAATAAACAACAAAACTGTCCAACATACAGAATTAACAAAGTTTGCAATAAAAAGAAAAAGGAACAGGGCAAAATAAAATAGTATCAAGCAAGCAAACAATATATGCAAGGCAAATTAACAGTAATAAAGCAAAAAGTTTGCAAAGTAAGAATTAAGACACACAAAGGCAAGTTCAGAAAAGTGAACATAGGGTTCTTATTTCTAGCCCCGGCAGACCAGGACTGAGTCATGTCAAATTGTAAATCAGCCTATTTTATTGGTTAATAAAAAATACCAGCCTGCAATGTGTGCTTTTGTCTATAAAAGGAAAGAGGGAAAGTATTTTACAGTCATTCCTATCGGATTGAAATCAACATTTATAAATTGTCTATGCATTGAATATTATTGCCATATTTCATCTGGTACTTTTGCTAAATATCTAGACATCCTCAACAAAATCTCAAGAAGGGTCTGTAATGTTAACAACCCTGATCTGGCATTTTGGCTTCAGTCACTTTCCCATCACTGTAATGTGGCTACCCTCTATCCTTTCTATAAATATTTTTATGGTAGTTGTTCTAATGAGCTCTCCTCCTTGGTACTTTGACTGCATGAATTTAATCATAATAATAGACTTTTAGATTTTACTCTTGAAATACCTGGATGTAACTGTAAGTTCTATTCTAATAGTTTATTCACTCATACTTTTAACCTGTGAAAATCTTTTCTGGTTTCTTGCTTTCCTGTCAAATATGATCTTCAAAAATTTAAATGCAATGTCACTTGACCGCTTCTGTCTTTCTGACGCCTGTTCTTCTATTGTTTTTCTACTCACTAGGACCTTCTCATTTCCTTTCACTCTCAGTAGCAGAATCCAGAAAGTGCAACACTAAAATCTAAAGGTGCATTGGAATAGCAAAGAATGCATTCCAAATGCTAAATAAAGTATTAAGAAAAGAGCACTAAATTGTTATGTAATATTAGTCATCCTATATGTCAGTGAGTGATGGACAATCTCTTCAAAGATGAAAAGACCTGAAACAACAGAAATGCAGTTCTACAGAAGGATGCTGAGAATACCATGGATTGAACATGTGATCATCAACAGCATTCTAGATACAAAGGAGAAAAAAGAACACTTAACATCAGGAAGTGATAGTCAAAATTTCTAGGGCACATAATGAGGAAAGAGAGCTTGGAAAATATGATACTCACATGACAGATTGAAGGCAAGATGGTTAAAAGAAAATAATAGATAATCTATGTAGTAAGCTGTAGTAAACAGATGGTGGAGCAGGGTTTGGAAGAGATAACAAAAAGACAAAATTTATTGAGAGCTACAAAAGACAGGAAAGTGAGGAGAGCCATAATTGTCAATGTCCTAAGGTACATGACTCCTAGAAGAAGAATCCCCTGTGTCTTAGTGGCACCTTGCTTTGGGTGAAATGATAAAGCAACAAAAACAAACAGTTCTACACCAATATGATTTGGAATGTTGTTTCTGTGATTTATTTTATTTTTATTTTTAGGAAACTGATAGCATCCTTTGAAACAGTATTGGTATTACAATATAAAGAGAAAATTATTAAATACTAATTATATATAGTAATTATAGTTAAGCAGATTATTACTGCTCCTTGTTTATCTAAAGAGAAAAATCTAGAAAACCATCTGGTCATATTAATTTTGTAGTGATGAATTTATTTTTAGATTGTTTTTACTGAATAATGGAAAAATAACAAAAAACTGTTTTCAAATGATCAAAAGTCAGAAGAAAACATTGAATTGTTTTATTTTAAATACTGACACCTGCCCTTTCCTCAACAACAGGTGACATTCATACTTAGACACATTGAATACAAAACAGGTTTTCCTCATATGACTTCTCACTAATCCTTCAATGTCTTTAAAAAAAAATGATATTTATCTTGGGTTTTTGTGAACATGAAAGGGCGACTAGCGGCGGCTCTGGAAAAAAGAGAGTTCGTTTGTGTCTGGCTTGCAAAGCAGTAATCTGTTCCAAAGAAAGAAAATAATAATAATACTCACCTCTGTCTTAATAATCCACCTTCAGCTCATTCTAAAGGAAAAAAGAGAGGAGGCCCTCGAGGGGAATTTTTATAGACCGAGGAAATGGATTATGGGTAGAGAAATGGATTATAAAACTGACCGACCAAGTTCACTCGAGGATTTCAGTGGCGTCAATTTCTTGAGTGGCGTCGAGTCCTTTTTTCAGTCCAGTCTCTGACGGAATACTGACAAAAGTTACCTTCTCCTTCTGATTTACCCGCTTTCCTGCTAAAGACACTTTTTGTATAGCTAAGTTTTTAATTTTATTTAATTTTTCGTTTCCTTGTTTTGTTCTATTCATTTTATTTTCTAGCTTTTTGTTACTTTATTTTCGTATTTTTTTTTCTGGCCGCCATTTTTGTTTTTGTTTAGGTCGGACCGTGTGACTTAATTTTTGTTTTCATTTTTCAGTTTTTAGTTTTGCCTTACGTGCTACATTTAATTTTTGTTTAAACCTTAATTTTATTTTGTAATTTTCTCGCGACTTGTAAACTGAATATTATCTGATTTCCTCCACACTTTAACGTTTTCTTTTCCAGCCCCTCCCCATATTCGTTTTACGGAAGTAGCCTTTTAGGCAACTCTCCGCTCTTTTTGTTTGAAACTTTATTTTTTGAAACCTATTAACGTTTATTGACCACCTTCCCATTATTTTCTTTTAGTAGCCTTTTTAGGCGACTCCTTCGTTTTTTTATTGTTAACGTGTAAAGTTTATCTTGTAAATTTTGTAAAGCTACTTATCGTTTATCGCCTTTAGGTAATTTTTTTTTTTTTTTTTTTTTTTTTTTTTTTTACCTCTCAAGAGGTTAGTTTTTGCTTTTGTTTAAATTGTTAATTTACCGCTAAAGGCAATTTTTTGTGAATTGTAAGCTGTTTTGTTATTTTTGTTTGGCATATTAGGCTAATTTTATTTGCCATTACTGTGGTTATTCCTTTAACCTTGCGAGGTTTATTTGTTTCCCCCTATTTCTCCCGCTTTTCCCTCCCCTCCCTATTCTCATTGGATTTACGGAGGAAAATATATTGGCGACGTTGTGTTGCTTAAATTTTAAAAAATGGCCGACTCAAGTCGGTCAGTGAAAAAGAAACTTTTGTTTGACCCTCCTTGGAAGGGTCCACCGGAAAAGGATGATGAGTCTTTTCCCCCTCTAATTGTTGAAAATAAGGAGCAACAACAAGAGAAAGTCGAGAGCAAGATTATGGTGGCCGAAAATGGCCAAAAGAATGAGGAATCTTTTCCCCCTCTACCGACTTCAAGTAAGACGGATAAGACAGCGACCCAAAATGTGGTGGCCGAGAATGGCCAAAAGGATAGCGAGACCAAAAATGTTAAAGACCAAACGAAAGATACCGAGGCCGGGGAATCGCCCTTGGGCTGGAAGTCCCCACCAAAGGTAAAAATCAATTTGACGGAGTTTCTGGAGAGAGCCAAGAGTTACGCTCATCTTGTGACAGAAGATGGACTCTTGGAGGATCCCCAGGAATTAAGAAAAATTGAAAAAAGAATTGTGTCAGTCCTTGTGGTCGACAAGCGTTCGCGCAAGATTTGTCGCCCCACAAAAGACACAGTGTTGAAGACACTGCAGTCCACGGGGGTCATGCCCTTACGAATCGTAAAAGGCACGGGCTTTTTCACGTGGGACGTGCTGCTGCCCACGCCGGAAGATTGCCTAAAGATGGTATCAAAAGATCTTATAACGAAAGATTTTATTATTAGAACAGAATACCTAGGCATGCGTAGGACCAAGGTGGCAGTATACGAGGTCCCTCCTCAGGTCATCGGGGAGCATCTCGCGGCGTACTTTTCTCAATTCGGTGAGATTGTAGATGCCTCCTGCGAGGACCTGACCGGGGGATGGACTTTCGTGATTATGATGAGTGGTAAGGCCTTCGATACCATCCCCAACTGTCTTGACGTTGGGGGCCTGAGACTACCGGTGATAGTGACCGGTCGCAAACCGACATGCTGGAGGTGCGGAAAGATTGGTCACCTCTCCTCCTCCTGCCCAGAGAAGAAGGCCTCTGGAAGCCAGGCCCCTGAAGACCAAAATACCCCTCTGGCCGCTTCTGTGACAAAATCCGTCCCGCCTGTAGTGGGCATGCCAGCAACCAGGACCGGTGTGGTAGTACCCCCGGTTGGGTCAAAACATCGGCCCTCATTCCCCGAAAAGCCTTCGCCTGCTACAAGTGTAGTATCGGAGAAGGAAAAGGGGGAATGGCAGGTTGTTGGCAGGACCAGAGGGAAGCGTCAAGCTGCGGGACCTCAGTCCCCTGATGCTCCCAGGACTAAAGGCACGTACAGCCCCTCTCCCTCTACCAGCAAGAAGGGCGACGCCTCGGCCTGGTCTGCACCATCAATAGAGGAGATGCGCAAAGCATACGACCCAGGCTACGAGGGCATGAAGAAAGCACAAAAACTAAAGGAGGAACTAGCAAAGAAACAAACACGTCCCTCTGTCTCTGCCCCGTCCTCTCCTGAAAAAAAGAAAAGCCCCAAAAAGTCCCACTCCTCACAGCCCACTCCAAGGAAATCTGCTCCTCTTAGTAGAGACCCCAGCCCATTCCGAATACCATCACAACCAACCCCCAGCCCCTCTCCCAAAAAGCTGTTACCACCACCTTCAAAGAGGCAAAGGAGCCCCACAGCAGAGGATAGGGAGGCTCGGAAGAAGGCAACAAGAGTCCCTTACTTGATGGGGGAGAATATTTGCAGAGTTTCTCCAGCCCAGGAAGATAGGGCCAGGAACTTTGGCAATAGGATCAGCAAATTAAAGGTCCTATTGGCAATGAAAAAATGCAAGGAGAAAGACATTGAGAAACCAAAAAATTTTCCTCATGCAAAAAGGTTGCTGACGGTTGTAAGAACTGGAACAGGTACTGGAAAGGTGTGGGACATGCTCCTGGAAGCAGGGAAAGCCTTTAAAATGTCCCCACCTATAGTAACAATGGAGGAGGATTCCTTACAAAAGTTGAAAGAATGTTGTGTAGGACGGGTCCCAATTTTAGTTCACCCCTCCCTTTACAGGGCAATGAAACTAACATTTCCTTGGGATGTTGGTGGCCTCTCTCATGATGGCACCATTGACAAAGAAATGGGCAAGGGATCTATGGGAGAGGCTGTCGGCATCCTTTCCCCGTCCATGTTCTGTCCAGAAACTCAACCCTAATTAAGGATCACAATGGCTCTTTGGTTAGCAAGTATAAATGCCCGGGGGCTGAGGTCCGAGTCTCGGAGGGTGAGACTCACTCATGATCTCCAGCGCCTCGGGGTGGATGTTTGTTGTCTACAGGAAACCCGGTTTTTAGCTGGCGACTATGAGGGCATTCTGTCTAGGGATTACGATCTCTATTCAGCATGTTTTGATGGTCGTTCTAGAGGAGTTTCTTGGCTAGTGAGCAAGTCATTGGGTGCGGCGTGTACGCTTGTCTTCGCGGATCTAGCGGGCAGGATTTGTGTGCTGGATATTACCATAAAGGAGAAGTCTTTTCGGCTCATTGGGGTTTATGCGCCCAATGTCCATAGGGAGCGTCCTGCTTTGTTTCGGCAGCTCGAGTCGTTCTTTGGAACATCGAGGCGGGTAATTTTAGCGGGGGATTGGAATGCCGTCCTTGACCCTGAGAAAGATCGGATAGGAGAAAGATCGGGTACTAACAACCCGGATGTGAAACCATTTCGGGAATTTATCGACAGGAATGATCTTGTCGATAAATACCGAAATGAACACCCCCGGGAGGTAGTGTGGACTTGGACTAATAGGGGCAGCTCGGATTCGAAGGTACGCGCAAGCTACCTCGACCGAGTCCTAGTTAGGAGAGTCGACGTAGGGCTCTTAGGTTGTCCAAGTTTCCATTCCATAGTTTACACGGATCATAGGCTCGTCCGGGTTCGTGTAAACTTAGATAAGCCTAAGGTTAAGTTGGCTGGCTACTGGAAATTGAACGCGTCATTATTTGATAGCCAAGATTTCCAGCACCAGCTTTTACTAACACTAAAGCGGGAACTGACGGGGGCTGTGGTTGGGAATAAGTGGTGGGATACACTTAAATCCAAAATTAGGTCGTTTGCTGCCGACTATAGCCGTCGGCTCAACTTAGCTAATTTAGCGGCGCAATCGACGTTAGAGAAAAAAGTTGATCGGGCAGTTAAATCCCGTAATAGTGGGGACGTAGCCTTAGCTAGGGCCGAGCTGGCCTCCTTGGCTATCAAGAAGGATCAAGCTCTGGTAGTTAGGGCTAGGTTAAAAAGAATGTCTTCTGAGGCAACGAATATGGCCGCAGAACTGCGTGCAGAGGAAGCTAGGCAAGCAGCCAATCGGCATATCAAGGACATCACATTGCCGGATGGTCGTACCGTGACTACAGACGTGGGTATATGTGGAGCTTTTCGGGATTACTTCCAGGATCTTTTCACCAGGGAGCCCGGTCTGAGCTCTGCTCAGTTCGACACCTATTTGGCTGACTTTCCCCGCCTCTCGGCGGCTGAAGCGGCTAGGTGCGAGGGGCCCATAACAGAGTCGGAAATCTGGGATGCGCTGAAATTGGTTGGCCGGGACAAAACTCCAGGTTTGGATGGTCTTCCCTACGAACTGTACTTGAGGCAGTCGTCCGTTCTTGTTCCTCTGCTGGCTCTTGTTTATAACAACTGGATGAAGCAGGGGTCTATACCTCGTCGCTTCACCAGGGGTGTAATCAAGTTGCTTCGCAAGAGCAAGAGCGGTGGGGGTGGCATAGATAATTATCGGCCTTTAACGATGTTAAATACTGACTTAAAGATTTTTGCCAAGATCTTGGCCGGCCGTTTGCAGGCTGTCCTCTCTAGTCTGATTGGCCCCGAGCAGACTTGTGCTGTGAAGGGCAGGACTATTCAGGACAACCTTCATTTGGTACGCCTGATCATCGAGAAAACCGACACCGAAGCCGCGCTGATCAATTTGGATCAGTCCAAGGCATTCGATAGGGTTGACCATCGTTTCTTGGAGTCTGTCCTTTCCGCCGCCGGTTTCGGGCCGTACTTTCGCTCCTGGATCCGACTGCTGTATGAGTCCCCCGGTGCGCTGGTGGAAGTGAATGGGGTAAGATCGAAGCCCTTCACTTTATCTCGCTCCATTCGTCAAGGTTGTCCACTTTCGCCTTTGCTGTACGTTCTTGCGTTGGAGCCATTCCTTCGCAAGTTAAAGGCGAATCCGGTCCTTCGCGGAATTTCCGTACCTGGTGCTACCACCTCGGCCAGGTACTCCGCCTATGCTGACGACGTTTCGGTTTTTGTGTCGAGCAAAGCCGAGATTGACGAAGTCAGCAAAGAAATCAGATGTTATGAGACGGTGACAGGGGCCAAGATCAATCGCGATAAGTCTGTTGGCTTGCGATTGGGTGCGTGGAAGGGAGTTTCTCTTCCCGGACCTTTCCTCTGGACGGACGGGCCGATCAAGATTCTCGGCGTCTTTTTCGGTCCAGATCTCCAGTTGGAAATGAATTGGTCGGAGGTTCGAGAGAAGGCCGAGGGCGCAGTTCGTCTGTGGACTCGGAGGAAGCTCTCCTTAAAGGGGAGGGCGGAAGTATGTGCCTCGCACATCTACCCGATTCTCCTTTACCGACTCTCGGTACTTCCTCTCCCGTGTGCCATTCGTTTGGGTTTAATTCAGTTCTTGTTCTCCTTCCTTTGGGGAGAAGGCAAGTCTCCCAAGGTACGTCGCGAGATCTGTTGCCTGCATCCATCTGAGGGCGGTCTGGGCATGCCTAGCGTTGAGATTCGTCAACACACGCTTCGCATTAGATTCCTGGATCGAATGTGTATGCTGGAGGATGAGAACGGCGCCCTCGTTCAAGAGGACGTCCATAAAAACTTTCCATCCCTGAGAAGTGTGCATTTGTCGGAGGAGGAGGCCGGCCGTACTCCTCGTGGCGAGTGCTCCTTCTATAAAGAATGTCGTTTGGCTCTCCAGTTTCTCTTGCGGGCTACGGATGGCCTCTCCAACGCCCAATCGTTGTCTCTTAGGGCATTATATCGGGTTTTAGTTAGGGGGGCCGTTCAAGATGAACTGATTGGCGAGCTCGGGCTTACGAAGCAGGAGGCTCGCTCCATATGGCCTTGGGCGCCTGGGTTGAAATGTCTCACTAACGATGAGGCATCACTCACCTGGCTGATGATTCGAAAGGCTCTCTGGGTAGGCAAGAGGCTTCATGCAGCGGGCCTAACACCAAAATCAACCTGCGTGCGTTGTGGGCTGACGACGGAAACCGTCGATCATGCCTTCTTCCACTGCAGTGTTGTTGCTCCGTTGTGTAAGTTTCTTGAAGACCTCATGGTTCGTATGCTGCGTGGAAAGTTCTTTGTCCTTGAGGCTAGTTCTGTTTGTAGCAATGTCGTACCTCCGTTATCTAGGGCTGAGCACTATGTGCTCTTTTGCTTACTAGGTGTTATGCGAATCGTGATTTGGACGACGCGACAGAAGGAATTCTATGGTGATGAGAAGTTTACCTCTTCCCAACTGATCTTGTTCTTTAAGCATCAGCTTAAAGTCAAGATCAGGACGGAAAGGAAACGACTCACTCCATCTGAATTTGGCAAAAGGTGGGTGAGTCTTGCGCGATTCTGTCGAGTGAAAGGTGCTGACCTGGAGTGGTTGTTTGATGCTGGTTAGGCATCAGGATATTGGGTGTGCTGGGCAGAACATGTGCACCCCGTCCCTGTTAGGTTAGTGTAGGGAAAGTTTGATTTTTTTCTGTTTTTTGCTTCATTGTTAACTTAGCTAGGTTATGATTGCTCATTGGCCCCCTTTTCTTTTTTCTCCCCTATTTTTCTTTAGTTTAACCCCCCTTCCCTTCCCTCCTTAGGTGTTCAACAATGTTAGTTCCCCGGTGGATGCGTGGCGACTTTCGTTATTTTTCAAGTGTGCTTTTCGTTTTTGTTATGATGTTTAAATGTGTGAGTGATTGTGTGAGTGATCGCTGAGCGGATATATGGTACTATTATATTTCTAAAGCCACGCATTATTTTTCGTCTGGGGAAGTGACTTTGCTGTCACATTGTTAGAGTAGTGGGGGGCTTTTATTACTAATACGATTTTATTTAGTTTCTTGTACATATCGTTTATTCATTGTATAAAACCATTGGGGATATTTTAAATGTTGTTATTTTCTGCCCATGCCCTCCACTGAACATTGTAAATATGGGAGTTAAGTAGGACAACATAGAGCAGCTGAGGTTTTATGGTGAACGTTGTAAGAATGGTAAGTAAAAATGTGGTATTATGGTGTCCGGTTTATTGTAAGTGTGTCAGGGTCGACGAAAGTGAATAGCTAAGTTAAATTAGGACAGATGATGACCAGCCTTCCCCATCCCCAATTTCGGCCTTGTGCCATATTTTTTGTATTAACTACAAAAATAAATACATTCAGTGGCGTCAATTTCTTGGCGTGAAGCTGACGCAGAGAGACGCAGTGAAAAGGTGGAAGGAGGAAAGTGGAGTAGGAAGAGGAAGAGGCGTAGCAAGAAGCCAGCTGGGAGAGCGTTGAATTGAAATCCAACGGTCTGCGGTTCGATCCCTGGTTCTGCACTCACTAGAAGAAAGTGTGCAACAAGCTATTTCGGCGTAATGGGGGACAGGTTCGACCTGAAATTGATTCCAGAGTTCAGTGGCTCGACCCCAGTACTTGACTGGGTGGAAAAAGTGGAACTGCATTGTCTCTTGTCTGGTGTCAAAAACATTGAACATGTGATTCCTCTGCGTTTGTCCGGTGGGGCTTTCGCTGTGTATCAACAGCTCAGTGCTGAGGAAAAACAGAATTATGAGAGGATCAAGGCAGCCCTATACAAAGCGTTTGCTATCGACCCCGCCACTGCCTGGGAGCAATTTGAGGCAAGACAATTACATCCTGGCGAAACTGTGGACGTATATTTGGCCGAGCTGACGAAGTTGACGGTGTTGTTCGGTGGGCTGCCCGAGCGGGCCTTGGCATATAAATTTCTGGCGGGGCTCCCAACCGGAGCAAAACAGCTCCTGCGGGCGAGCTCAAACATAACCTCGTTGCCCCTTAATGACCTGGTGGACCGAGCCAGAACCGTGATGAAGGATAATTCCGAGCTGAGAGATCCGGTAATCGCCGCTGCACAATCCACACCGAGTGATGATAAACCGTCTCAGGGCCTTAGCCCGCGTGGTGGGGTCGTGTGTTATAGGTGCGATGGCCAGGGCCACATTGCAAGGAACTGCAGACGGCGACCGACAGCTGTTCGCTGCTACCGGTGTAATGAAACCGGACATATGGCCCGGGATTGTGCGGGAAACGGGGCCGGGGACAAGGTGCCGGCGTCGACCTTTCCCCAAAGCAGAAATTAGAGGCGCTTCCGATCATTCAGGTATATGTCAACGAGACATTGTGCTCAGCACTCCTCGACTCCGGGTGCTCCCGCACCATAGTGTTCGTAGACCTCTGCCACACTTGGAAGGAGAAGGGTGTCAGGGTAACCACCATCAGTGGAGAATCGCGGACATGTTGCGGGGTGGGTGCGATAAACATCCGTACAAGAACAGGAAACTCGGCCAACGTCGAGGCGCTAGTAGCGCTCAAAAAACCACTGAACTTTGACCTGCTTCTAGGCTATGATGCCATCAGAGCCCTAGGTGGTGTTCACATAACGCAGACGGGGGAAGTGCAGTTTCAAGAGAGGACCCCAGTGTGCGCAGCGCTGAGGATCGACCAGCCAGACTTTAGTGTCGAATTTGACCAGCACCAGAAGGCTTGGACCGCCTCATGGAAGTGGTCGGGAAATCAGCAGCCAGCAAAATTGCGGAACGAAGTAGCCGAGTACCATGTGCCCGACCAAATAAGGCCTGCATACGAAGAGGAGCTTCGTGAATGGATCAAGGATGGCTGGTTAATTCCTTACCCCTATGAGAAACTTGGACCTCCCAAAGGTTTGATCCCGCTGATGGCGGTTACTCAGCACAACAAAGCAAAAGTGAGGCCAGTGATGGACTACCGCGAACTAAATGCGCATGTTGATGCATTTACGGCAGATGCTGATGTTTGCGCCAGCAAGCTACGAGAATGGCGCCAGCAGGGTTCCAATGTGTCCCTGCTGGATCTAAGAAAAGCGTATCTGCAGATCCGGGTCAGCGAAACGATGTGGCCGTTTCAGACGGTGGTGTTTGCCGGCAGAAGGTACTGCCTTACCAGACTGGGCTTCGGGCTGAACGTGGCACCCCAAATAATGAAGACCATAGTCAACGCTGTGTTGTCACAGCAAGAAACAATGAAAGAGGGGACATCGACGTACCTTGATGACATATACGTGAACGAAGACGTTGTATCATCATCACGCGTAAGGACCAAACTGGCCGAGTTTGGCCTGATTTGCAAGGACCCGGAACATTTGGAGGATGGCGCCCGTGTCTTGGGCCTGAAAGTTCGAAAGGAGCGGGGGACTTTGAAGTGGGGGCGCGGAACTGCAGTTCCTGAAGTACCCGAAGTCTTTACGAGACGAGTGGTCTTCTCCCTGTGTGGAAAACTTGTGGGGCACCTACCAGTGTGTGGATGGACTCGTGTAGCAACAGGCACCATAAAAAGGAGGGCAAGCGCAGTCACCAAAGACTGGGATGATGAAACGACGGACGATCTGTTGGTTCGCATGGTGAAGGAGACCATCGCAAGGGTAAAGCAGGATGACCCCGCAAAGGGAGACTGGTGTGTGCAGGGAGACGAATTGAGCGTGTGGGTGGATGCGAGCTCTGTGGCGATTGGTGTGCTGCTTGAGGAGAACGGAGCTGCGATTGAGGACGCCTGCTGGCTGCGACCGACGAATGACGCTGCTCACATCAACCTGGCAGAGCTCGATGCGGTGACGAAAGGCATTAACCTGGCACTCCAGTGGAAAGTCAAGAAATTACACATACACACAGATTCGCTGTGCGTGTACCACTGGATATCAAACACACTGACAGGTAAGGCCAGGGTGCGCACCAAAGCGGCCAGCGAGATGCTGATCAGACGGAGGTTGGAGACCATAAGAAAGCTAGTAACAGAGTACAATCTGTCTGTGGATGTGGTACTTGTCACCTCAAACTGCAACCTCGCTGATAGGCTCACTCGGGTGCCTCAGAGATGGATTGATGCCGTGAAGAAAGAAGCTGGGCCAGTACCGTTACTATGTGCTGCCTCTGTGGAGGCGGCAGACAAAATCAGGGAAATACACCACATCAGTGGGCACCCCGGAGTGAGACGGACATGCTATTTTGTACAATTGACCAATCCGTCAGTGTCAAAAAGTGCAGTGAGAGCGGTGGTCAAGGAATGCCAAACATGCCAGTCAATCGACCCCGCCCCAGCGAGATGGCGGAGGGGTCGGCTGGGAACAGACATGACTTGGAGCCGACTGGGTATGGACATAACCCATTATGGCAGCCAGCACTTCCTCACACTGATAGATTGCGGACCGACGAGGTTTGCGATCTGGCGCCCGTTGGTACGCCAGGACTCCTCCAGTGTCATCCGTGAATTGGAATCCATATTTTACGAAAGGGGGCCGCCTGAAGAGATCCTCACGGACAACGATACTGCCTTCTGCAGCGTAGAATTTAGGCGTTTTGTAGACGAGTGGGGGATCAGGCTCAGACACCGATGTGCATATGTGCCGAGTGGCAACGGCATAGCAGAGCGGTGCCACCGAAGCGTGAAGAGGACCGCGGCCAGGAAGGCGTGCACTATTGCAGAAGCGGTCTATAGATATAATGCAACACCGAGGGATGCTGTGACTGCTGTGAGCGCACCCGCCAATGCAATCCATCGCTACCGAGTGCGCATCAAGGGCATTGACGCGCGTCTGCCTGATCGGCGGGGAACAAGAGGGCCGTATGAATTAGGGGACACCGTCTGGGTGAAGCCTCCCAATAGCCGGTGCACCACCAGTTTTCGAAGGGGACGAATCACCGGCATCGTCAGTGAGCAGGCCGTGCTGGTTGATGGTACTCCACGCCATGTGAGGGACATTCGGCCCGCCCTGAATACGAATTCGTTGACAAGTAGCGGCAGTGGTGAATCATCCAATGACGAACTGTGGATTCGACCTACGCCCCGCGAGTCTGATGGTCCGACTGCGAACCCCGACACTGTTGCCGATAATTCCGATGCCACTTCTGAGAGCTCAGATGAAGAAATCCAGACAATCCCCCTTCGTAGGAGTGCCCGCAACAAGCGGCCACGTCCGCCTTGCCACATGTGTGGTCTTGAGACCAGGGGGGAGTGTGAACATGAAAGGGCGACTAGCGGCGGCTCTGGAAAAAAGAGAGTTCGTTTGTGTCTGGCTTGCAAAGCAGTAATCTGTTCCAAAGAAAGAAAATAATAATAATACTCACCTCTGTCTTAATAATCCACCTTCAGCTCATTCTAAAGGAAAAAAGAGAGGAGGCCCTCGAGGGGAATTTTTATAGACCGAGGAAATGGATTATGGGTAGAGAAATGGATTATAAAACTGACCGACCAAGTTCACTCGAGGATTTCAGTGGCGTCAATTTCTTGGCGTGAAGCTGACGCAGAGAGACGCAGTGAAAAGGTGGAAGGAGGAAAGTGGAGTAGGAAGAGGAAGAGGCGTAGCAAGAAGCCAGCTGGGAGAGCGTTGAATTGAAATCCAACGGTCTGCGGTTCGATCCCTGGTTCTGCACTCACTAGAAGAAAGTGTGCAACAGTTTTTCTCTCTAAAATATCCATAAACCTGCATTTCAAATAATATAATATACATATTAATATATATTAATAATTATGCATTGAGGGAGATATTAATCTTATAAATCATTGCAAATATAAACTTTTGTTTCTATTAGTTAAGTACAGTAAAAAAATTGCAAGCCCTATCCTCCTTAAAAAATCATAGCTAATGTATGTGTATGATGAAATTTTAAAAATAAATATAGTTACAAAAGAAAAAGTATCACGAAATCGTATAAATAAGTCTTAGGTTGATATTCATTTTAGCCAATGGTATACTCTGATTTAGTCCCTGGAATTTATTACTTATTTATTTACTAATTATACCTGATTTATGTTTAGGATTTGTGAAATTTTATTTCCCAAATACTTTCTGGCACATTAGGAAACTCTGATGCAAACTGGCATGCATTTGTTGTTGTGTGGGTAGATTAGCTCAATCAAGAGTGAAGGGATTATTTCTCTATTAAAAATCTCTTCCTTATATTTTTCTGTATAAAATATGTTTAAAATGTTTAGAATTCCTTTTAGCTACAAGTAAAATGACATTTTTAAAATCATTTCAGCATTGTTAGATTTTAGTGCTATAATTACATTGATATAAAATGTTTTTAACAAAATAAATTAAGATAAAAAAGAATTTGTTTCATAATAATATACTGAACAATTCTCTTAGTTATACACTTTAAAAAACGTTACATGAACCAATGATTTTGCAAGTAATAACAAATCAACATAATGTCAATACTATTTTGATTTCATATCAGAAACCTTAATGAAATCTAACTTAGTTTTAAACAAATGAAGATGGTTGAACCATTGTTGTTTGCCTCTAAAAATTGGTCTGTCATCCATGACAAATGTTTCCAAGAATTTTACTGTACACTGAAGAAATCAAAGAAGGCATTTTCAACATGCCAAAATTTTAAGGACATCTCAGATTCATCATTTAAAAAAAAATAATGTTTTTTAATTTAACCATTTAGCCATTAGTCCCATTACAATGAAGCTAATATTTGCTTGTGTTCAGTTCATGTTGCATGTATAAATTACATGAAAATCATTAAGAAAATTGGAGATCATGTGCCCAATTGTCAATACTATTACTTTTCATGCAAGCTACTTTCAAAGCAAAATATTCAGCAGTAAAAAAAAAAAAGGTTTTATTAAGAATTGAAGTTGATTTTGCTGTTTCAACCAAGAAAATAATGGCTACATATTTCTTATTTAAATTACTATTTCATTAGATGAGATAAATTAAGTGAAGTGTGATCCTTTCATTAAATCTTGTAAATTAGTTGAATGTATTAAGTACAGCATAAATGTTTACCCATTATTTCAGCATAAAATGGAAACCTACATATTCATAAAAACAGTTTCAAATTTTGCATGAGGTTTCCTAAAATAGTTTTGTTTTATTGTTTGCAGTTTAATTAAATATGGTGGCTCAAACAAAACATGACCAATTTGGCACATTGAAAACAACTGGTGAAATGATAAAACAGTTGAATATTTGCAGAAAAATTATTTCTAATGTGTGGAAAAGGTTAAAGAGGTGGAAACAACCTCAGCAAATCCAATTCTAAGAAACCATTCAGTTTGTACCAGGAGAGTTATAAAAATTCTTTAAGATGGTGAAGAGGAATCTATGAAAAAGCATGAGAAAGATGGCAAAAGATCTGGATATTTTGGAGAGTTTGCCAAGGAGAATTGAGAAAATGACTGTAGGGCTAAAGCTATGCAAGATTCAAATGATGACAGCTGCTCTTGAGTGCCTCTGAGCAAAAATGGTTTGGTAGAGGGAAGAAAATGTTGGAATATAACTCTTTGTTTGGCAGAGCAAAAAGGTTTTTTAATATGATGGCCATGGTTAACTATCAAAACAATGAGGTTAATGCCACTTCACCAAGAAACATTTCCAGAGGTATCAGAACACATTTCAAGCAATAGAACCCAACTGGTGTCATGGTATTTAGTTGCTGTTGCTTATGATGGTTTGAAATCTTCTCTGTGTTTATTGAAGGAGTGAAAGTGAATAGCAGAATTTATCAACAAATGTTGCAGAGTGATGTGTTGTCCTGTTTGTTAACCACAGTTTAAAGTTACTATTGTTTAAGGTTGTCTAATTTTGTATCATGCTTATACGTGAATGTATCCCTTGCTTTAAATTTCATATAGTAATTTAGTTTTGGAATAAATATGTTGCTTTAATGCCATGTGCTGTTATCTCTACATTATGAGTGAACCATACGAACATTGGTAGCAAGAGCAAACATTGTGACAAATATTTTTGTTCAAGAGATAATTTGTATGGTAGTATTAGACTCTGTATGCTCACAGTTTCTGGAGAAATTTGGTTCAATGTATTCTTTGACACATAAAGTGACTAAGTTAAAAATCTACTGAAAATTTCTAAGTATAACAGGATCTTTTGTTTTGAAGATGGAGTGGAGTTAAAAGTCACCAAAGCAGTTAAATTTCATGTAACTATAGACAGTGTAAAAGGAATCAGAGCTTATATTGAAGCTGACATTGTCAAAAATGATTTACCCCTGCTACTAAGGCACAAATCTATGTTGAAATGACATTGGACTTTAAAATAACTGCTGTTACATTTGAGATAAATCTCTAAAATTGTGAACCATTGCTTCTCAACACTACATTCTTCCCTTGTCTAACATGCTTTTGGAGGTTGAAAAATCACCTAACATAGTGTTTGTTGCATGTTAAAAATCTAGATAAATGCTCTAGAGTAGAGAGAAAAAGGAAGGCTGAGTAATTACATAGGCAATTTGCACATGCATCAATGGATAAACTGATATCTTTGGTTAAAAATAGAATTTTTCATGATAAAGAGTTTCTGGATCTAATCAGGTGTATCTGATTCTTGTTTGGTTTGCCTGAAGTTTAGAAGACCTCTGCTTTGGCCATTGGTAGAATTGCCTCTTGGAAACAAGTTCAATGACACAGTATATCTGTATTTAAAGGAGCATGGACATAATCCATATTGGATTCTACACCTATTTGACGCAGCCACTGTCAGACTGATTAAAACCAGAAAGAGTAAAGAAATTATTTGCAACATATTTTTAATGTGGATATATGATTTTGGAACTTCCAAGCAGTTTTTGTGTGACAATGGGAGAGATTTTAATAATGAAAGCTACTTAGAAATGAATGAAAAATTAAACATTGAAACCTGTACTACTGTTGCAGAATGTCCATTTAGTAATGGTACTGTGGAACGCTACAATCTGATTGTGGCTGAAGCAATAGAAAAAAACATTAGAAGATGAGAAATGTGAGCCAGAAATATCTCTGGCTTGGGCTGTTAGTGCCAAAAATTCACTTCAGAAACACTCAGGACAAAGTCCTAATGCGCAGGTATTTGGTTTCAATGTAAGCACAATCCTTAACTATGATAAGTTACCTGCACTGGAGTCTGCAACAACTGATGACATGGTTAAAGTTTATCTAAGTGCTCTACATGTAGAAAGGAAAGGGTTTTATGGAAGCTGAAGCAAGTGAAAGCATCTGGAGAGCATTGCAATCCAATGTGAGGACTTAAGTGGATGAAGATTTTTTTGACTAGTTGATAATGTTTATTATAGAAGACAAAACTACAAAGGATGGCATGGTCCTGCCAAAATATTAGGCAAGAAAGGTCAGTGTGTATTGATCAGACATGGAGGAACATTTTACAGGATGCATCCATGTCACTTGATGACATGTAAATAGCAAGAAAACAAAGAATTGGGAATCACGGAAAATAAAGGATATAAAATTTTATCAGATGAGATAAATGAAGTCCTGGATGAGTAAAAAGAAAAATATAATAGCAAAAGATGTAATGTTAATATTGGGGAATTAAAAGACAACACTGAAGAATAAGTGGAGTTGATGAATGGAAAAGAGGAAAGATTATGAGTAATCCAAAATCAATTGGAAAATATAGCCATTGATTGAATAGAATACTTGAGGAAAGACAAGAAGATCCTGTTTGTATTAATTGGGTTTGTGCAGATCAATGGAGAGAACTACCTTAAATTAGAAAGGGAGTAAACAAACAAAATCATCAAGAACATGTGGTTTTGTTCACATTTGATGAACAAGAACAAGCTAAAGATGTGATTGATGCAAAGAATAAAGAAATAGAAGGTATGAAAAATCATGAGGTATATGAATGTGTGCCTTACACAGGTCAGAAATGTATATCAACAAGATGAGTGATGATTGGGAAATACAAAGATAATAAAAAGATAATGTAGTCCTGTCTTGTTGCACATGGTTATGAAGAGGACTCTCATAATTGTAAAACAGACTCTCCAACATGAAGCTGGGAAGCTATGTGTCTTGTGATGTTAACAGCTTCTGTTTTGGTTTACAGGCTGAAACTCTTGTTTTCACTTCAGCATTTCTGTGGGGTGATATGAGTGAGATAGAGGTATTTCTGAGACTACCATCTGGTGTGTGTTCAGAATCAGAAGTATGGAAGTTAGAGATGCATCTATGGATTAAACGATACACCCTGTTTGTAGTACAATTAACCTTGTACCACAAACAGGGTGTATTGTTTAATTAAAGAATTAAATTGTCTGAAAGGAATAGCAAGTACACTTTCTTTTGCATGATACAAATCGTAACTTGATTGGTAGGTTGGCAATGCATGTGGATGACTTTATATTCTGTGGATATGAATCATTTAAGAAAAATGTGATCACAGAATTAAAAAAGATATACAAAATGGAACCTCTAAATTTCTGAGATTTAATATTAAGCAGTTAAAGCAGTTATTATCGATCAATATCTTTATGTATTATCCAAATTGTCCATAGAAATAAAGAAAGGAAGGTACTTTAGAAAAAATTATGAGTTGAGTCAGGATGAGAAAACAGAATTAAAAAGACTTACAAGTCAAATGATGTAGGTAACTACTCAGATATGAGCAGATGTATCATTTGATATTTTGTAGAATGAGCAATGCTGGAAAACATGTGAAAGTGAAGATGCTTTTTGAGGCCAGTAAGTCTTTATCAAAGTTAAAATCTAAGAAGTTTTATAGCATTTCCTGAGCTGAGCAAACATTGTTTGTTATTATGATGCCACTTATGATAGCCTAGAAGATGAATCTTTACAGGGTGGTTTTATCATCTTTGTCTGTGGTAGGAAGAACAAAATGGTCCTTATATGTTAATCATCAAAAAATATTGACCAGGTAATAAAATGTTCATTAGCCTTGCACTCAGTGAAACAGCTAATGCTAGTATTTTAATAGCAGTTATACTATGGGAGATATTTCAGTTATCCTGACTGCTGGAAGTTCTTTGCAAGCCTGATAATGTATCTCTTGTAGAGATTTAAAATTCATCAAATCTTGTGATTGATTGATATTTGAGAGTTGGTGTAGCTAGCATAAAGAAAATATTAACAATAAAAAAAGAAATCCACTCTGAATGGATCAAGGGTCATTAACACATTGTGGACTGCCTAACAAAGGCAGGGGCCTTATCTGAAATTCTGAGAGACATTGCTTTAATAAGTATTTTCCTATTTTATAGGACTGTAGTCTTGACAAGAAGACACCAGCAATGTTTGAGTTGTCTAAATTTGATTCATGCTGATATGCATTTGTGCCCCTTGTTTCGAATTTTGTATAGTAGTTTAGTTTTGGAATGAATATGGTGCTTCATTGCCATGTGTTGTTATCTCTACATTGTTATGAGTGAACCATACTAACAACTATGTCTTCACTGAAAGTGGAGCTCCTGCACACATGACCAATTTGACAGAACTGGTGCAAAAGACATTTTTAAGAGATAAGTCAATTTAGACTTTATCAAGTGCTGACATAAATCCTGTGGACATTATGATATGGCCCATATTGGGAGCAGTGTTTCATGTATCTCATACTTCAGTGGGATAGCCATGAAAGAATCTTTTATGATGTTGTAGCACAATTTGAGCAAAGAGGCAGTAAAGTTGAAAAGAGATTAAGGGCTATAGTGAAAGCAATGGGTGGCCATTTTGAATTGTAAATATAAGTAAAATATTGTCAATAAATATAACAAATCAACCTGAAAACTTTTCATATGGATAATACCTAAATGTATATGCTGCACACAGTAAATGTTAAATTTGACTGCTTAAAAAATTCCAGTCTTTTATTTTTTAATTCAAATACTTTCTTGTACAAAATAGCTATATTTGTTTAAAAAAAATTTATAAAACTTCATTTTTATTCTCTAATGTATATACCAGTTGCATTAAGACTGCAATATTGTTAAATAGTAAAAAAATTTAAAGTAATTTATTGAGAACTATTAAACATTTTTGCACAAATAGTTACTGGTTGATGTCAGTAAGGACATACAGCTATAAAACTCATTCCAGTATTTCATGATGGTTCAATTAGGGACCCATCAAGAAAACCCCATCCAACTCATGCTAGCATGGAAACAAACATTAAATGATGATGATAATGAGTTAACATTGTACTTACATGTTTCTCTAGATTTAGTTTGATATAAAAATCATTGGAAGACTTACTCAGAATTTATTTTTTTATAAGATAAATTCATATAAGGATAATAGAATTGTGATTAATTTGCAAGATCTTTTTCCCCACAGAGTTCATAGATATTTTTTTATAAATGTTATTCTGTATTAATAAGAGAATTTAGGAAATTCTACTTATTACAAATTATTTAAAGTAATGGATATTAAAATTTTCTTAAAATCATTTTTCATCTTGATGTTAATGATTGTCAAAGATAACATTTTAATCAAAGTACACATATCAAGGATTAATTTACAAATAAATATTAAAAATTTGATCTATTTTTTACATTAATATTCTTTACCTCTCCATTAAAACTGCTAGGCATTGTTACAGTACTGTAGGATTTTTAAACACCCCATTTAAGATATTATAAACATATTTAGTTCTTAATTTTGTTATTTATTGTCTTGGGTGTTCTTTCTGGTTTTTATAGCATAAATAAAATGAAAAAATGTTTTGAAAAATTAAATTAAATTACTAATATTAAAAAATGAATCTGTAAGTTTCAAAAATTAAAATATGTAAAAACAGGTTTATGTTTATTTTCAGTTAACAGATAAAACTTGTACTTCACAAAAACATTATCACTAAAATCAGAAACTCCTCACAGATTTGACAACACTGTTCAGAAAGCTACTTGACTAATTATAATTTGGCTTACCACTTGCAATATTTTTAAACAAAAACATTTTGTGGGAGGGTGTTCAAACATCCCATGCTACTAACAGAGGGTTAATAGGGCTTTTGGAGATACAATGATTTTTGAAGTTATGTGAAACAATTACAATTTATTTTCAGCATTTGTTTACAAATTACTGCAACTTAAAAAACATTTTTTCAGGAACTAGATAAAGTGTGTTGTTGAGTAAAGAATATTAAAACTATCTGAAAGTGATAACGAAGTTGTTGTTTGATATTGAGTAAAAAAAACTATTTGAATTAGATAACTTTTCTTGTATCAACAGTTTCCATTCATATATTGTTTGCAATTCATATATTGTTTGCAATTGTAATCTCTGGATTTACCTATGAAAATATAATATTGAATCCAGAGTGAAAAAGGAATAAAACAGATAAATATAGAATTGGGGAAATCATTTGAAAGAAATTACTTCCTTTTCATAATTGACTAAGACATCAGAAATAAGATTTATCTAAGAGAACTAGTTTCAAGTATAACTTCAGAAAGATTTAATTATAAAGGAAGACAAGCAGGAGTAGCAATTTACACATCATCCAACTAAAAATAGTTCAATTTATTTCTCAGTTTTCAACAAAAGATGCTTTATTCAAATTTATTTTATAAGTTATACAGAATTGACACTCTATTTTATGTTTACTCATACAATTTAATTGTATAGGATATTTAGGTGATTTGGCACAATTTAAGGTAATTCTTTTGACAACAAAATAATTCTGCTTAATGAATTACAATAGTTCAGATTACAATGTGTTTTATGCAAAAATTGCAAAAATTCAATAGTCAGAATATTAAGTGCACTGGTCCTCTTAATCTTTCTGTATACCTGCAAATCTCGGGTATTAGCAGCGTAACTATAGCAAAAAAATACATGCATTGTAAATGAGATGCTACACAATCATTCTAGGCATTTCCTATGTAGACCTCATCAGAAATTATACAATATGAAACATTATCAAACAAGATACAAACTTGTTGGAAGACTTCATAGCCACAGTCAAGAAGAGGAAGTTGAAATAGTTTGGCCATGTCACAAGAGCCAATAATCTTTTCACTACCATTTTACAAAGTACCACCTTAGCCAACAGAAGAGGAAGAGGTAAAAAATGTGCTGACAACATTACTATGTGGACTGGAAGATTCTTTACAGATTCTCAGACATTAGCATACATTTGAGATGTATGGTGAGAGCTGGTTAGGTGCTCAGCTGTGAAGTAACCATACAACCACAACCATAATCATTCATGAGACTGATTATGATAATGATGATAACAAATAGGCCATCTGATTAATTTAAAACTTTTATCAGCTTCTTTTCTACCTCTAATCTGCAAAACAATAATAGAAAACGTCTTCAGATCTGTAGTATCTGTAATAATTTAATTTTGAATTTCAAGATCCAATTTAGAAACACACTTAATAAACTGATGTAGTTAATTATGTTTTCTGCATAGTTGTGGTAGTTTTAACTGATAGTTATATTTTTAATGACTGTTGCCTTACAAATAGTCAATTTTTATATGAAATAGAGAAGATACATCTCATTGTTAATGATCTATCATCATCATTGCTATAGCAAAGTCTATTAAGATATATATCAGAAAAATAGACATAATCAGAGATAAGCATAATAGCAGTTTTCAAATGAGTATGTGAATATTTATCTTTGTGACTTTATTTTACTTCAAAGCATCTTTTTTTTCTCTCTTCCCTTGACTTAATATCAGTGTGTTTGTGTTCATAACTGTAAACATGCTTGCCTTGTCTAAAGAGATATAAAGATATAGGCAAATACAGTTAAAGTTGCCTAATCATTACAAGTCCAATTCCAACTGTGTCAATTAGTGCTCTGCTGATGGTATCTTATGTACTTGTGAGCGGTTATTTTTATTTTTTTTCTGGCAGGGATTTGGGATTGGGTGTTGCGGAACACATGCCTGGTAGTATTGGAAGTGAAACTTCAAAGAAATGTCCTCTATGGTATTTTAGTGAGTGAAACGAGGAATCTGTCTCTGCTTTGCTTTTTTTTTTTTAATGTATTTCCTCACTTGGCTTCTAATTTTTCTGGTCAACTCTTTTATTCTACATATGTGTATGTTCAAACATAAACTGGTATAAGACCAGAAACATAAATATCTATTAAAAAAACGTTCTTGTTCAATTAACTGTTTCTATCAGATTATTCATTTTAAAATAATTCAAAATTTGTTTTTTATGGGAAAATATAGGAACCATTAATAAACTTGATTCAACAGAATTAATATTGCTTTAGTTTTCAGATTAATTTTTTTTTAAGTTAGAAAAAAAAATGAATTGTATTTAAAGTACCTGAACTTGCAATGCTCTTTATAAAAGAAAACAAAAGCTCATAACTAGAGAAAATATTATGATAAAAATATAAATAGTTTTTTATGACAATTTTGTATCATAATTTTTAATACAAACAACTTTAAAACTTACACTAGAAGACATTTTTTTATCTCCCAAGATGTCTTTGGTCAAAATTCAGTCCTTTAGTGGTGAAACTGGAGTGACCTCTCCAGGGTGCAAGCCTGTGTGATAGTATATAGAGGCTGTATGCTGCCCAGACTACATAACCACACCGTCAGACATAACTGACAAGATCCAAAGAAGTTCCACTCCAGGGTTTTTATCTGAATTTACTTTCATAGCCTTTTCCATGTTTGGATATGGTCACAAGATTTAAAATGATGCTTTTCTTTTCCCTAGATAGATTGCCTTCTTGGGCTGTCGAGTTCCTTCTACCCGAAGCAGTTGGTTATGAGGTGCCAGTTTTCTACCTTCTTCCATTCACTGGCTTGGAGCTGGACTTAGTTGTCAGAGGCTATTTTAGATGCATGACCTGGAAGCATTTTATAGATAGTAGGAGTTTGTCTTAACTATCACTCCTGGCTATGACTACCTTTGGAACATATATAAATCTTAGTATGTGTATAAACAAACACAAAATTCAAAATTTTTTAAATTTTAAAAAAGATATGAGAAACAAAAAATGAAAATATAAATTGTGATTTAAGTCTAAAATACTCAGATTATGAAGTCATTATTTAACATACAATAAAACAATTTATACTGCCTCTTTGACAGTACTAATACCTAAACTATCAATTAATAACAAATGAAAGAAAGTAGAAAATCAAAATTGATAAATATAACTTTAGGTAAGCAAAAGCAGAAAGTAAAAATAAGACTGACTATCTTCAGGTCAGTTGTATTAAAACAAATAAATACTAATACAGAAAAACCTGGTAACTGTGGTAAGAAATACCAAATAATAGGCAATACATATATAACTTTACATAAGTATAATAATCATAACATATATAATAAATGAAATAAAATAAATAATAATTTGAAATTATATTAGTTTTAAGCAATATTTGTGCTTTTCAGTTAAAAATCTATTAAACTTTTGGAGCTTCGACAAAATGCATAATATTTCCTTGAGTTCAGAAAATCAAAAAGTTACACTAAAGACCTCTTGCTTTTAGGATTGTACCTTAAAATTTTTTTGCCATTAGACTATACATGAAAATATATCTATGTTCTTTAATATTTTTGGATTTTTGATTTCTTGGAACTTTGAATGGATACCTCATCTTTCCTTAAATTTGGAATATCACAAATTATACTAATGTTTGTTTAACAATTCAAATGCACATGCAACATTATTAACCAATGAAAATCAAACAACACAAAACCCAAAATCCCAGAATTTCTTTCTTCTTTTCCTCCATATCTCATTCTCTGATGAGGCCTTAATAAAAGTGAAACTTTAGATTAGAAACGTTTCTTATTTGTTCTTTATCTTATCATTTTTTAATCTAATTTTCTTTGAAATATACCTTTGTGTTAAGATACCAATAATTATATTTTTCTAATTACAATATTTAAAAAGTAGCTCTTTTAAAGTATTCAGTTGTTGATTAAATTAATAATGATATTTACATGTTGTCATAATTTCAGTTAAATTAGAAAGAAAACTTTGATAAAATCATGCAAGCTTTATTCAACTAATATTTGTAGTACAAATTCAATTAAACAAGCAGTAATACTATTATTGGCTGGCTGCTCATATTTGTTTATACTAAGACAGCTAGCCAATCCCTGTTGCAGACGCCTGTTCAGACACCCATAGAGCCTACCTGTGGTTTATAATGCAACTATGTTGAGCAGTTTCTGGGAGAGAGTGCATTATCTAGTGTGATTAACTGAGAAAGGCCAGTAAACCTCAGTCACAATGACTTGTAACTTTGTGTTAGCATAACCACTGACATCTCCCAAATATTCCATCTACCCAATTTCACTCACAAGACTTGGGCCAACTTGTATGATTTTTCAGCATTTTCCAAAGGTGCCGCATGCTTGGATTGTCTCTCTAGGCTGATAACATCAAGAAGTCACCTTTCTGACAAATCGGCCATGGTGAGAGTCAAACCTGGGTCTTATTGTTGGAAAGTAAATGTTCTAACTACTTACCCAGCTGCAGTAATAGTAAAAGATTAATAGTTACAATTGGATAAGACCTTCAGTTACTTAGTGTAAATAATCTGCTATTCCAAGGTACAATCTAGACAGTAACACTTTTGTTTTATAGCAATATTGTGAAAACTACAAGAAATAGACCCATTTATATAGTAACCTTATAATAGCCTTAGCACACATGACTAGATATTAACATATGAGGTTAAATTAAAATTATAATATAACACATGAATTTTTCTTAGAGAGAAAAAGTATTTGCTCATCATTAAAACCTATATAGAATCTTTTTCTTTAATGCTTTTAAAAACATCAAAACAACTTTTCTTGATGTTTTTCCTTTGGATGAAATCAAAATATTTGATCTCTTTATTTTTTTATTGAAAAGTTCCTGCCCTTTATCTTCTCTTGATAGGATTAAAGGTTGTAATATAAAGAAATATTCATTAATTAATTCGGAAATTTACAGATAAAATAAATTATGGTCATATTTTTATTTATTGTCTGGTATCTGTAAATTTTATAAAATTTAATGTGATATTTTTTACACACATTATATATACCTCTTTTGACAAATCTAAAAAAAAAATGGAATTTAAATATAGATTATTCAAGTAAGTAGCTGAAATCTATTTTATTAAATTACTGAGGTCTTTTATTATATTTTTTGTCACATCTGAATTATTTTCTAGAAATAATTTTGAAATTCTTGTGCTTTTATATAGGTAAGAATGTAGCCATAGTTTTACACTGCATTTTATAGATTCAATTCTTCCATCTATATGTAACCATATTTTATCCACTACAATTTTGGTAAGATTTGTGCTTTGCTTAGATCTTTACATGCAAAGTAGATCAAAGGAGAAAAAAGTGGGGAAAAAGTAATGAATTTCTCACATCTGAATCCTCTTACCTCTATCAAAATAATAAAAGGACAAAATTAAATTTTTATTTGATGCTTTTAAAATACTCCCATATGTATAATTTTCAGTAAGTTAATGTTCCAATTTCCTTTAACATTGATCCCGACATTTTTAAAGTGACAGAATAATATACACATATTTGGTAGTACAATTCTATTAGCATATCTATATAAGCTTTTCAACTATATTTAATAGAACCATTTTGCTTTGTAAGACTAAATGGTGTTGATTTTTTGATTGTGTTTCACATACAGATTGGTAGGTTTTAAATCACAGTTGCCTTTCTTCTAACATCTAGGCTAGTTTTCTCTGAGATATGATGAAAAAATTGGAAGCACAAAATAAGTGCCACCAAGACCATGAAAAATCTTCCAATTTAAGAAATGATTTTTTTTAATTTCATATCAGAAACCTTTCTCTGAAAGTTCTTACACTAGTGATAGAGAAATAAAATTCATAATTTTCTTAATCTGTATTCAATTTTCTATTATTTATTTAACTATCTGCATATATTGTTTCTGTCTTGGTTTGCTTTTCCTACACTGTAAAGGTATTTTTTACATCTCAATATAATCAAGACTTTTTTTTTCTTTTTTTACAGTAAGGTTCCCCCTGTACAAGGACTGGGGGTCACTTCAGGTAGAGGACGAAGTTAAGCACTATTTTATATGGATAGGAGGAAAAGATAATGGTTAACTCTAGACTTGAACAGGTTAAGAGTGTAGAGATTGAGAAAACATCCTCTTTGGAGTCTGTTCTACAGGATAGCAGTTTACAGGAAGAAGCTGTGTAAGTGGAACTTATTTCTCGTTGATGGAATACAGAGGGAATATGGATGGTTTGCTAGTATGTAAATGGCATGGCAGGTCTTAGCCCTGAAGGTTAGACCTGGTGGAACCAAGGAATGTAGTTTGTTTGAACATTTTCTATGGTAGTAGCCATTGTGAGAGAGAAATTGGAAGGTGTTGAATAATTCTTCTTGAACAAAGACTTGGAGATGCTTTTGAACTCTACCAAGGCTGTAAAATGAGGACTGGGCAGCTCCCACCCAATAACTGTTCTGGTTCTTTTTTTGACAAATGATAGTAACCCTAGGTAGAGGGTTTTTATGACAAATGATAGTAACCCTAGGTAGAGGGTTTTTATGACAAATGATAGTAACCCTAGGTAGAGGGTTACTGTGTGATATGTTGTATGAATGTAAAGAAAAGGGGAAAAAAGCAATTCATCAGGTTATGAAGGAAAGATAACAGTTAGCCTTGGACTTGAATAGGTTAAGATTATACTGATCATAGGAAGACATATTGCCTGGAATCTAAAGAAAAGCAGTTCTTAAGAAGCTGTATGAGTGGAACTTCTTACTAATAGAAAGAGGATCATTCATCTGTGTGTATGTGGCATTGGTGGAGCCCATCTGCTATAGTCAGGGCTGATGTAATCAAGGAATGTAGTTTGTCAGAATACTTGCCATAGAAATTGCAATAGATTAGCAAGAAACTTGCAACATTTTATCTGTTGCAAAGGGGTCGTAAATTGGAAATTAATCATTTATAAGATGTGTAAACATATTTGAACTCTACCAAGACTGGAAAGTGAGTACTGGGCAACATTACTCCATTTTTTATTAGACCTAGCTCTTGTAAAGACAGAGTATAATAGTGGGGGGTGGGGGGTTATATACTTACTGGAGTGGTTCAAGTGAGCAACCATTTTTCCAGCATTTTTAGCAATAGATTGTATATATGAGTTCCATTTGAGATCTGGGGTGAGTTTGAATCCCAATAGACATTCAAGGCAAGGAGCCTCCTTAAGAAAATACCCATCCATCATGACAGGCTTTGTTCAGTTATGGTGGAATGTTAACAGTTTAGTTTTTGACGTACTGAATTTTGCAAGCCTGTCTCACCCATTGAGCTACCAAGACTAGGTTAGAAGAGTGATCAGCTGCTAGGTTCTGGTCATCTAAATTTTTGGAGGTGTACCTGTAAATTATGTCATCTTAGCTGATAGTAACTTTTATAGACTTTGATTTAAATAAAATAGGATTTTTAAAAAGATTATGTATTTAATGAATTTCAATACTGTAGAGGTGAGGTTGAGTTATAAAACATGCAATCTACATTCTATATTATTATCTGATTTCTGGTTGGGTATTTACTTGATGCTCTAACACAGCAAAAATATAGAAATATTTTGTTAGGACCCTACTGTTAAAATATATTAATTTGAAGAATACAGCAATTTCTAGTCCAATTTGCAAATTAATAATACTATAAAGTATTTGTTTGACCTTACCCTGATAATGATTCATTTTTTTGTATGTTACAAGAACTGAAAAGAAAGTAATATCAATATTGAAAGAGGAAAAGATATGGAAAGATTACATATTGTGTTGGGTCTGTATCTATACTCACCATAATAATAATACAATTTTTGTATGTTATAAATGCTGAAAAGAAAATCCTGTTGACATTGAAAGAGAAAAAGAAATGAAAAGATTATTAATTACTGCATAAAAGAATGATAATTGTGAAATAATGATACCTTTATTTTGTTAAAAATTGTTTTTATGTAGAAATAATTGTTTCTGTTTTTATAAAATAATTGCATAATTATTTCATGCAGAAATTTATCTTATTTCTTTTCCTTCCCCTCTCCTTTTCTATTATAAACATTTTCACAGTAATTGCAAAAGAAGTTATTCTTAAAAAAAGCATGTATATTCAAATATCATTTAACATGAGAATCCTGATGCTTAGAAGATTAGTAGCAAAAATAAAGTTAACTTTTAAATGCAGTTGGAGTTTGACTAATTACATAGTGATATACTTTTACTTGCAAATAATTATAAATTCTATAAATAGGAAGTTAGTTGACACTGAGCTTAAAGGGCCACAAAAGTAAAATAATAAAGTACTTGTTATCTACTGAAGAAAATAATTAATGTGAGTTACACAATGAATTCTTTTGAAAGCTAAAGTAAAAGATGTTTGGATTCAAATTCAATTTCACAATGGGAAACAGTCAGTTAAGTGCCATACATGATACACACTTGGGCAATCATGTCTCGAAAGAGACATGACTGACTGGGCAGAAGATTATCTCGCAGTAGGTTGCCATTACTTTCTGCAGTAGACTGGTTGTTAACCAAGGCTATAGAACCCAATCTGTCCTGTTATTTAACCCATAACTGGAGGGAAGAGACAGATTAATACCTTTCTCAAGGGTATTTGTGCGTAAGTGAATGCAACAAATTCAGTTGGAATTCAAACTCAGCTCCCCTATTTCTCATTCTGAGCTGATATCCACTGCACAACAACATGTTTATAAACTCAAGAAATTAAGTTTTGGTATTTGATTCTTATTACATTTATTAAGAAGGAAAAACTAAATATAATGGTTATTGTTATTAATAAGATAAGGAAAGTGAATCTATGAAATACAGTGTAAAATTATGAAAGACTGGCTCAGAAAAATAACTAAAAATATAAGTTCAAGTCTTACTGTAGGTTTGTTCTTTATTACTGATATACATGGCTTAATGATTGTAAAATGATGAATAAACACAAAAGATAAGATGGAAGAAATATAGGAAAAATGTGTAATAAGTAACTATACTTAATCAAAAAAGTCTTAAACTCAGGAAGATATTAAGTTATCTCAAATATTCAGGTTTGATTCCATCTAATTTCTGAAAAATAATTAAGTTTGTAATTCTTTTTCTGCATTTAATTTCTATCTCATTAAATTGCAAACTAGTTTTCTATACCATTTCCCCTATTTTATACTACAAACATATACCTTTCAGCATTTATTTTTTTTTTTGTTGATCACTATCAAGCCTCTTTGGGGCTCTACTCACCAAACACTAGCAGGTCATCACACATGCACATCACAATGCATAAAAATAAAAGAGTATGTAATATAGATAGTAGTATATGGCATTCAGTGAAGTAAAGAATAGCTGTATAGCTAACTTTGAATTACTCTTAATTATCCTTCTAATCCCAGTTGGTAATGAGGTATCTCTGAAGGACTTGTTCCAAGAGTAAAGAGTGCAAGTTCTAATCTAAATAGACTGGTGAGCCATGCATTTTAAATTTAAAATTTGATGTAATTTATATTTTATTGAGATTTATTTGTTGATAGAAATTTTATGCCAAATAAGATATTGTACATTGATACCTTGGCTTCATTCAACAGTACATTATTTGTACCACAGCAAGACCTTTTAATAAAATACTTGGGATAAGCTATAAGTTTGCAATAAGTAATGAATGGATGGCAGACATGTAATAACATATGGAATAAATTCATGTCCTGTTAATAGTCACTTACTTTGACAGATTAAACGAAGTTTAGGTAATTTTGTGTTTTGCTTGTTTAAATGAAAAACAAATCTATTGAGAGTTGGCCTATTGGAAGGTTATTAAATTATCACAAAAACATCTAGGTTAATTGTATTATATTTTCATTTGTTTTTAATCTTTGTGTGTAAGGTAAAAGAAAAACCTGAAAAGTGTTTTTATAGTAAATTTGCTCAAATGATAATAAAATCTTATGCTTTCTTTAACATTTCTTTTTCTCCATATGTACCTTTGTGATATGTTATTATTCTTAATTTATTCTTTATTGTCAGGAGAATATTTTTTGTTTTGGGATGTATTTTTTAAGATTTGGAAAAAGTCTCTAAAGCACGATCACCTAAAATTTGTCGTATCTGATTTATCATTTATATTGTTTCATAACATAGTATATAGGTAAAAACAATGTTTCTGTTTAAAAGTGCTGTATGAATTACTCCAATTTTTAGTTATTATTTGCATAAAAATGTATCCTTAATTTAGAAAAAAATATTAAACTTTCACTTTTAAAAAATACATGTCATTAATTTACTTGATCAAATTTCTGCAAGCATAAGATATAACTTGCAATTAATTTGAAGTTTATTACTAAACAGGGATAATATTGCTAATAACAGAAATCCTCTTATTGCTGATATAGTCTCTTTGATACCTTAAATTATTTGATTCATGAAATCCCAAACCAAAAATCATAGTCAATGTTATCTATCAACTTGTTATCTGTTACCAACTGAAAAAATCAAATATCTAAAAATCAGTATTTGCTTGCCCAGTAAAATACTTATTAACTTTCAAATAAGTGTTGCAATTTAATTTAGTATTTTTAAATATGACTACTTTAGAAGGAAATCATTTTAAAGTTAATATATTTTTTGTGACATCTGAATGACTATTATGGTTCAGTTTTTATCAAGATTTCTGTTATACAATATTAATTTCAGTTTTTAGGTGCTATTTTAGATAAAGAATGTATAATTTTTTTTTAGAATGACTAATATTTATCCCTGTCACTTTTATCCTCAAAACATCTGAGTATGGGGAATCATAATGGAATGTGTAGTGATCTAATATTAAAAACTAATGCCCCTATTTTCACAGAATATACAACAGGTACAGGAATAGTACAATAGTACTACTGGATAGACCAGGTCTTTATCTATAAAACACTATTTTTCTATGCAGTCACCTCCAATGGCAATATATTTTTGAGATACTCTTCATTTTGTAGGTTTACAGCTGTGCAAGGTTGCCTAGAATGTGACTTGTGATACAGATAGATATTGCCACAGTTGAAATAAATTTCCCACTAACTGTGGACACATCCAGTGTTTGGTCTTCGTAAATGTTCAGCAACCATCAATAAATGTCTGTGGGTGAATTTTATCCACATTGAGGAATTCAGTGATACACCTCTGTTTCATTTGCACTTTCATGTCTGATACCATTTTGTCAGATTTCTATTTGTAATAAGATAATGTATGGATTATTTACAGGAAGGTTTAAATTCTACTGCTGTACCATCAATATTTACCTTTGATGTCATCATCCAATTTAGTAAAATCGGAAATATTTACTTGTTGAATGAATATATATAAATTAAAAATGATATTTCATTTTAACAGATAGATTTACTAAAATTACACAAACATATCTTCAAATACTAAAGAGTTAATTTATTCAATAACATTGCCATTGGCTTCAGCTACAGCGCCCAGATGACTTCAGAATCTCCTGTAACTCTTCTGGATGGTCTTCTTGTTTAAGTTGGTAAATGCTGCCATAATCCTTGCTTTCATTTCTGCTTTGGTGTTACTAGGAGTTTTGTTGGCTCAAGTGTGCCTCACACATAAAAATCTGGTGTGTTAGATGGCCAGAAGTAAGGGCTGATGTGGTTGCAGAAATTGTCTGACAGCCATGACTGATCTTCTGCTTGTGTGGCATGGTGCAGAGTTTTGTTGCCAGAAGATATAGGGTTTTCTAATAGCCACCCTCTTGACCCAGAGCAGCACTACCTTCTCAAAGCACTTGATGTAGGTCTCCATGTTGAGTCCCAGGCCTTGTGGGAAGATGAATGGAAGCATAAAATTGCCATCACTAGTGATCACTCCAAACACCTTAATAATCACCATTAGACTTATCCAACTCTTTCTGAATCGTCTGCACTATTCTCAGATTGATATCCAAGCACTTTAAAATGCTTGTATTAGAGCTTTTGGTACAAATGTCAAGGAGTACAACATGCTGTTTCCAAATTTCTGGTGGCGTAAATTTTGTCATAGTGATTTTTTTCTTGTAGTTGAAGCCTAACTAACCCCACTAAACTGTGCAGTCAACAAAATTAAAACAATGTGTATGCGTGTAATAAAAAATATGACAGCCACAATTTACCCATTGCAGTCTGCATGTGAGTGTGCATATATATATTGTAATTTTGTTATTACAATGGTTTTTAAAAGCATTATAACATTATGGTGAAAATGATTTATTTTGAAAATATAAGATGAATATTAAGCTCTACTCTGTATCGAGCACTCTTTATAAAATTAAATGCTTGAACTGTGGGTTTTAATCTTTGTGTTCTTTCACTTTCTTGATATATATATATATATATATATATATATATATAATTAAAAATAAATTATAAAGAAAAACACATATTCACTAAGGTTCAATTTAGGAAAATACGAAGCACTAAAACTACTTTCAGAGTTGAGAATAGACCAATAAGAAAGCCATTCATGACCAGATCAGATGTTTCTCAGTCACACTGGCCACCATATGCACAATGGAAGTCTTGGTATTGTGTTGCTGCTAGTTGGTCAGTGCCTTAAATGTAGAAGTTCAAATGAGTGAGGAGAACACATGCGAAGGATGACATAATTGTGAAAATTCTTAGCCAGTTACTTCTAGCTAGTTGTGTGGGAGCAGCAGCCTCTTGCTGGAACACATATGGCCACCTCCTTGATCCAGAGCTTGACCGCTATGTCCAGCACATTGATATAAGCAGTGGTATTGATTCTTAGATACTGCAAGAAGTGGAGTATTAGGACATTACCATTGCTGCTTAAAACCCCAGCATCATCAAAGATGACATGAATTTGGTGTGGATCACTGTAGGTACCTCTGTGAAGCTCATGTAGAGCCAACTGTTATTATTTTTGTTCATCTGGCCACTTTTAAGAAGCTTAAGTTACTGTATAATGTGCATAGTATACCTTTTAATTTGTAAGCTGCCATCCTAATGCTTTTAATGAAGCTAATAGAGAAATGAAAATATTAAGATGAGGTACTTGCTGTGTAATATTATGTGAAGTTGTTTTCTATTTAGTTGCCACTAAAATATATGAAAATAGAACTTGAAAAGCATCAAATATGTTAAGTGTTTCCTCAAATTAAATAAAGGGTTTGGTTTGAAATTCCAGTGTATATCACCTGAAAAAGCCAGAATGTACAACAGCTGAAATGTTGTAAATATGGCAATAAAGATGAGGACAACAATCCAAATGATGTAAATACTGTCAATAGTTAGAATACCTCATCTCAGAGATATAAACAGAAATTAAATTCCATATTCTGCAGATGATTATTCGTTTTTCTTTTAGCAGATTTTACCCAATAGTTTGGATATTCTATTTACTTATGTGTAGTCTCCTCATGAACTGAAAATCATTATATTAAAATTATTTTTTTTTTTTACATGAATCAGTTTTATAATATCTAACTGGATTCATTTACTACAGTGTGAAATGCAATAAAGCTTTTTGAAGTATTAAAACCAGGAAAAATTTGTAAGTTATGTTTGATATGATTTATTTTTTATAATCATTTCACCCCAAGTAAGGCAGAAATGCTACTGGTGCACGGAGGACTACAGTGAGAGAATAAAAAAGGTACAGGGAATGTTGAAGAAAATGTAAGAGATGGCTGAGAATCAAGTAGATAAGAAATAGCAATTAATGATGCATTTAAATTTTTGGCGATTGTAGCTATCAGGGAAGCAAGTAAATGGAAGGGCATTCAACAAACAGGAAGTGCGAGCAAAGAAACTTGAGTAGAAGAGGCATTTACCTTTAACTAGTTTGATGGTAAAAGGGTGGAACCTTGATGCTAATCTAGTAGCATGAGTAAATACATGTGGTCAGGGTACCAGGTGGGGGGAGTTCATCAGAGCAGTTGCTATGAAAATATTTGTAGAAAAGACAGAGGGAAGCCACATCACATCAATGAGAAAGTGACTGAAGGTGGGCTACTAAGTCAGGATTGATTATATTGCAGATCCTTCTTTGGATTTTGTTGAGAACCTCAAGATGAATAGCAGGAACTCTCAGCCAGATATGGCAACAGTATTCAATGCATGGACAAATGCTAGATTTATAAATATGCAAAATGGATTCTGACGAGACAAACTTCCTGGCCTGACACAGTGAACCAACATTTCTTGCAGTAGATGCAGCTATGGATTCAATGTAGTTATTCTATTTAAGTTTATTTGAGAGAGTGGGGTCAAGGAGGCACAGTGTGTTGCTCTTATGGTAGGCAGGAAAGTTTCTCTATGGCAGCTAAAGGAGAGCAGCTTCGTTTTGGAGGCATTCAAATTTACAAGCCATTTCTTACCCAAGATTAGGTCTTTTTGAAGTGCAGCAGCCAGGTTTACTTTGTCAGCCTTGGCAGATTTCTTATTGAGACAGGTGTAAATGGTGGTGTCATCTGCATAGATGCCAACTTAGGAACTAATTATATCAGGAAGTTCATTGATAAAGGTGAGAAAAAGCGTAGCACCTAGGATAGAGCCTTGAGGGAAGCCTGCATTTGTATGAAAGGATCTGGAAGCTTGCCTATTCAAAACAACTTTTATTTCACGATTTGACTGGATTAAATCAAACAATTGTCCAAAAATACTGTAGCTCTGGAGCTTGCTCAGAAGGCCAGCATGCCAAACCCTGTCAAATGCTTTTGAAATATTGAGAGCAACAGCTTGAGTTTCTCTGTTCTTATGAAGAACCTGGTATATATATTCAAATATATATATATATATATATATATATATATATATATATAGATATGTGTGTGTGTGTGTGTGCTGGGAAAGTTTATTTTTGTGCTAATAGAATGTCATTGTTTTTTATTTAATAGTAAAATGCAGGCAGTGGGGAGTTGGCCTAATGGTTAACATGATAGAAAATGGAATTGGTGATCCAAGTACAAATTCTGGCCAAGATAGTTTATTTATTTAATGCTAATATCCTTGAAAAAAGAATGCCTCTATCTCTTACCTTTCTAAGTAGGTCATGTGACATAGGTTCCTTGAATAAAGATTACCACATAATCAAGTGAATTACTATCTGGGCCTAGTTTTATGGCTACTATGTTGCTAATAAAATTGAGATATGAGAGTTTCAAAGCAACCACCCACTATCCAAATAGTAAAAGGTAAAAAAATACATTTGTATTTGGGATCAAGTGTCACTCAGTCAGAAGGTAGGAAATTCTGGTTATGGGCTTATATAGTCAGGCTGCATTTTTGATAGGGTTGAGCCAGTCACAGTCATTAAAATTACAGTCATGATTTGAATGAGAAGATATTCAGTTATTGTTGGCCAAAGGAAAGCTCTGGTGTGTTCGTCTGTTGTGAGAGAATGCAAGTAGCAGTGAAGATGTCCCAAGTATCACTTACTTAATTCCAGGTGAATCCCTGAATAAAGAACTCAGTAAATGGAAATCAGGATTACTATTTTATTTTCCTGTCATGGCAATATTTTACAACATTACTTTATGGATTATACACAAGGCTGTTCTCAGTTTTTGTCCACATTGACACAGATGAGAATTGAACCACAGCATAGAACAAAAGCTGACCAGTCAGTAAAAAACTGACCAAGGGTCAAAATTACTCCCTGATGCTGGTGCCATGTAACCCAATGCAACTGTGAAATGTTATTTGTTGATGAGATGGACAAAATAACAACTTTACTCTGAGAAATAACATGTGACACGGTGCTTCATTGACCTAAAATAATTAGGGATAATTCAGTTTTTAAGTATTCAATTTTTATTTGAAAAGTTCCAATCAGTTTTGAATATTTGTGGGTTTAGTTACATTCATTTAATGTCCTTTTTTATGGTAACCTTAGAACCTTCTCTTATTGTCAAATGAAATAAATAATTTTTCAAAACTCTACACGGGAATTGAATTGAAAGGCATAATGATAAATCAACAGTCAGCTGCCTGACATCTGTATACAATGAAGTTTGCATTTGTTTATTCAGATTTCACTTTGAAACTAAATTATTAAGCACATGTGTAGTTGATGATATCAGACAAAATTTAGATTTTCTACATCTTAGCAGCACTGTATATTTAACTTAGATGATGAGAACGTGGAACCCTACAATCCTATATAATTGAATTAAAGCATTTTTGCTGCAAGAGAGATGTTGTTGCAAAATAAAAAGCTAATGTAGATTGGTGTTGGTTATTTTTGGTTTTTATAAACATGTTGATGAAAAATATTCTCAATATAAAAAAACGTATCTTAAGATTTTATTCCAAGTAAAGAACTAAAGGTTGGACCAAATTAGATACCCATGTAATCAGATTGTCAGATTAGATAACTGAATTAATGAATGATTTGTAAAAAAATATATATATTTGTTTTGATTCAATACATAAAAAACAACTATTGACCATAAAGGATTTGTAAATTTCTATTTAGTCATTAATTAGTATTATAAATATGCTTATATTCATGAAATGATCTATTAAGACTTTTAATAATAAGAATAAATGCCTGCTTTATCAAGTTAATAAATAAACTAGCAATTAATTGATACAATATGGAATTTTATTTAAGTCTAGTAATAATAGGAACAACATATTTATATTTTCTGTGTGGTGTAATGAATATCAGTTTGGAATGTGAAATTTGAAAGTATTTCAAATTCTAGTTGGGTTCATTACATTCACTTAAGTGCAAATACTGTTGGGAAAAGTATGTATTTATCTCTTCACTCTCCAGCTATGGGTTGAATAGCAGGACAGACTGGGTCATATAGCCTTGGTTGGCAACTAGTCTAGCACAGAAAGAAACAGCAACTAACTGTGGGAAAATCTTCAGTCATGAAAATTTTCATGACAAGATTTTCAGTCATGAATTGAAAGAGATATGAACACCTAAGCATGTATCATGTATGGCACTTAACTGACTGGCTGATCTGATACAATGTTTGTGACATTATGCTTCAAATTTTCATGTAAATATGCTGGTATGCAAAACGTTTGGGCAACCTTGGTAAGTGAATTACTTTCCTTAAATTTTCCCCCACATTGAGAGTGATTAGCAGTAAGCTTTTTTTTACTATATTTTCTGATCTTTTAGGGCCAGAAAATAAGTTACTGCATTTTTGTTAATGCTTTATGGTGGACGGTAGAGCATCTTAAGCATAGTGATGCTGAAAAAGGTAATGCAAAAATTTTATACTGGCTCTTAAGATAAAAAGGAACTATTTATTTTTTAAAAAGTGATCTTTATTCTTACAGAAAGTACAAAACATCAAAGTATGGAGTTAGTAATTAGATCAAATAATTGTCTGAATTTGATGTGGCATTGAATGAAGATCAGATTTTCTCATTGGGAATTTTTTTCCTATTCTTCTTAGCCATAATTCCAATGCTCTTGAAGATTGTGTGCTTTTTATTGGTGGAATTGTTTCTTCAGTTCTCACCACAATGGTTCGATTATATTGAGATCAGGAAATATATACTTGTTACTCTTCAAAAAGTTGTACATCTTCATCTGCAAGAAATATTTTTGTTGCACATGGTGTAGCAAGGAGCACAGTCATCACTGAAAGATTTATCCATCTTCATAGACTGGTAGATGATAATAAACTGTGTCTAGAGATTATATGCAAGTTATGAATTGGTATAAAGAGTTGCGTCTTTAATGTTAAAAGTCCTATTATGATGTTGTTTAGATTCTACTCAATATTATTAATATACATATATAGTGATAGAAAACACTATTGTTTTTGGTTGGAAAAAAATTTTATTAAGTTAACAAAGTAGACTAATTTAACTGTCAGTAGTTTATTTGCAACTATTTATTTTGATACTTTTACATTATAAAACTAATGTTAAAAATTAATATGAAAAGATTTTAGAACAAAATTGTGAATTTCTTAAAGAAAAAAAAGAAAAAAAACATTTTATTTTAAAAATAATTTAATATTAACAAAAAATAATACAAACCTCCTAAAATGTATTGTACAAATGCTCCTTTCTTTTCAATAACTCTTAGCAGCCTATTGTCAACATCTGATGTTAGATTTGCAATTTTGGTGGCTGGTAAGTTGTTTGCAGCAACTTTAACTGCCTCTCAGAGGTCACACTTGCTGTTGAATTGCCTTCCATTAGAATAAATATCTCTCTTGAGGATGCTCCACAGGTTCTCAATGGGATTCAAGTCACAGCTATTTGAAGGCTAGTCCATAAGAGAATCTTCAATAAATCCCTTTTCTTTCAACCAGGATTTAGTAAACTTTGATGCATGTCTTGGTGCGTTATCTTGCATAAAAATCATAGATCTATGCTTGGCTAAAGACTGGTTATCAAGTCATTCAAAGAAATATTGCTCTAGAAAATCGCAGTAACTTTTGGAATTCATTTTTACCCCGGCTTTCACTTTAAATGGACTCACGAGCTCATTACCAATAATCCCAGCCCATATCATGATCCCACTGCTGCCTTGTTGGTGTTAAAAAAATTTTCTTGAGTCATGTTGCTTGCAAACCCATCCTCAAGCCCATCCATCTGGCCCATCAAGGGTGATCCTTGATTTGTCTGTAAAAAGCACTTTACTGAAATCAGTTTTCATGTATTTTTTTGTCCACTGCAATCTTCTTTCCTTATGTTTTTTTTTGTTAGAATGGGTTTCTTTATTTGATTTTTTACATCAGCAAACTTCCTTAATGCTTTATACCTTGTTTCCCTTGACACCATAGGAGCTCCAGCGGCCTCAAATATAAACGCACTTGACGCATTTGGGTTTTTTATTAATTCTCTTTGAATATGTGATAAATCTCACTTTGTTAAATTTCGGAATTCAGCCTGAGACTTTTTTCCCTTGGTTGAATTCCCATTTGACATATTTTCTTGATTGTTTGATGATCCTTTTCAAATCCTTAAAAATTTGAACTGAAAACTTTCCTTTGCTAATTTCTTTGATTATATAGTTCTTTTAATTCATTGCTGATTCTGTTTTACAAGTCATAATACTAAATTCTAGTTCTTGCAAATAATCTCTTGACACTGCAAATTGCTATAATTAATGAAAAATACTAAATATCGATCTGAAATAGAAAATTGGGACTTAATTGCTTTCATGCTTACTTGCTATATATAATAGTAAAAATTATTTCATTGGATAACACATATCTATGAATTTTACATAAAATATTTGACAATACCTCTTTTGCATATAATCTCTATATGCAGTTTAGTAATCAAATATAGTTTTCACTGTTTAGGTTTCCATTAACTTATTCTGATTTTCTTGAAACATCACTTTTGATGCAACTCCACACCATTACATATTCACCACCAAATTATACTATTTTTGTTGTGTATCTTGCATTGTTTCTTTCTACATTATTACATATTCGCTTACAATTGAATGTAACTATTTTGCATTCATCACTAAAAAATAATTGGAGCCACTTTTTAGCATCCTATTTTAGAAGTTCTTTAGACCACTCCAGTTTTCTAACAAGGCTTTTTGGTTAATGATAGTTTTTGTTGTTATACATCTGTTCAAGTTGTTTTTTCATAATACTCTATATATTGTATCAACTGAATCTTCACTGTTAAATGGTCCTGGGTATGATGGTAAACTGCATTCAGCAGCAAGGCCTCTGATTGGGAGGTTGTTAGGAGCATGGAACCACCACTTAATTGGTATTGTTCCCAGGTCCACCCCGAACCAGAGTGGTAGAACTTGTTAGGGTCCCAACTATGGGCAAATATAGACTTTTATAGAAAAATATACATTTTTGATAGAAAATATTACCAAAATATATATTTTTGAAGGAAAAAAATTATTACCATAACAGATTTTTGAAGGAAAACAAATTATTACCAGCAATACATTTTTGAATACAAAACTAGAAGACACCTTCAGTTTTCTAAAATAAAAAAAGTTTTTCATCGAAATCTCACTAAATCAACCTTCTCACTATAACCAAACATGAAGAAATATACCTTAAAACCCCATCTTTTTGGCATTAAATAACCCACAGAGGTTGATATGCCGTTAAACAAAACTCAAATTCAAACAACTGTTAAAACTGCATTCACTTCTCATTTGTCTGGCTGTTAATTTTGGATTGCCTACCAAAACTCTTACAATCTTTCTTTCTTCTCTTTTCTTTAACTTTTGTGGTCTTTTGGTTTTCTTTGCACTTAAAACACCCCCAGTTGTAACAAACATCTTTTAGATGGTTTGAACACTGTTTCTGGAAATTTCCAACTCTCTCATTGAGTCATCTTCCCTTTCAAAATCACAACCTTCATCTTCATTTCAACAAAAACTTTAGCCATCATTTTTAGTATAAAAAATCAACTTCAGTAACTTACTTGTCAAGGCACCTTATATTCATGTTAATAAGATGGAACAGTTCCTACTTAGTAACTTGTCTTTTATCATGATTTTATCATCTCCTATCTTTCATTGGCCCAATAATTTTGCATCACTTTTTTCAGCTCCAAGCTGATTGAAGCAGCGTATCTTCCGTTACACGGCACCTATGAAAACGCAACTACTTATTTTCCAATCCTCAAGGTCCACAGATTTGACTAATAAAAGCATACAACTAAACAATCTTTACTTTTTAATAAGATAAAGGTGTATAATCATTTTATGTAGTTGTCCCAAAATATTTGCACACCAGTGTATAAAAAATATTCTGATTAGTAATGTATTGTATTTTAGTCTACAAGAAAAAAATGTTGATGCAAATTGAAAAGGAATTTTACTGAAAGCAATTTGATAGATTTGGAATATATTGATAGAAAACCTGGGCTCAAAATTCAAATACACATCTTATTTTTTGCAAGTTGATTTTGATTTTTGATTATACCTAGTTTTCTATGAGAAGGATATTTAAATGGGTTGTATCTTTTGAAGAATTAAAGCTTGAGGGTGTCTGTTAAAGAAAAATGCAAATCCTACAACATAGTAAAAAAGAGACAAAAAATAAAAAAGAAGCCCTTTCATTTGTGGAGTATATGTTCCAAGAATTCCTTTCTCATCTAGTAGATGTCTAAAACTAAGGACAGTTATTGAACCCTATTCTTTTTACCAATAAACATACAATCATAGTAAAGATGAATTTATAAATTAGTCATAAGACATTAAGAGCAGCAATTAATAATAGAGCAATTGTAGCAATAGAATAAAAGCTATGTGAGATATAGAAAATTCATTTTTATTATAGATCTTGTGGGGTTCCAGAACAACTCGGATTAAAAGGTGGTTTTAATGCGGGCTATCCGGTCCACAAAAACACAACACAAATTTCAAGAAAGATAATGCAATAAGAAATGTAGTATAAAAATATTAAAAAATTGTATTTGATAATATATATACAATATAAACAATTTGTACAATTCTGTGTATCTTTTGCATGATAGAAAAGTGTCTTTTATATTTGCGTGAATGTTGGTTTGAATATAAAAGTATTTGTTTGAGTCTGTAATTAAACAGAGTAGTAGCACAATGTTTCTTTCCTTTTTATGTATCAGCTGCTAAGTAGGTGGAAAAGGAATGTGTTTCAAATTGTGTTGAAAAGGAATGTGAATGAGAATTCTTGAGGGAGGAGAGAGAGGAAGAGAGAGAGAGAGAGAGAGTGTCAAATGGAGATAGTAGTAATTGGTAGCATGTGTGTGTAAAACAATGAATCAGTCTACTTAACTTAGTAAGTACTGTGTTACTTCTTCTTTCTGGTTGATGAGAGATGTGAAAAGTTTTATGGCTGTTGCAGGTGTTTCCTCTCTTCTTTCTGTTTTTATCGGTTGAGTGAGCAAAGGATTAGTTTGTCTGCACTGGTCTCTTTGATGTCACTGCCTATCAGACTGTGTGCATCTGACGCTGTGACTGACAAATTGCTTGAGTGACAGATCAACCAACTGCTGTCTCTCACTGACCCTCTTGATTGACTGTGACTTAAATATTGAATTCTAGTCACATGGGAAGATCCCAGAACAATTTTTTCTTTAGCTGTGAAAAAAAAGAAAAACGTTTGAATTTCTCAATTTGTCAACCAATCAGGATCCAGAGTATCGCTTTTCATACTGACTTGTGAAGAAGGAAAGCTTTTAGCCGTTTGGATTTTTTTTTTGCTGGTGTGCAATTTTATTTGGGGTTTTTCCCAAATATTGTAGTTGTTTGAATTTGATTTTGCAGGTGTGCAATTTATTCTGTGTTTTTTTAGTTGGTTGATGGATGATATAGGATTTGTATCCTATACCTCAGACTCCAATTTTGTAATTTTTATTAAAAGAACATTTTGGATTTTCAGTTAAAGGAATAATTTTATGGCTTCTCTTTGGAACAGTCAAATTGCCAGTGTCACTACTCATATATTTTAAGGTCATTATTATGTAAGATTTATATATTGTTTATTCTTGTAGCTGACTTTAGGTAACTGAAGCTGTGGATATTTCTAGTAAAAAAAAATTACTTAAAACATAAAGAAAAGCAGAATAAAATTTTACTAACTTTGTAGCATATATAGTCATTTTTCTTTTAACCATTCTAACCATATAACATTGAAACATTGGTTCTTGCATGATCCCTGAAGTTAAGCAACATCGAGCCAGGTCAGTATCTAGATGGGTAACTGCTTGGGAATATCAGGTGTTGTAAACTTGGATGTATAAGTGATATAATGGGTAATGACTTAGAATTAGAAATTGGAGAGCCGAGTTCAATTTATAGTCATTCATGATATTCACTTATACACAAATATTTTTGGAAAAGGTATGACACCACATCTTTCTCCTTTAGCTATGGGTTAATTAGGATGACTTTTATTGCTAAAACATTATAGCCAAAAGATTCTTAAAAATTAAAAATATTTTCTGGCAAGAGGTTAAGCCATAAAAATCAAATCGGTTTAATTCTAGCTATTGTGAATCATGAATTTCGAACTTAATGACTTTCTATATTTATATTATTTACATTTCGACTATAGTCCTCATCTTCCTCTTAATGTTTTGGCTGTTTTGCCTTCTGGCCTTTTTCAGGTGTTTGTTGATCTTTTTTAACCTTCAGGGAATTCTGAACTTAAGCCTGTATTTATGGAGGTAGATTATTCCTGTTCCCCTGTCCATGTCTGGGGATATCTTATCTTTTGTTATTATTTAGTACTGCTTAGTCTCTGTATTTTTATTTAATTCTTCAGGGCTTAGGCACTCCCTTTTTCCTTTCATACATGATCAGTCATGCCTGATTTTATTATCTTGTTTCTAATTATAAATTTCTTCATGGTCATGTTATTGTGCAATTAGCAACATCTGTTGGTCATTTTTATAATTATATATCTACTCTCAGAATTAATTTGAGTAATTTCAATGTTTAAAATAGTTGGGTATATATTATTTACATCAAAGTGTGAAACTGTTTTAAAAATGATGCATAACAAAATGGACACTAATTACTTGAACAAAATTATTATTTTGATAGTTATCATAAAGTTATGGCTTGATACAGTCATCATAAAAAGGGATAAAACAAAATTTAAATAATAAAGAACAAAACATACTTTCTAATACATACTGAGATAAACCAGATAGATTTGCTAAAATATATACCAAAAATTAATTCCAATGAAGACATAGATCTATCTATCTATCTATCTATCTATCTATCTATCTATCTATCTATCTATCTATCTATCTATCTATCCATCTCTATCTATCTATCTATATCCATCTCTATCTATCTATCTATATCCATCTCTATCTATCTATCTATATCCATCTCTATCTATCTATCTATATCCATCTCTATCTATCTATCTATATCCATCTCTATCTATCTATCTATATCCATCTCTATCTATCTATCTATATCCATCTCTATCTATCTATCTATATCCATCTCTATCTATCTATCTATATCCATCTCTATCTATCTATCTATATCCATCTCTATCTATCTATCTATATCCATCTCTATCTATCTATCTATCCATCTCTATCTATCTATATCCATCTCTATCTATCTATCTATATCCATCTCTATCTATCTATATCCATCTCTATCTATCTATATCCATCTCTATCTATCTATCTATCCATCTCTATCTATCTATCTATATCCATCTCTATCTATCTATATCCATCTCTATCTATCTATATCCATCTCTATCTATCTATATCCATCTCTATCTATCTATATCCATCTCTATCTATCTATATCCATCTCTATCTATCTATATCCATCTCTATCTATCTATATCCATCTCTATCTATCTATATCCATCTCTATCTCTATCTATCTATCTATCTATCTATCTATCTCATCTCTATCTCTATCTATCTATCTATCTCTATATCTCCATCTCTATCTCTATCTATCTATCTCCATCTCTATCTCTATCTATCTATCTATCTATCTCTATCTCTCTCTATCTCTATCTCTCTCTATCTCTATCTCTCTCTATCTCTATCTCTCTCTATCTCTATCTATCTCTATCTCTATCTATCTCTATCTATATCTCTATCTATATCTATCTCTATCTATATCTATCTCTATCTCTATCTCTCTCTCTCTATCTATCAACTAACAATAAAAAAGCGGTACTATCATAACTATTAGAGATAAGAGGAATGGCAAAATAAGTAAAATAAAATTGAAAAAGCTTAAAAAAACACAAGCAACACTGCTATAGATTTATATGGCCATCTGTCTACTAGAAACTGAACCACTGAGAAAAAAATATCTCAGAATGGTAAGCCAAAGATGGGATTTTGGATCACCTACTCCCATCTGGAGTATACTTATATACTACCCTCTTTCCGTTAGAGCACAACTATTTTTGGCTGTAGCCAAATCTTCACACATGTAATATCCAAGGTGATTGTAAGGTGAACTCATTTGGTTACAAGCTTTTGTTTATTTTAGCTTTTTGTAACTTGCTAATCATTTTTATATTGAAGCTCTGCTGCTGTTGACTGTGTTTAGATTTCACTGGGCTGCTCTGTGCTTTTCAGAAACCAAGGACTGAGAGTTATTAATTATAGTAAAATCTAATTTATCCATTTAATTTGTTGATTATTGAAATGAAAATTTCTAATTATAAATTGGTAAATATAATAACAGTAAAATTATGTGCTGTTTGGTTTACTGGGAATATAATTTTGATTTTTATTAATTTATTAAATGCAACTTTTTTAATTATACACATGTATCTTTATGGTTTGTTATATTACATGAAAACATCTAATAAAAATGGCATGATCCTATAGCTCATACCATTTTTATTCACTCAGATCTTATGCCTTTAAAATTGCTATGAAATGTTATTTTTAATATTTTCTTTATTAAAATAAAGTCTTTAAGAAATATTGATAAAATATGATCCAATAATTTTTATACAATATTAGTGGTTTGAAATAACTTTGTTATTATTTAAAATAAACAGTCTCAAATTATCTTATTGTTCTTTTAGTTTTATGAAACATTTTAGAAAGATTAAAAAAATATACTGAAATATATGAAGAATTTACTCTAAAAAATAATTAAAAACTTAAGTGAAAATTTGAGAAATATAAACTTTTAAATTTAAAAAAGTTTTTATGTATTTTTATATCATATATAGAATATTATTAAATATTACATTTTCTTTGTTCATATTTTTGAAAATAGTCACTGCACAGATAAATTAATAAATTTGCAATTAACTGAATTACAAAAAAGTTTGTTACATAACAAATATTTTTTTCAATATAATCACCATCTTTGTTCATGCAAGTGTAAATATTATTAACAATAAACATTTGGGATCAAAAATTACCAAACTCCATGTTAAGCTGATGACCATAACATGGAGTGTTACATGAGTGTAACAATTACCAGCATGGATAGTGAAAATAGCACAGTGTGTTCAAATTCTGAAAAAATCTATTTCGTTCATTTTTCACTTATATTATTAGAAAAGACATGAATTCATTTACCTCCAGCTATGAGTTAAGTAACAGCTATTGTCTTGGTTGATAGACAGTCTTGTAGAAGACAACTCAGAATTTATAACCCTTTAACCTTTTTGGGTTTTTAGTCTTAGTTGGGCAACCAGTCTAGGAAAAGGACAACTCTTGAACTCAAAATCAATCTGAATCATTTCTTGGAATCATGATTTTCCAAAGTTGTGCAATGGAACTGAGTTTGTTGTCAAGCAGTGACTTCCACATGTCATGAAAGCAACTATCCTAACTGGAGTAGGCAAAAGGGAGGTTTTATTCATTCCCAGGATACTCATAATTTCAAAGGACTTGTTCTTTGAATTCAAGTGTCTTTGATTACCAGTGAGACTCAGCTTTTATATGGCCATCAGCAATGCACTAGGGGATAACCTCTCAAAATTGCTTACTTCAACCTGACTTCTCCATGCTTTTCCCATGGCCAACACCAAATAATTTTACATAAAGAATCAAGTTGGAAAAATACTAATGTTATGAACTCAAAACCCCTGTCAACGTAAGGGATTGCATCATTAGTTTTAGATATTAGAATATATGCTTAATACTAGCTAATTTTTTAATACAAAATCAGCACAAAAATTTTTTTTCTTGTTTGAAGAAATATATTAAAGAACATATTTCATTTGTGTGTTATATTTGAAATGCTTTCCATCCCCAGGTGATATTAAGTATCTTTACTCTTTTTTACTTATTTTATACTTTTGTGATTTCAATTTCATCTCTTCACTACACAGGTGACATTTTCTACTTTGTTGTTTCTTTGTGGCAGGTCATTCTAATACATTTGTTTTAGGCTGCAATTAGTGATTTTGTTTAAGTGTTCTTTTCATAACAAATCCTCAAATCATATTATCTTCCTTTTTTTTTAAATTTATTTTCTATGAAGTCATATTTATCTTATGATTTTTGAGTTTTCTATCCTAGCATTTGTTGTTCCTTTGTTAGTTTTATTGTAATTTCTGGTCATCATTTTTTCTCTTTATTCTATGATGTATTCTCTATTAGTTTGTTGATATTTGAGGCAACATTGTTTTCAGCATGAATGAGTCTTCTTCCACCCTTTTTTCATTTCACATATATCAGTATCATCTTTCGAACATAGAGCTTATTCATGGTCATTAATTTTCTAGTTCTCTGATCTATAGATTTCAGGGCTTTTTTTCTTATCTAGTTTCAGTAAAGTCATAATATCTTTTTATGGAGAGTTCCCAGGGGTTCTATACCTTTTTTACAATTTCTACTGTTTAGTCTTGTCTCTCAAATCTTTTTTTAAGTTATTCTTTAATTTTTTTTTTTTCATTTAGGTTTTATTTATTTTCTCTTTAGTTCTAATATTCCAAGATATTAATTCTAATCTTTCCCAAATCATATCCTAATGACATCACTTTTTGGTGATTTTCATTTTCTCAATTGCTTCCTCTTTTCCTTTTGTGCACCACTGACATTGTATATGTATCATTTCCCAAATCCATTTTGATATCTTAGCTTAGAATCCTGAATGTTTGAACCAGTTTTTCTTGCCTTTTTTTGGTAAATAACTTTAGATCACCTATGTCTATCAAGTGATGACTATAAGACATTTAATGTTTCTTTTCTCAATGTAAAAGCATTTTTATATTTTGACTGAAGCATTTCTTTTTCATTTTCAAGAAAAAAAAAAATGAAAAACTGAAGCTTTTTGCTAAACTCTTAATGACATCTGAGAATGTGGTTCAATTTCTTTAAGACAAATGTTCTGTTCTGATTAATTTTTTAGTAATTTAATTTTTTTTATAATTCCTGATACAAAATATAATATACAGGGTGCAATGAATAAATTGTCTAAATTATGCTAAAATTAAAATAACACTGACATCTTATTTTAAAAGATATATTTACCAAAATTGCACAAAAATATCTTGAAATACTAAAGAGTGACTTTTTCAATAAAATTGCCATGTGCTTTAATCATGGCCTCCAGACAACTTCTGAATCTCCTGTAATTCTTCTGGACTGTCTCATTATCTAAGTTGGTGAATGCTGCCATAATCCTTGCTTTTAATTCATACTTGATGTTACAAGTTTTGTTTGTCGCTTGTTAAACTATGCCCCACATAATAATCAAGGGAGTTGCAGTCTGGGAAGTTAAGTGGTTAGATGTGGCTATAGAAAATTGTCAGACAGTCATCACTGGGTTCTCCTACTTGTGTGACATGGTACAGTCTTGTTGCTAGATATAGTTTTCCAACAGCCACCCTCTTGACTCAGGGTAGCACTATCTTCTTAAGGCACTTGATGTAGACCCTCGTGTTGAATCTGAGGCACTTATCATTGAATTTGGGATTCTTTTCTTAGAGTAGGTTTTCCAAGATGCTATACCTTCATAATCACCATTAGACTCATCCAACTCTTTTTGAATCCTCTGCACTGTTGTCAGATTGATACCTAAACTCTGAAATGTTTGTATTGGAGCTTCTGGCACAAATGCCACGCAGTACTGCATGCCATTTTCAAATTTCTAGTGGAGGTATTTGTGTCTTGGTGCTCTTTTTATCACATGTGGTGCCCAACTGACCCTACTGTACTGTACTGTACAGTTGACAAATTTAAAAATACTGTGCATGTGTGAAAAGAAAAATATAAAATGTTGATAATTTATTCATCACACTCTCTATAGCATATTTACATTGACTTGAAGAATAGTTACCCATTTTACTTTTTGTATGATTGATTTCCTGATTTTAAGTTTGGGATTTTATACTTTTTTTTAACTTATTTTTTTAAATCATTTTACCCCAAGCAAGCTAGTAAAAAAACACTATCATTCAAGGAGTTACTGAAAGTGAAATAAACAGAACAGTAAAAGAACAGGATTCAAAGAAACAGAAGATGAATATTGACATTGCATTTAAATTTTTGATGATCGTAGTTGATTGTAAAGCAGGAAAACAGTGAAGAGTTTCACAACTGAAAAGTACAGAAGAAACTTAAATTTCTACTAGCAAGCTCAATAGTGAAATTATGTAGGTGCCTCTACTTTTTCACTAACAAACAGCATGGCATAATGTAAAAAAAGGACACAAACTTAATAAAAACAAAGTTTTATCATCAAAATGTTTGTAAATTATTAAGAGGAAAGACAAAGTATCTTTTAATTATTTCTAGAATGTTCAACATTTTGGTTAAAAATCTTGTGTTTTTTTTCATTAGCAAGGAACCAGAGCTGCTTATGGAAGTTTTAGCATTTTTGTTTTCGGTGAAAACACATTAATTTGGAAATTCTTGCAAAAATCAAATGTATTTTAATGAAATTTTCAGTACTTATTCAAAAATGAATGAATTTATTTATGAAATTATTATTTTTATAATATCTTCATAAAAATATATTTTTTTTACATCTGTTACTCACCCACACCCAACTTAATTTCATGATATTTTTAGAAATTAAATTCTGTCTGCAAGTTTTGTTTTATTAGTTGTAGAACTCCTTGGAGAATGTAAATCATCCACTTTTTTGTTTTTCAAACAGTTGCCACTTTCCTGAAATCTGTTTTGAATAGTAAAATAAAATATGACATGAAACTGACATTGTTTAATTAGATAATCTTTTGCATTTATAAATAATATATATTAAGGGCATTATTGTCTGAGGAAAAAGGTTTTTGTGATAAATAATTAATTTTTACAAGGATTGTTTTTAAATTTTCTTTTTTAAATTATAATAATTTATAGTTTAAAAAAACCTTTTAAAAATTATTCAAAACTTAGTGTTATGCTGTTAAGTAAAGACTATATTTGCTAAGCAAAAATTGGAAGCATCAGGCAGCAAGTTTTTGAAAATAATTGAAAATTTTTTCCTGAGTATAAAAATGTGCCCATTTTGAAAGTATGGATGATCAGACACAACATTATCAGAAAAAAAGTTGATGACTATAGTAAATTTTAAGTCAACATTCCTAAAATTAGATTACAGAGAATATTCTTCAAAAATAGTTTCAGAAAAATATATTTTTATTTTTGGAAGATTTCTTAAAGAAAATTACATGTGATAAAAAACACACTAATTAGCTATTACAGAAAAAATAAGAAAAAAATTGATTCCAGTCAATATAATTTTTGTTTAGAAATACATTACAGAGTATTTTGCATATTGGAAATAATAAATTTAATCTTTTAGCCTTCAATTAAAGCTAAAATGAAAGCTTTTCAATGAAAGCTTCATAAAAGCTTTCTTGTTTTTATAAAAATTCATTTTAAAATTTAATTATTGCAAAAATAAAAAATTGATGTACCTAAAATTATGAGACCTAGCTGCCAATCTAGTACTACACTAAATTTGTGAAGTCGAGGTACCAAAGAAGAAATGTCATTAGAACAATTACTGTAAAAATATATTTACAGAAAAGGCACAGGAAACTTACGTTACATGTTAGTGGGAAAGTGGCTGAAGCCAAGGAGCCAGATCAGGATTGATAATGTTATGATTTTCTCTCTGGATTTTTTCAAGAATCTCTAGATATAAAACAGAAGAAACCAGCCAGATGTAGTAGCAATATTCAATGCATGGATGAATGGTACAGTTATAAATGTGTAATAAAAAATTGTCTAGCATGATATAGTGACCCTAGTAGCAGATTTAGCAATTGATTCAATATAATCATCCGACTTCATGTCTGTAGAAAATGTGAGACTAATAAGGTACAGTGTGTTGCTATCCTTGAGGTTAGCATCAGCCATGCTGATGAAAGACAAATAAGGCTCTTTTAAATTATTAATATTGAGCAGTTTTGTTTTGTAAGCATCAAAATTAACAAGTCACTTCTTACTCCAAGTAATTGATGGTCATTTTGGAGGTCAAGCTGCCAATTTTACCTATTAACCCTATCAGCCTGACTATTAAGACAAAAAATAGTTTTTTCATCAGTATTGATACTGAGTTGAGAACTAATGACATTGGGAAAGTCGTTGATGAAAATAAGGAACAAAGTAGGTCCAGGATTAGAGCCTTGGGGAACACCAGCATTAATGCAGAAAGATCTAGAGTAGTGACCATTCAAGACAACTTAGATTATGTGGTTTGATAAGAAAGGTTGAATTAAATTAAAAAAATCACCAGAAACATCATAATCACTTTGCTTGTAAAGAAGACCAACATTCCAAACCATGTCAAATACTTTTGAGATATCTAAAGCAACAACTTGAGTTTTGCCATTCTTATTAAAAACTTGATAGACCCTTTCAGCATCATTACATCAGCAGTTGGAATTATGAAGTCAAATTTTGTAGAAAGGTTCAAAATGTCCACGGTTTTGAAGAATGGTTCAAAAGTGTGTCTGAAAAATTCTGAGATATAGATTAGTTTTATAATTTATGTTTCTACTATTTGATAACTTTCAAGCCATAATTTATAAAAGCAAAAGTATTTCATCTGCATTTCTTAGGTTATATTAAATCCATATCAAATACTTATTTTCATTGGAAGAATTTTTTTCTCAAATGCATATTTTAGCTATTTTTATACACATACTTGTGTTCTCTACATTTGATATTTAAATCCTATATACAGTGGTGCTCAAAATTTTAGAATTTAACAATACTTTGGAACTAAATGTAAATACAGATTTTTGCTGCAACATTTTGTTGGCTACTGTGTAAGGTGCAGACAAAAGACTACATCAAAGTAATAGCATTTTTCCAGTAAAGAAACATTCAGTATTCATTTAGTGTAAGCGTTGATTGAAATTTATAAAATGTTTTTCTTAAAATAATTTTTCAGAAAATTAAACTTGCACTGTTATAGTTCTTTTCAGTATTAATGGGAGTTTTCTTCCAAACCTTTTGTTTTTTGTGGTGTTTAAAGTTAACAGCTTGATTCTATCATTATTTTCTATTCTAGTTACATGTGTTGTCTATTTTGTTGTTGTTGTTGTTGTTGGGAGTCTTCAAGTGATGTTTTTTGTTATGTGGTATAGTTCTTTTTGTTTTGTAGCACCAGTTTATACAATAAAGGATTGTCTTCTTTAAGATTGGAAGAATTAATTTGCTTGAAGCAATTTTTAATTATTGATCAGAGAAAACAATTGTATACATATGATTGTTTAGACTTTTCTGAACAAGTTGGATGCAATACATGATATCCTTTAAAAGTCTAGATCTGATAAGACTGTATAAGAACAGGACTTGAGTTTTCAATATTTTGGTTTTGTAGCTTCTTCTTATGCTGGATAAAAGTACCCCTAGTGCAGTCTCTCATGTGTTCAACTTCCTTATCTCTGATACTAAATTTGTTAAAAACTGACCCATATGCTGAAATATTTAAAATCTTTAGAATTTATTAATTCCACATTGAGAATTTTTAAAAGAAAGATAGGTGTTATGATGAGAATTTTTTTGTGCATGACAACATTCCTAAATTTAATCAGTTCAGCCATAAGAGTTCTTGTAGCTCAATTGACAAAACAGCTGCTATTGTTAACTCAGTTTTAATCTCACCAGAAACCTATCTTTTTTCCAGTTTGCTTTGTTTACTGAAGTATATAAATTGACAGCCTCCATATTTATGATGAAAAACAACTATAATTAAAGTATTATGAAAAACGACTATAAGTAGAAAAAATACAAGTGAAAATTAGTTGACCTCATAAAACAACCTGGAAAGATTATCTTTTTTTGTACATGCTGTTATTTTGCAATTATTGTCTTTCAGAACGTGAATAAAATTTCAACTAAAAATAATAGTACAATGTAATGTTTTGTTATATTTAGACAACTTTAGCTGATCAACATAAATACATGTTACTCTTATTTCTTTATTTAAAATAATATTATTGTGAAATAATTGGTAAAAATGAAGTACTTAATAACATCTACTTTATCTTTTATGAGAATTTTTGGAAATAACATGACAATAAAAGTTATTAGTGATAATGCCCAGCATTTTTCTATTAGAATAATATAATCTCAAAGCTGTATTTCAGCATGGCATGTTGTTTTCACAGTTTCACACATTTTGCTATATCATTTTTCTAACTAATAAAATATTTAAAAACAAAAATTAGTTACCAAAAGGTTGCATTGATATTTCTCAATTAAATTTGAGAAATGAAAAGTTAAATAAGTTTAAAATAGGTTTATCATCTCCCACAACAAACCTTCTTTCAGGACTGGTAAAGCCAGGTGCAAATTAATGTGAATTGCATCAGGCAATCAGCTTAATGAGCCACATAACAAAACTTGTCATCTGAATTCTGATAGTGTGCAGTAGAATTAAACCAGAAATAAGACTATAACAGTGTGGTTTTCTTAAAGACATTAGAATAAGGAATGCGATATTTATGCTCAGTATAATATCAGAAAGAGCAATACAAATGCTAACAGATGTATATCTATGTTTTATAGATTATGCAAAAGCATTTGACAGGATATGCTACAAAGAATTGTTAGGTAAGCTTGATTTATTTAAGAAGGATATTAGAATAATACTAGGTGCAAACTGCTTGTATAAGAATAGAAAATGAATCTAGTAAATATACAAAAACAGAAAGGGGGCATGAGACAAAGATGTGCCTTCATACTGAACTTATTCAACCTTTGCAGTGAAGCAATCCTGAGAGAATTAGAATTCCTACCAAGATTCATCACTGGCAGCCATAATCTTAACAACATTAGATATACAGATGTCACAGCATTAGGATAGTGAAAGTAGTCTTTCAAAAAAGTAAGCAAAGTATTAAGCAACAGGAAATTTTCATTAAAAACAAAAAAAGAATATTGAACTGTTATGTAATATTGGTTCTCCTACATGATGCAATGGATGAATTGTCATCGGACTTATGCAAAAATGAAAATAACACTGACATCTTATTTTAAAAGATATGTTTACCAAAATTGCACAAAAATATCTTGAAATACTAAAGACTAAATTTCTTTGATAAAATCACTGTTGACTTTAATCACAGTCTCTAGACGACTTACTTTGAAATCTCCTGCAACTCTTCTGAATGGTTTCCTTGTTTAAGTTGGTAAATGCTGCCATAATATTTGCTTTCAGTTCATCTTGCTGTTACAAGGAATTTAGTTGGTTTCTTGCTTAACTGCACTCTACACATAAGAGATTACAGTTTGGGAGTTAGGTGACTAGTTGTAAGGAATGATGTAGCTGTAGAAATTGTTTCATGGCTATGTCTTGACTCTCCTGTTTGTGTATCATTGTGCAGAGTCCTGTTGCCAAAGATTGGGTCTTCCAGCAGCCACCCTCTTGACCTAGAGCAACACTACCTTCACAAGGTGTTTGATGTTGACCTCCATGTTGAGTTCTGAGGTCCTGTGGGAAAATGAATGAAGGCACAGCATTGCAGACACTAGTGATCATTCCAAACACCTTCATAATCACCATTAGACTCATTCAATGCTTTCCAAATATTCTGCACTATCCTCAAATTGAAATTCAAACTCTCAGAATTGTTTGTATTGAAGGTTTCATCATGTATGCAAAGCAGTACAGCATGCTTTTTCCAAATGTTTAGCAGAGTGATTTGTGACATGGTGTTCTTTTTCTCACAGACGGTGCCCAACTGACCCAACTATACTGTGCAGTTGATAAAATCAAAAACATGTGCAAAATTGAAAATATAAAATGGTAACAATTTGCTCATCGCACCCTGTATATAGTAATGGATGCTGGACAATCTCTTTGCAGATGAAGACTTGAGTGTGTAAAAGAAATACACTTACCTTCAAAAAGATTTAGGGCATGCCAATACATGAAATTGACTCCATGCTACAAATAAAAATCTGTGCAAACTCCTTCTATCATTTATAAAAAAAAACAAAAAAAAAAACAGTTAATAGAATAGCCTGGAGTTGCTACCTATGGGGTTGATAAAATAGCCTATATGTTCTGGATATGGATTACTTTTGAATGCATATAAAGTCAGTGACATTGAACAAGTAGGAGAAGCTGACATAGTGGAAGAGTAGATTTTCAGCTATTTAGATATAGGGTTCTGTGAATTTGTGAGAGTTTACATTGAGGCAACCAAAATGTTTCTACAGAAGGTTGCTTGGAATATTTGAGCAACAACAAAGTTTTAGAGAAAATGAAAACAAAAAGAACACACAAATGTAGCATCAGAAAGAAGCAGTTGTAATTTCTAGGGCTTAATTAGGGAAGAGGGTTTGGAAAATCTGGCATCCACAGGACATTGAAGGGCAGAAGAAAGCAGTGCATAACAAATGGTTGGCAGAAGTGGGATTAAAAAATATAGCAAAGAGACAAACTTTACTAAAGGCTACAAAAGACAAGAAGCTATAGAGAGCCATGATCGACAACATCCTGAAGGGTAAGGACATATAGGAGAAGAATTAAGTAAAGATATATTATGTAGTTCCATCAATCTTTAATTACTTATAAATTATATGACTAAAAACTAAACAAAAAAGTACTTTGTACTTTACAAATTTGTTTTTTGTTCATAAAAGTTACATTCAAAGCAAAAGATTAGACAATATTTTAAAAAAACAAATTGCTGCATTTATTAGAGTTGAAAATGTTAAAAATGAACAAAAAACTGTTATGTGATTATAATGAAGGATTTCATAACAATTTATATATTTTTGTTTATTAAAGTTTGGGATTCTTTATTAAAAATCCCCCAAGAGTGATGTTTTAATCATTTGTTTATTGATTTTTGATGTTATTGGTCTTTTATTTATTGTTTTGTAAATTAATTCTGAATCAGAGTTTATTTTCTGAAAGAAATTTATAGCATTTAAAAAATTTTCATAAAAATATTGCTCAACATGTGATTGATAATTTATTGATGCCTTATAAACTGAAAAAAAAAATTACAGAAAATATTCTATGAAAATATTCTCTACCTTGGCAAAAAGTCATCAGTTCCCTTAGATAATTATAATTTTATAATTTTTCAACATTTTGATTTATTTTAAAACAATAAATTTTAAAATTTATGTTGAACAATTGGATATAAATGTATGAGCTTATTTAAAGAATATGATTCCCCAATCTCTTGTATGAGAAATCTAGATTGTTTCGGTCAGTACTTTTTTTTTTATAATCGTTTCACCCCAAGCAAGGCAGGACTGCCACTGGTGTGCAGGGAAGAGAGGCAAAAAAAAAAAATGACAAAACCAAAGTATAGGATATGTTGAAGAAAGGATAAGAGAAAGACGGTAATCAAAGAGATAGAAGATGGCAATTGACATTGCATTTAAACTTTTGGAGATTGTAGCTATCAAGGAAGCAAGTATTTGGAAGGGAGTTCCACAGGCGGGAAATATGAGAAGAAGCTACTAGAGTAGAAGTGGCAGTTACATTTGGCAGTAAAAGGGTGAGACCTAGAAGCCAATTTAATAGCACAAGTAAATTCATGTGATCTCTTATAAATGTAGTACTACTTTTTTGTAAAATAGTGTTTCATATTTGGTCAATTTATGTCTTAGATGTATTTCGTAGATTTTATCATTTTACTATCTTTTAAAGAAAGATTTTGTGACTAGTAATTCAAATGGAATTAAAATCAAAATTTACAAATTTAAAAAAGTGTAATCTGTTGTCATCTATGCTATTTAGTTTTGGCACTTAAGTTTTTATTACATTCATATCAATCCATACTAAACTGGAATATTATTTAAATGGTTGTTACAAATATGACTCTTTAAAAATTGTACTGATATGATAGAAACATATATATTATAATTTAATATCTTGAACTATTTAAGTTGATGAACTAATGCAAGAAATATTTTTCTAACTATATACATTTAAATAAATGAAAAATGATATTATTAACTAATGTACTAGTTAATTAATTTTTTTCTGTTTTAAAACTTGCAGAAGCAACTCTATTTTTTCATTGCAATTTGATTTAATATTGCTGCTATTTAGACAATGATGTGGCTGATCTGATAAAATTGTTGATTTTGAATCCGTCATATTGATAATATTTTTTATACCTTGTCCTGCTTATGTTGCTTATCTTTTGCCCTTACTTGGGCACCTGCTGTAAAGCAGTTGTTACAGTGCTTATCTCTCAAACTGTTAACCATCAATAGGTGGTCAACAGATATGCATTTGCATCATACTTGTCTTTGTCCAACATAAATCTATTATATGCATACTGGTCAATCTCTTCACAATTTAACAGATGAATAATTATTCTTTTTTAAAATGTTGGCTTTCACTAATTTGCTTTTATAATAACCATGCCTCAAGATTAAAACTTATTTTGTTCTGTAACATTGTAAGTTTTCAATATGCTGCTACAAACATTTAATATTAGGATTTTTTTTATAACTTCAAAAGAATACTTCTCATTCCAAACAATATTTAATGAAAAGTGTAATACATGCAAAGTAAAATTATAAAACACTTAATATCAGTAATTTAGTTCTATTTTCTCTTTCTATTGATTTTTATGTATTGTCATAAGGTTCCTCATTCACTTCATTTTTATTCTAGTTTCATTGTTTCTTTTTTTAAAACAGTTTTAAAGAGGATGTTAAAGATATTAATAAATGTTATGAGCATGTAAAATGAGTGTTGGGTGGAGGTAAATGAATGATAAGATGTAAAAACTTCTTAGTAACATGTTTTGCTCCAAGAAAAAACTTCTTCAATTCTTCAAATGAATAACATCTTTATTGATGGAATCAGTTTTATATAGAAAAAAATGGAAAAATAACAACAAATAGTGGTTATAATTTACATTGGAAAGCTAATGATACAGAAATTCAAATGAAATGATGTATCTAGATTTAAAATTAAATAACTGAGGATCCCTGTCTCTTTAATGTTTTAATGTAAACAGTAATTGTATTTCTCCCCCAATTTTATTTTTTTAAATAAGACTAATTCTATATATAAAAATTATTTGACTGAAGAATTTCCTTCTTGGAGCAAAATTTGTCACAAAGATGTTATCCAATCTTGTCATTCACTTAACTACTATTAGTCTGAGATATATATATATATATATATATATATATATATATATATATAGAAAATGATGTATAATTTTTATATACCAAATGAAATCCAAAAGGACAAAATGAGTGACACAAAAACATTTTCAAGTTGTCATTTATTTTTCTGTTATATTTATGGATATATATATTTTAGTTTTCATTTCTGTTAAAATATGTAAAACAATTTTGCAAAAAAAACAAACATTTTTTCTTTCATTAATGAGGTAACTTTCTTTTGAAGCCCACACAATGCTTAGAATATGGGTTTATGTAGAAATTGTGTACTTCTGTGCTAGCAATGTTTATTTACTCTTTTTCTAAACATTGCCTAGAAATATTAAACTATGTACATATAACTTAGCTAATATCATATATACATATTTGATTTCATTTAAAAATTTAAGTAAGGCCTACTTCGACCCCTATTATATTTTTTTAAGGTTTTGCATTTTCTTTTTTTTTTTTTCATCCTTTTCATAAGTATGAAAAAAAGTATAAAATCCTCCATTTATTGTATAGACAGAAAATCAAGTAAAATAATTTCTCATATTTTAATTGTTTAGATCAGATATTGAATAACTATTTTTATATTATTCCAAATGAATATTTACACTATTTACAGGATATTCCAGATTGAATCCATTATTAACTTGTAGTTTTAAACCTTTAAGGTTCCAAGTTTTCTACAGAGAACTATAGCCTAGTAGATTGAAGTATTGATCTGTGAATCTGGTGATATATTTATTGTGAGTTCAATCTCTGGGCTAGTCAGTGTATACTTGGAATCAATGTAAATAGGGTGAATAATAACTGAGCAGTGATAAAACAGGAACTAGATGAGATATCCCTAGACATGTGTAGTGGAAAGAAAACAATCTACCCCTTTAGATTAAATAAATGGTTAAGTTTGGAATTCCCTGTAGGTTGCCATGATTGGCATATATCTGATAAATGTCAAGGTCACAACAGCTGAAATACTGTGATAACAACAAAGATGGTGCCAATAGATTGCATGTAAATAACTCCTCAACCCAGAAATGCAGACAAAAATTTTCCAAATTGCTCATACGCCCTGTTGGCGGGGCTACAGAATATGTCAACTGCCCCCCTGCAGAGGGTAAAAGTCCCTCAATGAGGTGCCCTGTTGGCGGGCCATCAGAATACGCAGGGTTGAAGTCCCTCAATGGGCCCACCTTTTGGCCGTGGGTGGTGACTCGTAATGCCTGGGAACAGGATCGTGGTTGTTGAGGGTCTTGGAAGTCAGGGTCAAGTACCTCCATTTCCCAACACACCACAAGCCCCACCATATATAATCCATTTTGGGAAAACAATTGATAAATTAATATCGTACCTCTATGCTGTAGATTCCCACTACAAATATCTGGTCCAAATATATGGTGGAAGGCGGTGGCTGAGGGTCAATCAACATTGTAGGAACCAAATCGCGACATGGCTGCATACCTACTGACTTTTTACTAGTTAATTTATAGTAAAGGGAGGGAGAAACAGGTGCTTGTGACCTCCACGAGGTTGAGTATACCATCCCTGTAGCCCTGTTGATGCCAGGGCGAATGGGTTTTCCCCACTGGCACTTCCCAACATAATGGGCTCCGAGGTGGGTGGGGAGCAGGGATGGTGAAAAATCAGGAAATTGAATATGAGTTTAAAAATATCAAATAAAAAAAGAACCTTAGAAGTATCCATAGCAAAAATGAAGGGAAACAAGAAAACAATCCAAACTATCCATCATATATGGTAATAGAATCAATGGAAGAAAAACTCATTACAAGACTATCCCCATTCAAAATAGAAAAGATACTATCTGAAAATATAAGGCCAAAATCAGTAAAAAAACTAAATAATGGAATATTACTGATAGAAGTAAACAATAAGAAACAATCTGATGAAAAATTAAAATGGAAATACTTCGATTATATGTAAATAAAAGTTTACCCTCACAAAACACTAAACTTTAGCAAAGGAGTAATCAGAAGCTCTGAATTGTCCTTGTGTACAATAGAAGAAATGAAATACAACCTCAAGAACCAAAACATGACAAATGTGCAAAGAATCCAAATAAGGTAAAAAACAGAAATCATAAAAACAAACACATACATTCTGACTTTCAATACATCCAAAACTCCAGATAATGTTAAAATAGGATATGAAAGAATAAATATCGAGCCATACATTCCAAATCCACTAAGATGCTATAACTGTCAGCGGTTTGGACATCATCAAGACAGGTGTACACGCCCTCCAGTATGCGTAAGATGTGGGGAAAATTATAAATATATTGATTGTGGAAAAGAACCCAAATGCATAAATTGCCAAGGAAAACACGCTGCAAATGCAAAAGACCGACATATGGAAAAAAAAGGAAATTTTAAAAATAAAATACCCCAAAAACATAACCTTCCCAGAAACCAGAAAGATAGCAGAAAATAACAAATATGCAGAAATAACAAAAAGAAATCTATCAATACAAATAAACCAATGTGCCATGCATGTGAAACAAATGGAATAAACATCAAATTAGAAGATGTAACAAAACTATTTAATGAAATGAAAAACTTATTGGAGGATTTCAGGAAAAACATGAATTGGATGAGCTTGGAAAATAAAGATTACACAAAGAACAAAAACACAATCGAAATCAACAAAAAACTCAACCTAAAACCAATATAAAACCTTAAATTGCTGCATCAACGAAAGAAACGGTCTTCCCCACAGAACTTGTAAAACATACCCAAAAAGACGCATATGAAGGAAAAATAATAAAAACTACAGCCGATAAACGAGAACAAAAATCCCCAAAAGGAAAAAACAGAGATCGATCAGCATCAAGAGCAAGAAATCCAATACAAAACAGACCCGAGAAAATGGACATCGAAGATCAAAGTCCAGACACACATTATTAAGAAAGTTCTACAATGTTACCAACAAAAGCTTTTTTGAATGAAAAATGTTACCAACAGAAGCTTTTTTGAATGAAAAAACAGGTACAAACAATCTATCATGTGCAACTACTTTAAGACAATTGAACCATATCAAAAAAAAAAAAAATGTGATCCCAATATTCAAAGACTGACCCTTAAATGCCCAAAATGGTTGATGGATCGTTAAACTCAAACCAAACCAAACCAAACCAAACCAAACCAAATTGCTCATATCCTTTGCTTAAAATTTAATTGCAGTTATTATTATTGCAATTATTGCAATGACTTTAGATGTTAAATCTGTAAAAAACAGAAGATTTTATCTCTGTAGAAATAATGATATCTGTACTATTCCTGACATGGAGAAATTTATACAAAGATGAAATTTAAATTTAAATCGTATTAAAAAACATTATATTTGTACTTATATTTGATAATTTATTAATGCAAATGAACTCTACATATGCATTTATAGCTTTAAATGAATGTATTCAAAATATAACCTGACTTGAGGTTTTCAACTTAATGCTTAGGTAAGAATTACAGTAATGAATTTTTCAGGAACTCTTAGACCTATAATTGTGCAACTGGATACTACAATGAAGATTTATGAGCAAAAGCTGCATACTGAAAGTATGTGTTTGGTATCACATCTTCAGGTATTCTCTTTAGTTGATTATTGTAGCATATGTAGTTATGTTATTCATGCTCTGTAGGCTCCTGATCATGTGTTCTAAAAGGATTTGTTTTTCCAGTTATGTAAACAATGCTTCATTACTGTTTTTGCTGCTTGTTTAACTATTGAAGTTTTAAAGTAGATATGTAACTGAAACGTCATTATAAATTTGTGTTATCTATTATTATAGATAAAATACTGTATATGTTTGTAAATATAATAATTCCAAAGCATTTTCTCCCAATTTAAAAAAAATTAATTTCTTAAGGTTTTTAAATGAGAATATTTAAAAAATTATTTTATAAGTTCATGAATTTTATCAGCAGTATTAGGGTGTTTGGAAAGTAATTATGTATTTCACCACTATGAATTATGAGTCCACCAACCAAGGTAAAACCAAAGTTGAATAGTAGGAAACTGTGTGTAGAGTTAGTTTATCATCTCTTCTTTCTGACAATGTGGTGTTTATAGGGCATTTCAGAATTTAATTAGGAAAACTTACAAAGTAGATATTTAGGTTTCTCATGAGTTTTCATCCAGCAACCAAATACAATGATCATCATCTGCAGCAGCCTTTTAACTAGAAATGTAAACCTTTCATTTTTGCATTGCATTGTTACAGGTGATGAAAAGTGAGTTTTGCATGTGAATAGAAAATGAAGAAGACAGTGAATATCACAAAATGAGAAACCACTACTTGCACCAACATCAGGACTCCATCCATAGAACTTCTTGCTCTGTGTGTGTTGGAATATGAAAGATGTTGCTTATTAAGAACTACTGGAACGTGGAAGGACCATCCCTGCAGACATTTATTGCCAGCAACTTGATTGAGTAAACAAAGCATAATATCAAAAGTCTCCAGTTTTGGTAAAAAGAAAAGGTGTTATGACAAGGCAAAGGCATATTCAACAAAAATAACCTCAAGACAAAACATGGGAGGTCCTTCCACATCCTCTATATTCACTAAATTTAATACTTACAGATTTTCATTTATTTCACTTACTAAAACATTTTATAAGTGACAGAACATTTACAAAAAAAATTAAAAACTGTATTTCAATTGAGCTTCAGTCATTGAAAATGAGGTGATTACATTTTTGATAAACAATTTTTAAATAAATTTATTTTTTATTATATTCTTTCTGGTAAAACTTAATTACTTTTTGAACACCCTATAAGATGAAGTTGTTTAGATTAAAATGTTTTCTTACCTTTGTTAGTTCCTATATCCCAAACGAAACAAGCAGTTTTTTAATCATATGAGAAAACACTTTTCCTTTCCACAGCATGGCTGATGCTGACCTCCAGGTGAGTGACTCATTGTGCCTCTAACATTTTCCAGTGACATGATGTGGAAAGAGTATATTGAATCAATTGTAAATCTGCAGCTAGAAAATTTGGTTCATAGTTGTGCTGAATAATTTTCCTCATCAGTTCTATGCAAATAGTTTTTTATCACATTTCTTGCTTGTGGAACTCTCTTGTGGCTTTTTGTTTCCCAGTTGACTTTGATCTTCAAACATTTGAATGCAATGTCAATTATCATCTGTCTTCTAAATTTTTGTTCTTTTATTGTCCTCCCTCTTTAATGGTATATTTTTTCAGATTCTCTAACACTCCATAATCTTATGTGTTTTAGTGGCTTTTATTGTCTTGCTTGGGGTGAAATGATTAAAAAAAGAATTTGTGAATTACATTTAACAGATTAATTCAGAATAGAATTATAAAGAAATAGAGCAGAAATTTAATAATTTTCGAGAATAATGTCTTATTACTCTTCATCAGTTAATAATAACAAAGGATTCTCAGCTTTTTCTCTCAGTAAAATAGCAGAAGAGACTCTTATTTTGTTTAAACGATAATTAGTAATATCAGTTTATCAATTTTATTGAATAAATCTACCAAAATGCCTATATCACTTTGTCTTTGGTAGATTTATTTAATAAAATTTTGTTTGTTCAGAACCATATATCATTTTAAAATTAAATTTTCAATAAAGTAAAAATATTGATGTATTGCATAATATTTAATTCAGTAACATATGAAATGTGATCATATTTCTGAGCAGTTAAATTTATGAGGAACATAAGAAAATTCCTTATAGACTGCTGAAATTTTATGGGATTTCAATTTATCATTTAAGTAATTTCAGTCACAACTTTATTGAATTTAAAACTTGTGAAAAGTGCAAATTTAATTTTGTCACCAATATATGGTGACATGACTGTAATTATAAAATAAATGTAAATGACATTTATAGTATGTAATAATGTTTCTTTACTTTACTAATTGTTAGAAAATAATGTATTGTATATTATATATATATATATATATATATATATATAATTTGGAAAATCTGACAAAAATTATTATATGCACAAAGTAGCTATCACCACTACTTGATGGCATGGCTTATGAGGTTAGAAGAAAAATTTGGAAATTTCCTCCAAAAAAATATTAGTTCTAAAAATCTTTCTTTGATACCTAACATATTCTTTTGCAAAATATTTAATATATATATAGTGGCCCTACCTGACCCTATACTGATTTTGTGTTGGTATTCATTGCGTTAAAATAAATGTTTATTTGTTTGTTTCAAGATTTAACAACTTATCAGTCCTTATGGGATCATTTAAGGTTATTTTATTTTTACAACATTTTTCTTTTCAAGTGTCAAGATTCATTGGGATTTGTTTTTAAGGGCAGGGGTCCCCAAGTCCTACCCTTGTTATTTAACCCATAACTGGAGGGAAGGGATGGATTAATACCTTTCCCAAGGGTACCAGTGCTTAAGTGAATGCAGGGTATTCAACTGGAATTTGAACTCGGCTCACCGATTTCTCTTTCCGAGCCGATATCCACTGCACCACAACTCATATCCGTCACTATATGCTTACAGCACCTGGTATTCCCAAGCGGTCACCCATCTAAGGACTGACCAGGCTCAACGTTGCTTAACTTCGGTGATCAAACGAGAACCGGTGTATTCAACGTGATAGGTCGTAAGCCACTAAAATAAATGAGAAAGGTATTATTTTTATGGTTTTTATACTCAAGAGTCGATGTGTACTGAAAAATTCTTGGTCTGACCCCCTTCCTAAAATATAACCAAGTATCAAAGTTTTTTAAATCCTTTCTTGGTTGGGCAAAACTTTTTTGTCATCATCATTTATAAAGTTTCTTAGGCAGATAATTAGAAAGGTGAGAATTTTGGGGGGAATATTAGAGGAGGAAGAGAGTGCATTCCAAAAAACTACCTTGTTGGAAAAATTCTATTTTTTTTAAAAACATTCCACAACCATTGTACTTTTACAATAGATGTATATTTTTGAGGTCTACTACACATTTAACAATACTTCCTTCATCTAAACTAAATATAATCTGCACAAATTCTTTGTTAGCTCATTTGCTCCAAAAATAAACATTTTTGTTCGTTTTGATGTAACCTTGAGTAACCTTTTATTATCTTTAATTTATTTCTTAAATAAAATGTAAAAGATAAAAATAGAAAAGGTAAAAAAACTACAAAGCCTAGAACATAAGATATAATTATAGATTCAGTTTTAGTACACCTTTTATTAAAGTGCTAAATTTTAAATCTTTGCTTCTAGCTAATAACATTGGTACAACTTAGATAAAAACTGAAATTCAACACTAAATACTGGTACAACAGTATTGGTAGTAAATGTTAGTAACACATCACTCAATAAGTTCTGGGCCTCACATATAGATGCCACCACTAATAAAAATTCCATATGATTTTTATGAAGTACTAACCTTCAAATGGCATGTGACAACATTTTGGCCCAATCGTATTATTTGTTTACAAATTACAGTTATTTAAGTGAAGCTACTATTGTAAATTTTCAAAACAATGGAAAAATTTGAATTTCATGTGTTGGTAAAGCACTGCTTTCTGATGAGGAAAAAATACTATTCAAGCAAAGCAATGGCTTGATAAGTGTTATTTGGACTCTGCTCTGTCAGAAACATTGGTTAAGAGGTAGTATGCTGATTTTAAATGTGATCATACAGACACAAATGATGTTGAATGCTCAGGTTGCTCAAAATCGGCAATTCTCCCAAAAAACACAAAAAAAATTCACAAACTCCTTTTTGGCTAATCATAAATTGAAGTTGCATGAGATAGCAGAGAAGTTGAACATATCAGAAGGCAGTGTATTCACCATTTTGCATAAACATTTGTCAATGAGAAAGCTGTGTTCAAAGTAGTTGCCGTGTTTGCTCACAGTTGATCAAAAACAACAACACGTCGACGATTAAAAAGTGTTGTTTGTGACTGTTTCAATGCAACAAGGAGTTTGTGTAAATATGTGACAATGGATGAAACATGGATCCACCACTTCACTCCAGAGTAAAATCAGCAGTCAGCTGAGTGGATAGCAGCAGGTGAAAGCTGTCCAAAGTGATCAAAGCTGCAAACATCAACAGGCAAGGTTTTGGTCTCTGTATTTTGGTATGTGCAAGGTATTTTGTTCATCGATTACCTTGAGAAAGGAAGAACCATCAATAGTGAATATTATATAGCATTATTGATGTGTTTGAAGGAAGAAATCGCCAACCAACAACCACAAATGAAAAAGAAAAAAGTTATCTTTCACCAAAACAATGCACTGTGTTACAAGTTGATTGCAACAATGGCAAAACTACATGAATTGCACTTAAGTTGCTTCCACATCCATCCTATTCTTCAGATCTAGTCCTCAGTGACTGGCTGTTTGCACACCTCAAAAGAAGGTTCCAAGGAAAGAGATTTGGCTCCAATGAAGTGATATCAGAAACTGAAGTATATTTAGAGGCCAAAGACAAATCGTTCTACAAAAAAGGCATCGAATTGTTAGAGAAGTGTTGGAATAAGTCTCCTTCTAGGGAACACTATATACACTGTTAATGAACAAAGTCAAATTTTACCTAAAAGTTTTATTTAGGCTTGGGATTTATTGACTTATGTGTTAAAGTTAAGTAAAATTTGTAATTATTAAGAAATAAGTAAGTTTTGTAATTTACTTATAAGATTCTGATAAAAGTGTATAAATATTGTGAAGGTATATAATATTTAAAATAAAAAATACTGACTAATAAAACAGATTGTTTTACGAGCTTTTATGTTATCATATTGATATATATTTAATCACATTAGTAATGTATTGTACTGGATACAAATAATTGGGCAAACTCTTGTCAGACTATATTTTGCTACCTTTTTGTTTTCAGTACTGATTCTGTTAATATAAATTAAGATTAATTTATCTTAGTGTTATTGAAAAATGGTAAAACAGTCATTATCATCATTTAACATCTGTTTCCATGCTAGTATGGGTTGGACAAGGTTTTCTTAATGACTCCTATAATTGAACCATCATGAAATATTGGATCAAGTTTTACAGCTGTATGCCCTTACTAATACCACCTTGTTTAGGAAACTGGAAACTCAGTGCTTTTATTGAAACAGCATCTCTAGGAAGATTTTCTAAGGTTAAAGAGTTCAGTCTACCCTATTCTACCCAGAGTAGTGTAGAGGTTTTTATTTCAGAGATTTCCTTCTTTAGTACAAGTTGCTATCCAACTCTTACGCAACCCAACTTTTTCTTTTACTTTTAAATAACTCTAGTTTGAGGGATTATTTGCCCATAGATGACCCTAACTGGTGCTACCACCCCGGATCAGAGTAGACCTGGGAACAACAGCAATTAGGTGGTTCAACACTCCTCTAAACCTCCAATCTCCTGATCAGAGGCTTTACTGCCAGATGTAGTTTATCATCATACCCAGGAGCAGTACTTTTTTTATTTACATTATTTACATATTGTTCTCCTTTTTGTTGTTGTTATCACAATCATATGGTCACCTGGATTTTATCATGTGCTTGTTAATAAAGGTAACACTCAGGGATTTGGAAATTTATTTTCTCTGCAGAAAGGGATATTTTGGTCTAGTTATAGTGGCAAATATGTACTGTCAGTTTCACTAGCTTTCAGTTACTCATTTTTAAATTATTTTTATCTAATTAGTTCTGATTATTTCACTATAATAAATAAGTTGGAACAAAGTTTTATAGTTTTATATATTCTTAATTAAAGTGTTAAGTAACTGTCTATAGTTTCTATTGGTAGCTTATACCATGATGGATTAGAATTAAAAGCTGGAGGTCAAAAAAAATTTTTTCCTGTCAGAATTTCTGCGATGAGGAGTTATTATTTACATATGGACTGATATCCTTATCTTTGTTGTGTTCTCATGATGTTTTTGCCTTCTGATCTTCATCAGATATGCTAGCCCAGGTAACTTACAGCGAATTTCAAACTGAATTTATTTAATCTAAGGCGATAGATTGTTCTCATGTCTAGGGATATTTCATCTAGTTCTTATTTTAGTACTTCTTACTTATTGCTCACTCCTCTTGATGTTTAATATTTAAATTCTGGCCTAATATGTTGAATTCACTTTGACACAAATGCACTTAGGAAAAGCATTATTCTGTCTCTCCTCTCTGCAGATATAAGGTAAATAGCAGGTTAGATTGGGTTCTCTAGCTTCAGGTGGCAACCAATCTAAAAGAAAGCAGATTTTGAAAATTCTGGAGAAGGAAACCTTTTTACTATATTTTTCCAAAATGCATGGCAATTCATTAGTTCATTAGATGTTAATAATTTGTGAAGAGTCATACTTCACCTATGTGCTGAAGAAACATTGGATTAAAACAAAAACTTTTCAGCATTGAAAGTATATGTTTGTTATGAAAACAATTCATTGACTGTCTAATTTCTTTTGTTTTCCTACTGTTGTTTATATTAAGCTTTTTGAAAATTTTCCATAAGATTTGCTTGGTCAGCTGAGAATCCTTCATTTCTACACAAAATAATATTTATATATTGGTTCTAAATAAGTTTGGAAGGCTGTCATTTCCTGTATTCGTAATTTCTGAAATTTTATTTTCTTTAAGCTGTTTTCATTTAGTTTTCCTTTTACACTCAGCTTTTTTGAAACTGCTTTTATTATTTTGTTTCTGATATTCTACAATAGAGATCAAGTTCAGCAACAAATCTGTTATTTATATTTCTTTTCTCATTTTTATTCATAAAATTTTATTCTTAAAGTGGTTATATAGTGGACCAGCTTCTATTGGTGTTTTTATTTATCACAAAGAGAAAAACAAATTTTTCAAACCTTTGACATTTACTTTTTAATGGTTTCAATGAGTTAGGCCAAACCCAAGTCTAAGCCTAGTAGACAGTTTCTCTCCAATATTCTGAACTGATGATGCTTTTTAATAGAAGGAACATTTTCTTTAAGTGACAAAGGTGTAAAATTTGCCATTTCATTTAGTCAGTTATTTTTCTATATAAAACACTAAAAACAGTGACTAGTCAAAACTACAATATTTACAACTTAAAAATGTTTAAAATAAACCTTTAATTAAAGTAAAAATACTATCTTAATAATAAAAATGAATACAGCAATAATAGAATATACTTATTTCAAAATATTCTTTCATTACAACAATATATAAAAATGTCTATTTGTATATATGAGAGGGTGCTGAAAAGTTCTTGACCTGACCAAAATGTTAGGAAGTCGGTTGAACTGAGAATCTTTTAGCGTCCTTTCATATTAGTTAGTAAATATATATTATTTTTGTGTCAAAGTTATGTGATAGGAATATATATATATATATATATATATATTTGTTTTTTTTTCTTTTAATTATTATGTATTGATTTTGTGAATGATTTGTTTGTAGATACTATTTATTTTATTTAAACATAGTTTAATTTAAAACTGGTAAAACTGATAAAGTCTGATTTTGATTATGAGTTACTTATTTTTTTTTCTCCCCTCCCAAATCTTTTTTTTGAAATCCATGTACTTGCATTCTTTAGAATTATCTCTGGAAAGTCTTGACAAACATTGGTCAAACATGGAATATCTTTATTCTCATTCATTGTCATTTGTTTATTTCTTGTTCCTGTGGTCCTTACTGAGTTACCTTTTGTGTCCTGGGGATTGCTGTCAGAATCACCTACTGCTTGGGTGGTCTATGACTATAAAACAAGATGTTTAAGATTTGTGTTTACACAATATTTTATTTCATTTCCCTGATGAAAGAAGGCTTTTTCCAACACCAATTGATGTTACATTCATTGGTGGTATGTTTGTTTTATCTGGTTTGTGTTTAGGTGACATGGAGAAAGGAACAAACTCAACTAAAACTCCAACAAATGATTAACTGGAAGTAGAGATCTAAAAAACAAACAAAAACACCTACACACTTTCTTTTGTGGTTATCATCTCAAATAAAAACTTCTTTTGAGATTGAATGAATGATTTTATTATTTGAACTTTTATTATCCTTAAACCCATAAAATCATAAAAAATAATGAAAGCAGTAAAAATGTCATATTTAATTCTTTTTTATTTTATTTAAAACTAAGCATTTTTCTAATCAAAAGTAGTAGTTTTAAATAATGTTTAAATTTTTTGCAAGAATTGAGAAATCAAAAAGCTGAGTTTGAATTTCAGTTGAATTTGTTGCATTCACTTGTTCACAAATATCCTTTGGAGATGGATTAATACATCTTTTCTCCCTCCAGCTATGAGTTGAATAGCAGAACAGATTGATTTGTATAGTCTTTGTTGGCAACCAGTCTACTGAAAAAAGAAATGGTAACCTACCATGGGAAAATATTCATGGATCGAAAGAGATATGATTGCCCAAGCATGTATCATGTATGGCACTTAATTGACTAACTGATATAGTATGTATGTTTGAGAGGGTGATGAGAAATTCTCGGGCTTAATTAAGTGTCCTTCCACAAGAAAATTCTCATGTTTGGTCAGAAATTTTCAGTAACCCTTTTTATATACATTTGTGAACAGATATTTTCACATGTACATTACATAATTGTGTATATGTATTTATGATAAGAAAATAAATACCAAAAACAAGTTTTTCTTAATGGGAGAACCAATGTTTTCTTCAAATTTTCTGTTTGCTTTTTTAATGTGTTAGAGTAATTGCTCATTTATCTATCTTCTTTGCATCAAATGTACATAAAATAAATTAGTGATTTATCTATTAATTTATGCTTCTATCAGTTTTACTCTGATTTTGGAAATAAAATTTAGTAAATTCTCCTACCATGCTAAAATAAAAAAATAGCTTGATTTTGATGAAACTTTCAGGACTTGTTTACAAATGAATGAAATTATTTTTGAAATTATCTTTTAGAAAATCTTGGTAAAATTTTTTTTTTACATCTCTTACACCACCCCTTCATGTAATTTCATGAAATTTAAAAAAATTATGTACTGTTGCAAAAATTTGTTTTATTAGGTAAATGCAGGACTCTTTAGGGAATGTAAATCAAATTTTTGTTTTTTTCACGCAGATTTTTTTTACAAAAATCTGCTCAAATAGTAAAATGAAAAATGCAATAAAACGATGACATTATTTCTTTAGATAAAATATATATATCTTAGACATTATAGTCTGAAGTAAAAAAAATTATTCAATGAATAATTAATTTTTATAAGAATTGTTTTCACTTTTTCTTTTTTAAATATAATAATTTATAAAGTCTTAAAAACATTTGAAAAATTCTTTAAAGCCTTGTTGTGGTTAGGTTATTAAGTGAAGACTATACTAACTGAAAATTGAAAAGCTTAATACAAATTTTTGAGCCAAAAGATTTTTAAAATAATTTTAATTTTTTTTTTGTTTTTGTGTGTAGAAAGTTGTTTTTTTAAGTATGGTATTTCGTGTGTGACATTAAAAGGTCATGTGTTTCACAGTTTCTTCCCCTTACAAGAAAAAAATGGACAATTATGTCAATTCTGGTCAACCATACTTAGCTTTTCAACACATCTGACTGTTATCAATCAGAAAAATATTATTAGAAAAATATGACCTGTGATTAAGAAATATTTGTGTTCTAAATTTCATGCTATAAGCAAGTAATACTTCTTTCAAATCAGATTAAACTAATTTAAAATTTTCTAATTGTTCTTAAATAATCTGTCACAGATGTATATTCTATTTTTGCAAGATTTTTAAAATGAGAATTAATTTTTGTTTACAAACATGTCAATCTGTAAAGAAAATGGCCATTTTTAATGTTTTAACAGAAAATGCTCAAAAATTGAGATTCTAGTCAATATGATTTCTATTTGAAATACAACGGAGTATTTTATTTACTGGAAATAATAAATTTAATCATTTAGCATTTAATTGAAGCTAAAATGAAAGATTTTTCATTTTTAAAAATCAATTTTAAAACTTATTTATCGAAAATGAGTGGAGGTACCTACATACTGTTACTAATACTATAGATTTTTAAAACACAAATTTGAAATGATGCTACTACATCTGTATTTAAAGCACTCTGTATGTTTGTTGAACACTTTACACACACACACACACACACACACACACACACACAATGGTCCTAAAGATTATTTTAAAAAAGTATACATTATTTATATTTGAGATAGTATATAAAATGTTTAATCCACAAAATATATGCTCTTTTGTGGATTATTTTGTGTTAAGATTTTTATTTTATTTGTTTATTTTTTTACAAATTCAATTTTCTTAAATTTTTTAAAAATAAATTTAATTCAGGTAAATTGTAAAAAATAATTAATAAGCTCTAAATTCTCATTTTGCAGCATTTAATGAATTTTTCTGTTTTACTTTTCCTTCAAGCTCCTTAGGAAATCATTTGAATCATAATTGGTGGTGTTAGAAATGGAAATAAGAAACATAAAGTAAGAATGAAGAAATCATAACAATGTGCTTTTATTTATTTACTTTTTATTATTTCTGAAAGATATTGTGTCAAAAATGACAGTTTGACTACAGAGTAAGATGAAATACAAACAGGATATACTTGTTGTAAAGTGACTTGTGTGTGGCATGAAGATTAAAAAGGTTTGTGATTGACATGCCTGGTCATAAATCCACAGGCTCTAGGTTTATTCCTCAATCCAGAAATGTATTAACAAAAAGCAAAGGTTGATTTGACAATTTTAATTTCTATTCCAGCATTTGACAAAATAAGCCTGGCATTTTAACAAAGGGTATTTTTTCTTCTTCTGAAAGGTCATTCTGAATGCTATAACAAATCTACACACGTGTTGAACAGGTAAATCAGTTGGATCAGAGGACTATTGTTCTGTTCAAATACAGATAAGATTTATTATCCCAAATTTTCTAGACAAATTATTTTGGTAGGTAATCAGAATTAAGAAATATTCTCTTAGCTTCTTGTCTTCTATTCATAAAATCTATCTTAATACTTACAATATGTGTTGAACAGGTAAATCAGTTGGATCAGAGGACTATTGTTCTGTTCAAATACAGATAAGATTTATTATCCCAAATTTTCTAGACAAATTATTTTGGTAGGTAATCAGAATTAAGAAATATTCTCTTAGCTTGTCTTCTATTCATAAAATCTATCTTAATACTTACAATATGTGTTGAACAGGTAAATCAGTTGGATCAGAGGACTATTGTTCTGTTCAAATACAGATAAGATTTATTATCCCAAATTTTCTAGACAAATTATTTTGGTAGGTAATCAGAATTAAGAAATATTCTCTTAGCTTCTTGTCTTCTATTCATAAAATCTATCTTAATACTTACAATATGTGTTGAACAGGTAAATCAGTTGGATCAGAGGACTATTGTTCTGTTCAAATACAGATAAGATTTATTATCCCAAATTTTCTAGACAAATTATTTTGGTAGGTAATCAGAATTAAGAAATATTCTCTTAGCTTCTTGTCTTCTATTCATAAAATCTATCTTAATACTTACAATATATTTTTTACTTAAATAATAAAAGTAATAGTTACAGGAAAATAAAGTTTCTATAAAATTAAATAATTTGCAAATTGTAGCAATTTGCAAATTAATGAATTAAAACCATTAAGACAGACATTTTAAAACAAAGAGAAAGGAGAAAAAAGAAAAAGGCTATAATAAAATTTCATATGCTCAAGGAAATATTTTTTCTTCTGTTTTAGAATATTGCCTTTAGTATTTAAATATTAAAAATAATATAATGAAGCTGTTTTTACTTTATCTTTACATAAAATTAAACTTTAGATACATTTTTGGTAACTTACACTTGTGATTTATCTCATAGATTTAGTATATATAAATACACACACACACACATGTAAGTGACAACGAAAATATAAAACTGTTTTGTTTAATAAGTTTTATACTATTTTTTTCTAAAATACAATTGAAAATACTGATGTAATCTTTTGAAGATTCTAAACTAAAATTTTTGAAATCTTGTCAAAAATTTAGTAATGTCATTATCAAACCTTAAATCATATTAGAATAAATTTGAATTGATCTATGTTAGCAGGAAGGTACATATATAGGTGAGTAGACAATATTACTTTTGAGTTTGCTATCAAAATAAACCTAATCCCACTGAGACTTTAAAGGAAATTACTTAATAGCAATCTAATTATTACAAACATTTTTAATATGCAATCTTTTTAATACTCATTTGTAAAATTTTACAATAATTCTTAAATATATTCATTTATATGCATAAAATGTCAATTAATTATATCAGTCAATAGAATATTTTCCAGCTTTATAAGAATTAGTCAGTAGTCCTCATTTGAGCAGAATCCTCAGTTTCTTCTTGAAAATAACCAACACCACTAGGTAAAGCATTACACCTATCACAATTCAAGGCAAAGAAGTTGGGTTTTGCTTCTTATTTCATCAATTTGTATGAATGACTATGCATTCTTCTGTTTGAGAAGGTGAAGAATTTGTTCATTTCCATTTTATAATAATTATTCAGTATTTTGCATACCTGACACAGATTGGTGAACTGGTATCAGCACCTGTTCATTTATTATTTCTCCATAGTTGCATTAAAACTCAAAACATTCAAACATTGTATAGTATTAAAATTTAAACCAGAAAATTTTAAAGCTAAATTTTGTGTAAGTTTTCAATAGATTGAAATATGTTGGAATTTTCATTCACAAATATGAGTACTGAATCTAGTTCATCTTGATTCATAATCAAATAAACAATGAATTATAACATTTTCTCAAATGAAAAATATTTTGTTAATGTTACCTTTAATATTAACTTTGATATTATCATCTATTTTCAAGGCAGGTCAACAAGTAAATTTATTGAAAAGAATATTGTTTTTAAATTAAGCTTGATAGGTTAAAAATAATGTGTTAGACTTACTTGTAATATTGTTTTGTATTAATACTGTTTAAAGATTTTTTTAATTCTGCAAAAATGAAATATTTTTGGTGAGATCTTGATTTTGTGACACATGTCATAATATTGTAAATTAACATCTCTATTTTTATGTTACACAAACAGTACTGCTTCATGTGTCAGATTCACTGTAAAAGTTTATTACTTCTATTTCTAACCATTACAATGTTTTATTTGTTACATAAACTTAAAGTAACTCAACTAAATGTAAGTGATTAATTCATTTTAAATATAAACTAGTTAATACTAAGTTATGGTAAAATGTTGACTATAGACTCTTTTAGAGTAAGCTGTCATAATTAACCTTAACTAAAGTGACTAACCTAATTCTAATAAGCTTAAGTATAAGCAATCTTAATATTAATATCTTAATCTTAATAATCTTAAGTAAGCAACAAATGTTTTAGACAATTTGAAAACTGAACTATCCAACACTTACACTATTTATATTTGGGCTATTGTCCTCATCTTTGTTGCTGTTATCACATTCTCGCCATTGTACACATTGTGCAAACATTGTGATAATAAAAAAAAAATAATGACAATAATCTGTATATAGATAGTGCAAATAATGATAACTCACATTAAGAAATTCAGACTGAACTATCCAATATTATAAGTGTTTTCTAATGCATAAAATTTTAAATGGTTAATTTTTATTTTCGTTCTGCTAATTGCATGAAAGTCACTAGGCTCTTGTTTAGTATAAAAAGAGTGCATGTTTCTTCTGATATATTTTGTTCATAAAAATAGTTGATAATCAAAATATCTGAGAAAAACAAACCTTTCAAATCTGTTCTCTATAAATTTTTGAAAATGTTGTAAAACATAAAATTCATGGAAAATAACACATTTAAACTATGACTTACTTGTTAAGATGTGTACACAATTTGGATTATATCAAATTTGATACAATGTCTTATGAAGCTCACATGAATAACAGCTGCCCCAGTAACATTTTAATTAATTCACATTTACATTAATATTTTTGCCATTTTATCTATTTTACAATATTTCAGAGTTTATATGCTGCTATACTTAAAAACAAAAAAATGGCTAATTAGAACTCTTTATGGTATATAAAATAAACATTTGAAACTTGATATATTTTTGTAATTTAAAAAAGAAGTTTTTTAGATTTAAATATATACAGATTTGTTAGCATTTTTATTAATATAGATTAAGTAATGAATTGTTTCCTTGCTTTATTGCTTTTAACAAAATAAAAATTAATTCCTCTTAAAGTCCTTGTATAGATAGTAATTTCTGAATGAGTTTTAACTAATAGTATTATGGTGTCCTTTAAACAGAATATATTGATATTGCATATACTGTTGCTTTTTCATTGATAACATACATTAGATCACATCAACCATGCAGTAGTAGTTCTAGTAGTCAACCTATTTGTAAAATCTATGGCATAAAAATACATTTTATGTATTTTTACATTTTACTACAAAAATTTTAACTTCATAAACAATTCTGCATTTAAAGTTTCCTGTTGATCAGTCACATAAACAAAATAAAAACATATATGTATATATCATTTTGCTCTTGGTATCTGTTTACTTAAAAAAAATTTTTTTTTTGTATTCTTGTTTTTAAATATGCAATAGAAATCTGTTTCCTCTGCTGTACAGGTGGTTTGTAAAAGAGAAGTTTCAGTGCTTGCCAAAACTGGCATATAATATTACATGCTTTTTACAGAAACAGGTTTCTAGTTTATTAGAATTATAAATCGCTATATTACTACCCATACATTCTCTCATTAAATATTTTATTATTTCCAATTGTATTTGTCACTTTAGTGACTTCTTCTAAGTAATTGTTTGTGCAGCAATTATCACATTGGCTTCATATTGATATTGACTTCTGACCTCACTGGATGCATCATAAATAAGACATTAGGCCTGACCTAGCTTAGTTCAAATAAATCAAAACAGTCTTTTGCCATTCTAATTTTATTCTTGATCAACTGTTTTCTGACTAGTTTCTTCTGTTTTTAATGTCCAAATTATGCTTTTTGTAATCTGTTTCTATAGATTGCAATTATTATTGATTTGATTTATAATTTTGCATGTCTAGTTTTTATTTGAAGTTATTTTTCAATAAAAGTTAATACAGACATTCGAAAGAGGAGGGTCTTACACAGATGATACTTGATTATATAATTGTGACATTTAAAATATGTCAATTGAGGTAAATAGCAGTGACTTTCTTTCAGAATATATATGACAAATGTACAAAAAAAAACAATAAATAATTTGCTAGGTTAGAAAAGAAAATTGCTGAAAATTGTTTGTTGCATGAATCTAACTTTTAATCTATTTTTGCTTCAGTGCTATGACCAATGTCAGGTTCATCTATCATGTCTTCATTTAAAAACAAAGGTTTATGTTGCTTTGTAGGTTTTTAAATCTTTTTTATGCATTTATCTTTATTGCAAATGGAAACTGTCTGCCAAGTTTAAAATAATTTTAATTCACACAACATAATACACTGATATAAAATTTGTATGTTATCTTTGCTGATGCTATCAAGCTCAGGAAGTTCTCTGACATTTGAACTAAGCTGATATTTGATGAGATTAAATATATGCATTACATCTGGCAAAATTTCAGACCTCTTCTTCCAAGAATTTATTCTGATTTGAAAAAAGATACATTTTTCTAAAATAATATAAATGTTGCAACTGGTTTTGTTGTGATATTTTATCATTGCATATCTTTGGCAAATACCTATCTATCAACATCAACTCTATAAGAAATATATCTTTGAAACTGCCACATAATAAATTCAAAGCAAATTATGTGAAACTAACCTAATTTATGAGGAAATTATGACAACTGCATCTGGTCTGGCATTCATACAATGCCATAACTTCCAATGACACACTGATTTATGGGGAGTGGGGATGGTGCAATGTCTGTCCTTGGAGTTTATCTTTTTGCTGGAGTTAACAAATCTTTCATTAATATTATGGATATTTATTTGGTTACAATTTTAGCTGAAGCAATGTTAATGAAAACTAATGACAAATAAGGTATAAATTCCTGACTGAAGTGTTTAATGCATGGTTGTTGAGTAAAATAATTTTTCTAAATTTTGTAAATTTTGACAAAATATAACAAAATAATCATGGTTAAATAAAATTGCAAGTGTTGAGTATTTTTTTATGGTTTTACATTGAAACAATTATAAATGCCATTTTTGTACATTGTTAACTCATAATACACTGGCTATAACTATCATTTCATTATGTTCTGTTACTCCATTAATGAATGAGCTTGTAATTATCATTATCAATGGAATATTTTCTATATTTCCAATATTCTCCCAGGCAGAGTTCAACAATAAAAATATCAAGGCATTATAAAAGGGAAAAGTTTTTAGTGCCTGCAGCCTTTATTTAAAATTTTCACATTCCATTCAAATATGTCAGCTTGAAATGATTGTTCCTGTAATAAAAATTAGCAAAACTCATAGAATTTCCATGTGTCTTGCTACACACAAACTAAAGGAAATAATGTCATAAAAACCTACTTCCAAAATGCAAAGGCATTAAAACACTGTTTCACACTTTTTCTCCCTATTTTATATAAATGACCCTATACTAATCTTTATGTGCTGCATCCCCTCAGGATGTAGGTGATCATTGCTCTTCATAACTTCCTGTCCTTGTAGCTCTTAATAAATTTTGTCTTTGTTATTTCTCCTAAACTTTTTTCTGCCATCCATTTACTCAAGCTCATCAAGTATGTTATGCCTTGTTTTCCTCTGTCCTTCTTTCTCTCAATCTGTAAACTGCAAAAATATACATTTTTGAAGGAAAAATATTACCTACAATACATTTTTGAAGAAAAAAATATTGCCATAACACATTTTTGAAGGAAAAAAAATTATTCTCAGCAAAACATATTTGGAAACAAAACTAGAAGCCATTTTCAGTTTTCTAAAATAAAAAAAGAATAAAATCAACAAATTTTCATTAAAATCTGATTAAATTAACCTTCTCACTATATCCGAACATTAAAATACCTTAAAGCCCCACCTTTTTGGCATTAAATAATCCACAGAGGTTGATATGTCATTAAACAAAACTAAAACCCTTAATCTGACCTGTGAGTATTAAATTTTTTAATCTGCCTTCCTTATTATGTGACCCAGAAATTTCATCTGCCACTTTCTGATGTAAAGTATATTTTCTTTTTGTTTCTATTTTCTCTAAAAACCTTGTTGTGTCTCACATGTTTGGTTCATGATATCCTCAGCATCTATCTGTAGAACCACATTTCTGTTGTTTCAAATCTCTTTATTTTTGAGCATTCACTGCCATATAGGAGAACAGATATCATGTAATAGTTTAATACTCTTTTCTTTGTTTCTAACAAAGTTTTTCTGTCTCGTAATACTCTGCTTAGCTTTTGGAATGCAACTTTGGCTATCCCAATGTGTCTTTGGATTTCAGTGTTTCACTTTCCATCCTTTACTAGAACACTGCCCAGGTATTTAAATTTTTGTACTTGTATGATTTTGGCATCTTCAGTTTGTAATTTGTATTCATCTGTTTGTCTTCTTGCAGTTTATGTTTAGGCCTTTCTTCTCATTTTCTTTCACTACCTTCTGTAGAAGCTTTTGTAGTTTTCTTTCTTTGTCAGCTATCAACACTGTCATCTGCGTATTTTATGTTGTTAAGATTGTGCCTGCCAATAAGGAATCCTGGTAGGATTTTTGCTTCTTTCAGAATCGCCTCACTGTACAGGTTGAATAATCTGGTAAGAAGAAGCATCCTTGTTTGACACCCCTTTCTGTTTTTGTTAATCTGCTGAACTCATATTCTATTCTTATGTAGGCAATTTGCTGCCAGTATAAGTTCTTGATTATTTTGATGTCCTTCCTGAATATGTCAAGATTTCTGAGCAGTTCTAAAAGATCTTTGTGATGTATTTTATCAAGCACAGGTCAGTCAGTCAGTTAAGTGCCATATGTGCTGTACACTTGGGCGATCATGTCTTGAAAGAGACATGACTGACTGGGCAGAAGATTATCCCGCAGTAGGTTGCCATTGCTTTCTGTGGTAGACTGGTTGCCGACCAAGACTATAGAACCCAGTCTGTCCTGTTATTTAACCCATAACTGGAAGGAAGAGATGGATTAATACCTTTCCCAAGGGTATTTGTGCGTAAGTGAAGGCAATGAATTCAGCTGGAATTTGAACTCGGCTCCCCGATTTCTTGTTCTGAGCTGCTACCCAATGCCCAGGAAGGTGAACTTGCATATCTGCTTCAAAAACACTGTTGCATAATAAAACTGCAGATTTTCTGCAGGTTTCCAATAATTAAAAACAGTTACAATAAAAAAAATTAAATAACATCTATATACAGTGGATGTCAATTTAAGTTTAATATTCCACGGTAAGAAAGACTCTTCTTTCTCACACAAGAAATATACATGCAATGATTTATTTGTAAATTTGTATTTCTGAAGCTGTTTCCTCCTCTTGGATTTGCAGGTAGTGTAATGAATGAGAATCTGAGTTCAAATTCCAGTCAAGTTCATTGCATTCACTTGTGCACAAATACCTTTGGGAAAGGTATAAATCCATCTCTTTTCCCTCGCTATGCCTCTTTATCTGTGGTTGGTAACCAGTCTTGGCAAAGGACAACTGATTTAAAACTAGTTTGACATGGGCTAGCAGCTTCATCCTGTAAAAACCTACTACTTGCTAGAGAAACACAGCAGCTGTGCCTAGTGTGAGGAGAGCTATGGCTCGATATCCCTCAGGAAGTCTATGGGACTTGTGTCTGTGTGTGTGTGTATGTATGTTTCTCCTTTTTGAATTACAGATGGAATGCATTAAAAAGTTCACCTTCAAGCAACTGTTGGAAATTACTAATATTGAGCTGTATTAGTATTTCATAAACTGATTGAGTTTTAAATATTAGAAAGTCAAACTGGCCTTTTGATGTTTTGCAAGTCTAATCTTTAAGGAGTGCTAGTTCCCTTCTTTATTTCATGCATGCTAGAATGGAATTTGTACAACTAGTTTTTGGTTATATTTGCCTTAGAAGATTTGATTTTTGTGCAGTCAATACTGAGTCAACACAGAACATGTAAGAAAAGAAAAGGGAGTGCACCATCTTTTCTAGAATAAAGTTAAACTAACAGCTAGAAAAAATACTGGAAAATATATAAGTTGAAGAAATTGTTTACACTATTTACATTGCAATTTCAAACTGAACCCTTTATTTCATTCACTGGGGTAGATTGTTCTCATTTTAGGTTTAATCACGGACACATGGTCCGGTGGATAAAAGCATTGGTTATATCCAGTGGCATGACTCATGGAATGAGAACAATCTACCCCAGTGAATGAAATAAAGGGTTCAATTGAAATTCCAATCACCTGAAGAAAGTCAGAGCATACAAGAACCAAAACATCATGAATATGGCAACAAAGATGAGGTCAACCGTCTGAACAATGTAAATAGTGTAAATAAGTACAATATCTCATCCCAGAAATATAGACAAATAATGAAGAAATTAGTGTACAAGAGTTTGTACAAAAAATACTAGACACTATGGAAAAACCATTATCATATGCAAATCAACATGCAAGATAGTTAAAAAAATTTGAATAAGAATGATGGCTACTAGGGCCTTCTATATTTGATTGTTTGAAAAATTGTTGAAAGCAACAAAAATAAAGGTATGGGTTTAAATAATTCATGGAATAATCATAAATTTCTTAAATTATGTTGCAAAATAAATAATAATTTTGTGAAAGATTTCTTAATCCCTAATCTTTAAGATAATTTTAAGAGAAGAGTTTTCCAGTCTCAAGTGAAGTTTTGAAAAATTTCTGCACTCATCTATTTTGATGCATTTTTGAATATTCTCTTTAACATTTAAAAAATGTAGTTAATTTTTTGAGAAATATTTTTCAAACTCTAAACATACCTTATACAATAAATTTAAGCTAAAAAAATAGTTTCTTTTTAATTTTATCATGTTGCAAATGTCATATATATGAATAATTGTGTTATGCCATTGGCATTGCCTCTCTTCATGTAAACATACTAATTAATTATTTTCTTGTGCTTCTCTCCTTTGACACCACTCAAGTATGTCAGATTATAGTTGTATTGGTCACTGATTTTACTTTTGACCTCAGGCCATCTGGTTAAGGTCATAGCTGTATATAGTTTTAAGTACATTTTAACTTGCAACCAACCCTTTTTTTGTGAAAAAAGATTGACGTCATAGAATAAAAAAAAAAACCCATTGCACAAAAACAAATTTACTTTAATTTTCTTTTCAGTTACTGGTTTTACTTGAAAAATATTTTTAATGCATAAATGGACTCTCTATTATATATGATTTTATTGGCACTAGATTCCTTAAAGAAAAGTTTTAAATAAATTATATATAGCATATCATTTTAAATATTATATATTTCCTTTATTTCAACCCAGTTGCATAATTCTAAATATAAGGTTTTGTTGGTAATTTCAGGTTTAGTTATATTGAAAAATTCTTTCTTTAGAGTAGAAATAATTCAAAACATTTTTTACCAAAAAAACTGTAAAAAGATAAATGATAAGAATATTTATATTATATATGAGGGAGAATTTGAATTTTGTTTAATTTTAATTACCTGAAAGTATTTAATCTTAATATATTTTGATCTTTGTTATCAGAAATATTTGAAATGTAATCATAGTTGTATAGAGTTTATTATATTTATGAATTATCCCCACTTAGATGTAATCCTTGGAAACTGTATGGCCCTGAAAATTTTTAAGAGAAAGGTTTTATCAAAAAGTACCTAAATTTTGAAAATATTAACCTTGTATTCATGATATTTTAAAATTGAATAAACCTACAGACTCTATTTCAGGTTTTTCAAAATTCTATAAATGTTGTATTTGTTTCAATTAATCTGTTTTCTTTAATTTCATGTTGTACGTCATTGAATATTTTAGATTTTTATCAAAATAATGTATTTTATTTAACCTTTTCATTTTATGATATTGGTCTTATTGAACTCATACTTTAGTAGTAATTACTAGTAATTTTAATTAACACAAATAATTGTATTAAAAGTTTTTTTATGTAAGCTATTGTAGAATTCAGCATTATTGCAAAAGTTTTGTGCCTATTTGAAATAGTTAGATATTTAGAATATAAAACTATGATATCTGTATTTTATAAGTTAATAATTGTAGAATTCAACTGGAGAGCTGAGTTTTAATTTCAGTTGAATTCATTGCACTCACTTGTGCACAAATACATTTGAGAAAGTTATTAATCCATCTCTTCTCCCTCTAGCTATGGTTTAATAGCAGAACAGATTGGGTTCTTTAGCCTTGGTTGGCAACCAGTCTACTGCAGAAAAAAATGACAACCTACTGTGGGAAAAATCAAGTCATGGAATCGAAAGAGACATGATTGTCCAAGCAGGTATCATGTATGGCTCTTAACTGACTGCCTGAATTGCAGAATGATTAATTTCACTAGTTTTGTGAATTTCAGATTTTAATCCAAAGGATAACTTGTGTGGCAGAGTTATTTAACAGGAAATTTATTTTGAGAATTTACTAGTTTTTCTGTGATCTGCTAATGCAGTAACTCTTTTACTGCTCTGTGTCACTGTAGCTGAATTCCTAGTGATGTGCTGTATGCAACTATAGTTGAATTTGATAGTTTCTTCGATTTGGTAGTCTGTATTTTCCATCTACTGGAGAATTTTGCAGAGATGTTTCTTTAATTTTAAACTAAATTAGACTATTTTGGGCAATATTTTCCATTCATATTGTTGTCATAGAGACTAGTAGAATTAAATGACATTAATCACTTTGTACTAAGCAGGTTCTGGGAGAAACTATGCATGATTCAGATACAAACGGCTTCAACCATGGCTTCCAGATGAATTCAGAACCTCCTGAAACTTCTGGACATTCTCTCTGTTGATGAACACTGCCATAATTTTTACCTTTAGTTTATCTTTAGTGTTACAAGGTGTTTTACTGGTCTCTCGCTCAACTGTGCCCCACACATAATAATCAAGAGAATTGGAGTCTGGGGAGTTAAGTGTTCAGATATAAGGCGTGATGTGGTTGCAGAAATTGTCTGGCAGCCATAACTGGTTTCTTCTGCTTGTGTGGCATAGTGCAGAGACATTTTGCCAGACAGGGTTTTTCAGTAGCCACCCTCTTGACCCAGGGTCACACTACCTCCTCAAAGCACTTGATGTAGGCCACCTTGTTGAGTCTGAGGCCCTGTGAGAAGATGAATGAAGGAATAATATCAGCATCATTAGTGGTCACTCTAAGCACTTTCGTAATCACCATTAGATTCATCCAACTCTTTCCAAATCCGCTGCATTGTCCTCAGATTGAGACCCAAATACTCTGAAATGTTTGAATTGGAGCTTCTGGTGTGAAGGCCAAGCAGTACATGTCATTTTCAAATTTCTGGCAGAATTAATTACTTAATGGTGCTCTTTTTCTTACAGACAGTACCCAACTGACCCTACTATACTGTGCAGTTGTCAAAAACAATGTGCATGTGCAAAATTAAAAATATAAAATGGCCACAATTTACTCATCACACCCTGTATCTACTTAAATTAATCTCATTTTGAATTTAGAGTTAGGTGTTGTTTATAGTTATTTTAATTTAACTTCCTGCTTGTTGTTTAAAGGTTAAGAATACTTATCTAAATTCAGATTGGTTTGAAGTGCAGTTGTTAAAAATGTATTAATGTGTTAAAAATGAAGCATTACTGTAATTGCAATGACATTAATAATGATATAACTGCAGGCTATAGAAACAGACACCAACTCTGTTATGAAAGAACAATTTTATTTTGATTGAACACTTTTAAAACATTTTAGTAATTATCATTATGATTATTATTAATGTTCATTTTAGTTTATCTTTTTGAAAAATTTATTATTAAGCCTGTTTTTTTTTTTTAATAAAGAACTTTGTTTTATGAAACATGAATTTTTAAAAGTTTTGATGAAACATTAGTATAAAAGTAGAAAAATCTAAATTTAGTAACCTGAAAATTTTGAAAAAATTAAAACTTTCCACTTTTCTTTAAATTTCAATAGAGTAAACTTAAAATATTGACATTAATTATAAATATTCTTTCAAAGTTGCCTTTTGGTTTTTCTGTTTTCATTGATACTTAATATGTTTCTCATTTAAACTTCTCTGTACTTCTTCCTCAAGGGAAATAAAGGATTAAAAATGCATTCATAGCACAATTTTGCAATTAGTATGAGAAACTATGGTAATTTAAATATAAAGTTACAATAAGTATATATAAATTGTTCTAACATTACATTTCTGTAAAAGGGAGAAATACAAAAAATTAGGTAATATATAATTTAACTTGTTTTGAAATAATCTTATATGATGTCATAAAATAAAATTTTTTAATGAAAACTTTTGTATCTTATTAAAGTTTATATTCAACATTTATAAAACTGTTTCAAGAATGTTTGCAGGATTCACTTTTTGTGCTGACATCTGTTTCCCAGTTTAATATCAATTATCATGAGGATTAAAGTTTGTGTGTACATTGGATTAACATGAAGGAGATTTGCATAGCATCATGAGAAAGCCTCTGACATCTTCATAATGAAGATGACTGGCAATGGGACTGAAGATACTTCTGTTTTTTCCTGAAAAATATGAAAGAAAAATGTTTTTTCCATACAATGAATTCCATAAGAAAAAATATGAAGTCTATATAAAATTACTACATTTTGTTATTAAGGAATTAATATTGTAAAATATATTTACTGGTAAAGTTTCCCAGTTTTGTTATTTCAAATGTTAGAATTTCTCATGTTTCAAGATGATAGTCATTTCACTCGGATAATATAGTTAAATTAGGGTAATGAATTTGTGTATGTGTGTGTGAGAACACTTTTAACATTTTATATCTGTCTGTTGATTTATTAAAGTAGACTTTATCTGGTCTACACTACACTTGTTACATGGTTGTCTAACTCCAAAATAAAAGTACATTATGAAATAGTCAAGATTTTAATATTTAAATTTTTTCAGCTTCAGTGATTCAATTGTTTAATATTCATTGTTAGTAAAACTGACAACACTGTAATATGAAATTAGTAGGACTTAATGAAAGCATGTTCTTGAGTTGTTAAATTGTATTAATGAATAACACATTACCATAAAAAATAAGAATTAAACATATTTGGCAGATGATAAAAACAAATGTGAAACACACTGAAATATATTTGATATTGTTAGAACTTATTAATTGCCTAATTTCTATTTCAGAAGGGTAGCATTAAGATGATTGATGATCATTTAATTCTTTGTAGACATTAAAAGAACTTTTATTGAATAGATAGTTGGATATTTAATTGATAGGACACAGTGACATTTAAGTTTGGCATTTGATGAAATGTAGAAAGGCTACAAATAGCTAGCTACAGGCAAGATTCCTCTTTGGCATGAGATGGCTAAGGACTAAAATACTGTCAGGGGTAATATCAGTGGAGAGTGAAAATATCAATATTTAAGAGTTTTTATCATTTAGTTATTGTCCTTCATCAGAAAAAATCTATGTATTTCAGTTGTGTTTTGGATAAATAGTTGATTAAAAAAATGGAAATAGAAAAATATTACTGAGCATTTGAATTTTACATTCATTTTTTTTCTTTTTATTAATTAGTACATCCTGTATGTGTAAAACTTAAATCATAAGTTTTATAAAAATTATTAGTTACATGATAATTGTTTTTTTTTTTTATTATTAAGGTCTGTAAAAGATAGAACTCTTTAAAATATTTTAGAGAAATAAATATGTTCATATTTTAATAAAAAATATGTTCATTGGGCTGGGATTCCTCAGCCTAAGAATGAAACTCATTACTTGAGGGAATAAGACAAACTTAGGAATAGCAAGAGAGTGATCCAACTTGTCCCCTGTGCAAGGAAAATCCACAAACATTAGAACATGTTCTTAGTTCCTGTAAAACAGCCCTTGGCAATGGAAGATATACATGGAGGCATAATAGTGTTTTGGATGAGTTGGTCAGAATTATAAAGAAATATATGAAGGCTGAGTCATCTAATTCAACCCAGAAATTTGTTGTAGAGGGCAAAAGGTATGGTGGTTCTAAGCAAACAAACAAATATCAAGCTATACCCGGAAAAAATCTCCTTAGTTCTGGTGGCATTCGAGGGTATCTGCAGACCTTCCTGGTTGGCGTAATGATTACCCCAAAATAATATCAAGTAAAGGTCTGCGACCAGATATTGTTCTATCAAGGGTGAATTACAAAATCATCCTGGTTGAATTAACAGTACCATATGAAAGCAGGATGGAACAAAGCCATGATTATAAAACTATGAAAATCTAAAATCAGAGCTAATAAAGGAGGGGTATAATGTAAGTGTTAGAGCAGTGGAAATTGGAGCAAGGGGTTTCGTTGCAGCCACTCTGTACCAATTTCTGGGTCAAATTGGAATCAAAGGGCATAATAGGACCAAAAGTATGAAACGCCTAATAGAAATCACTGAAAATAGTTCTATGTGGATATGGAAGAAAAATATTCCGTGGAGTGTTTCAGCGAACATGATGGCATGACATGATTGATCATGAGTGTGTAATGAGGTTCACGTTGCATTCTCAGAACACAAGGTTTGCCGTTTTTCGTAAAGTAATTTCGCCGTTAGACATTTGAACAAGTATAACTACACATGTATTTTGTTATAATGGGGCCTCACATCAGTGAGGAGGGGGGCCGGTGTGCAAGTGAAATCGTTGAGAGGAAGGCCCCGAAATGGTGCACATTCTCTCCTGATGACCCCAATTAAAATATAAATTCAAAAGGACAAAAGTTCAATGAAGTCATATGCCGTAGAGAAGTTTGGTGGAATTGTTATTGGTAAGAGGAGCATTTCATATTCAGCTCACTTTAGGTGAGTGTCAATTACTTTCCAGTAATTTCCTTCTCCCTAGCAAGTGGCATCAATATCCTCCAAACTTTTGTCTCCTGGAGTAATAGTGTAGCAACATATGGAGAATAAATTTGCTAAAAAGGGTTGTGTTGGTTCCAATCTCAGGGAATGACTGCTAAAAATCCACCACCTTTGCTAAATTCAGAGACGAATCTTACAGATACATGCTGGGATTTCTTTCTAGCCAATAAAAATGAACAATTCTTCTTTGTTTTTTTTGCATTGAAGTTAGAAGGCTATAACCACTTGACTGCATCCCTTTTGTGTTTTCTATTTTGTGAACATTTTATTTTGTTTCTGTCTTGACTTGTTTTGTTTTGCACTGTTCTTTTGTTATTGAGAATTCTATGCTTAATAATCCCTGATTCCTCTACAGACTGTATCTTCCAAATTTCTTGGAAATATGTCAATGTGACAAAAGCAAAGGATGAGAACAATATGCTGTATCCCAGAAATTCTGAATAAACCTTATTCAATACATTAAGCATTTACTGGCAATAAAAACATTGCATTGTTTAAGCCAATACAGGGATTCCTGCATTGGCTTAAAAGCAAATGCAGGAATCCCTTGATTAATACACATTCGATTAATGCATTTTTGATTAATATGCTGAAATTTTTTATACCAAAATTCAATTAGTACACAACATTCTTCGGTTTAACTATAGTAATTGAAAATTGATTTTATTATAGTTACTGATTCCATTTTTTTTAAAATGGAAAATGGTTAACTATTTTGTTAATCTTTAATGTTTTCAATGAGTGTATATCTTTTAATGTACACATTAACTGCATTAATCAAAGGATTCCTGTAATTTCAGATGAACTATTCAAATTATTTACATTGTTTGGACTATTGTCCACATCTTTTTTTTTTGTTAATCATATCACCCCAAGCAAGGCGATAACGCCACTGATGCGCAGGGGGCTACGTAAAAGTAAAAAGAATGGAAAAGAGAAAGCCAGAAACCACATCCTAAACAGGGAACAAGGGATGAGCCTCTTAACCTGTTCAATAGATGTGGGTGGAGTGTGAACCAGGCGATAGTTTAGTCCATCCGCTCCAATTGAAAAAAAAAAAGAGAAAACGTTGTTGAATTGCTAAGTTTTAACTTAGTTAAAGTCCAGGCAATGAAATTTCTAAGAAAACAAAATCAATCCTTCAATTAAGCATAAAAAGTTTTAAAATCAAGCAAAAATTGGGCAAAAACGGACAAAAAAAAAAAAAGATAATGGCTCACCCAGAACAGAACTCAACAGTATTAAAGACATTTTAACTCCAAGCCGAAAACAAAGCTCAGTGTTGTATGTTCTGGTCTTCTTCAGGTGATATACATAGGAATTTTAAATCAAACACTTTATTTTATCCACAGGGGTAAATTGTTCTAGTTCCATGTGTCATGGCAATAAAGATGAGGGCAACAATCTGAACAATGTAAATAGTGTAAGTAGTTAAAATACCTAATCTCAGAGCTATAGACAAATTCCAGATTAAATTTATATATTGTCTGTGTGAACATTGATCTTGTTATATTATTAAATGTTTTGTAGTTTCTTTAATGCTGCTTTATTAATTCTCTAGCTATTATGTATTATAAAAATAGAATCAGAATGTTTCATTAATTTCAGTTTTTGCTTCTCTTCATTATTTGCTTGTTCAATTCATCAACTTTAAGCTTCCATAAAAAGTACAATATATGCCTTCAAGATCAGTATAATGACTTTGGAATGACATCTTGAGAGATGAGATGAACAACAAATTAAAATAAAAAAAAGTTAATAATGGTTAACAATGCTTTATCTAACAAATATATTATACTGAATTGAACATGTGTGTTAAATTATAGGTAATAAAATTATTTTCTGACTGATTATTTAACAGGATATTGAAGATTAAAACATATAACATTTTTGTGTGTACATGTCTATTATAAATAAGCTTACTATGCATCTTGGTTGAGAATTTCCCAATTTGTGGAGTCTGTTTAAATGACCTACTAGAGATATAAAGTTATATTTTCAGTATTTATTTTTTTGTGTCAGTCTTGAACTTTAATGGGTGTTGAGTGTATTTATACAAGAACCTTTAAGTTATAAAAAAAAATTGAAAACTTTCTTGATTTGAAATTTGAAAATTATGGTAAACCTAATGATAAACTTAGAGAATGTATACATCTTCTGTTGTTAATGCTCATTTGGTATGAAAATATATGTAATATATTTATTGAGTTTTTGGTATCTGCAGTTATTTAAATGAAAAAGATTCTTAGTAAACCTTGATAGGCACTATATTTAATGCACCGCAAAATTCTTTATTTGTATATATTTTTTTATTTGGTAGATCTAGCTCAGACATTCATGAATCTACCATGACAACTGTCATGGTCCTGTATCAAGGTCAGAAGGTTATTAGGGTGGTATTCTGTGTCATAATATAGTTGGTCAATGGGGCTGGGCAACCAACTCATTTTGTGTCATGGCTAGGTATCTAGAGCCATAGATCACTCACAAATTCTTGTTTTGCTTGTCAGCAGTATCCTGTAAAGCACATCCTGCATTTATGTAAGATTGTAGAAATAACAGGGATGGGTCCGTAGAGCTGTGATTTAGCTGGATGTTGTCTCCAAGAGATAGTCAGTATAGCTATCAGTGTCTGATAAGTTCCATCAAGCTTAGACTCAAGGGTTTTAGTAAATGTCCTAGCAGTGGCACCATACATTAAAAGAACTGCAGTGACTCAAAAGAATCTTCTCTTGAGGTTGTCTGGTAGATTAGAGTTCCAGATAACATTCATTTTATTCAAGGTAGCCATGCATTAGCTAGGTAGATTTTTATCTCCTTTTCAGTAGAATTTATTTCATTTCCTAGGTATGTAAAAGATTGAACCAATTTTATTGATTCTCCTGAGACAGTTTGTATTGAGCCTTCCTGATTGAATTTTGTTTTAGAAACATTGCCATAGTTCAGCATTGTTAGCAGCATTTTCCAGATGATGTAGGAGAACTGTAACATTGTTAATGGTGTCTGCAGTAATAGCTAAGTCATCTGCACAGTCAATATTAGTCAACTGTTTTGCAGGATATCAACTTGAGAGTATTGGTGATAAAGTAAAATTTAGAGGATGTTTGTTGAGTGAAGTTCTCAAAACATAGTCAAGGGTGAAGACAAAAAAGATGCAAAGGTGTCATCTTGAAGGACCCCTGCTTTAATGTCAAAGAAAATAGTGTCTCCATCTGGGGATCTAAGTAAGCTACTATAAATATTTTTGAAATTTTCAATGTTACTCTTGTGAAAACTATTGTGCTAAAAGAATTTAAATTCCTTTAAACACTGATTCAAAAGGATTCATATTTATTTTCAGTATATTTTGTTAATTAAAATATCTTATGTAAAAGCATTATTCTTCAATCATTTGCTATATATAGTTAAGGGTACACAAGTATTTATTAATAACAATATCAGTTAATTATATATTTTCTTTCAGTATACAATACTTGCATATATTTTGTTTTCTTTGAAATTTCAGAAAAATATATACTTCTATCACTTGATCTTAGAATTGCAGTATTGTTTTCTGATTGTATCTAATTGTATTTAATTTTTGTTCAAATACAGTATATTTTTCATGATTACTGGTTCAGAAATATGAATAAAAAAGGGAAATTTATTTATCTATATTGCAATTATGCTATTTGGAGCAAATATATCGAAATGATTAAATATCTTAATTTCATTTTTATATCGCTTCTAAAACTTTTTGGTCTTGAACATAAAAGCAAGTAATTGTGATTGTTTTTGAAATGGGTAAATTCTGTTTAGTTGAAATGCAATATCTTAAGTTATCTCCCTTTTCAGTTTGCTTAAAATTATTAAAATTATTAATGCTAAAGCTTTTTACATTTACACTAGTAAATTGTCAAGTAATGCTCCTGGTACTATTAAAAAAAGTTTGTTAAACAGAGATAAAACAGTTATATTTGAAATTTAATGATAATAAAATGTTCAATTTAAAGATTAAAAGTAAAATCAAACTTCTGATTATTTTTTTGTGAAGCATTGTTAATTAATTTATCTAACATTATATATATATAACAGCTATTTTGCATAAAAGCTGAAATATGATACATTAATTTTTATTTTTAGAACTTTTACTTTTAATGAAAGTGATGTCATTATTATTACAGATTAGCTAAGTTTATGAATAAACCAGCATTGGTAACTAACAGAACAAAAGTCTAATTTTCAAATTACTATTCTTGACAGCTGAAGTCCAATAGCACAAATTACTCAAGAAGAAAAAAGTTAAAAAGAATATTTTAATTTTTTTTTTCTTTTTTGGCTTATTAACATTTTAAGCTTGTTTAAAGCTGAAACCTTTTTGCTTGTAAGAACTTTTTGGAGTTAATAATGATTTTCCAACACAAGTCTTACTAAAAAAGAATAGTATAATTAATACAAATTGAAACAGTCATAGATATCAAATAGATTTATTTATAAAAATAACAGTACTTTGTAATATCAAAAATAGATCATACTTGGAATTGGAAAAAAAGCTCACTTTCTAATTACTAAGAAAATGCTTAGTACTTATGAGATGCAAATGGTATGGATGATGAGATCACATTTATTTTAAGGTAAAAGATTAAATTTCTTACTTGAATCGGTCAACTTTTGCTCATTATAATTTTATTTGATTAACAGGCTAACTATGAGCTTTAAGCAACCTTATGCCATTTATATGGCTCTCACCGATGTTTTTGTAAGAATTTTAAAGTAGAAAATATGCTTAGAGGGTGTTTTGACCACAAGGTCATCCACAGTAAATGTATGCCCTGGCTTTTACAATATTTCATTATCACAGTGTGGTATATCTAATAAAAATGATGACAAAAATTTTTTAAAAAGGATCTAAATGAAATCATTTAGATTATATTAAAAAAAAAATTCCCAGTATCCCATGTTCATGTGCATGTGTAGATGCACCAACATAACAAATTTAGTCTAAAGTCCTAAAGGATGAAACTCATCACACAAATACTTTTTTTTACACTTTGTTATACATTTTTCTACATATAGAAATACCTATAACTATTGATTAAAAATAAAATATCCTTATGCATATTACATTTATATATAAAAAGTAATTTATTTGAGGATATCAAATTGATATTCTAATGTTTTGTAAATTCCTTCATGCATCATTGAGGTAGTAATTTATCGTTTTATTTACTATATTTTGAGGTGAATATGTTGTGTGAACCCTGGTATATTCTTCCAAGAGGAAGCCTAGTATAACTGTCATTTTAATTTGAAAATAATAGCTTCAAAGAAAACCTTATATAGTATAATGAAAGAGGTAGTTTATTTTATTAGTCTTTATTAACTAAAATAAAATAAAACTGAATATGAATAAATGGAAATTTATTCAATGTCTTCATTATTTCCATTTATTCCATATCTTCATATTTTTCTGTTTATTCATTATTTGATGAAATTCTTATATTTGTATAATTTTAATATATTTTATGCATCAAGCTTCATTCATATATTATCTATTTCATTATCAGTATTTTTTTAATATAATTTTTACATTACTGAATTTTCACATTAGTAGCAACTGGTTGCTTACACTGGACAATGACAGCCAGTCTCCTCAATATTCTAGCACTTTCCACACTATTCTAAGCATTTTCAATAGTAATGCTGTCAAGATGATCTCTATTCTTCTTTGCATATCCAATTCTTTCAACCATTTTGTTAGGCTTTTCAGTATCATTCCCAGTGTACCAACAACTGGTGATTATCACTGGAGACAGCGAGTCTCTTCAAATCTCTAGTGACATTCTCAGTATTCTGATAGAAATTTGTAAAGCTGTGATTTGAACATTATCAATTAATTTTTGAATTCTTAATTTATCCAATCTATTTTTTATGTTATTTCAAGTGTAATCCAAAACTTTTTCTTATTTCCCTGGTGAAGTCCTGGTATTTTTCCAACATTTCATTTTTCATTTTCATACTGGGCTCTGCTGACATAAGCATTTCTACTATCTGGCATGCTATCTGTTCCCTCTTTCCTAGATTGTCAACTTATTCTTTTTTATTTGGTACGTGTTAAGATTTGTTTACATTGTTGAGAGAGAATGCTCATTGCCTTTTGAGTATTAAACACAATAATGTTTTAACATATTTATATAGGGAAATAGTTTTGCATGACTTCATTTTAAAAGTTAAGCTGATAATGATGTTTGATTTTAGATCAGTGGCATTAATGTAGAGAATCCACATGTGCATACATTCATGCTTAATGACTTAAAAGACTTTTAATTGTAGATTTAACATAGACTTTTGTATATTTTTCACTGTTAAAAACTAATTCATACATCATCAAATTAGCATTTTCAGCTCTTATAAAGAACTGAAAATACATCAGTTTCTCTTAGTATTATGAATGGATTTTACTTATAAATGTGTGAAGTATTTTAGCAAAATTGTTTGTTCTTTTATTTTACAGCTAAGTATTATGGTAACTGTTATAAATAAGTTTGTACTTTATAATTGTAATCAGAATTTTGTTTTTGATACTTTTGAAATATATAAAATTGGTCCATGTTTCAAACTACAAAATATAAGAAGTACTCCTCCAAAATTCAGGAAATTTCAGTTTGGAAAAATTTACTTACCTTAAAGATATCCTTCAAAGTGTTCATTTGTATGCATATGCTGTTTAAATTTAGGTAAAATCTCATATATAAACACAATTTATGCAAAATAATTTAAACAAGAGTGTTTGTTATTTGTTATGAATTTTCTATTGATAAAATCAAATACAGTAATGATCAATTTTATTTATATGCATAATCTGTATTTCTGTTTCTAATAGTTAAAAAATGGATGTTGAATTCTTACTACAATTTTTATACTATAATGTAACATTTTAATTTTATTTGATTTAAAGATATAATTTACTAATTTGATTTTTTTTCTTTTTAAAAATGTTACATATTCTCTGAAGAAAGTGAATTTTAATAATTTTTTGTTATGTTTAATTTTTAAGAAACTTTTCTTAAAAAATTTTATCATTGATTATACTTTACTTTGCAAAATTTATTTAAAAATACCATTATTCTGTCATAAAAAATATTTTCATATTTTTCTCTATAACAACAAATATATTGATAATAAAATTTATTTTTTATGAATAATTTGTTTTTCTTTCTAAAAGATAATTAAAAAAGTATGTTTAGTTTAGTTTACCATTAAAAATATAAAATAGGAGCAAATGTAATATTTTTAGACTATAAAATTGATTAAAAAGTAATTTATTAAGATTTTCTCAAGTAAGTTAATGTCATTAAATTAAATTCAATAAATTTAATCCAATATTTTTAGATATTGTAAACAAGATGTACAAAATGTTAACACTAACCCTGCTGTTAAACCATGCACTTTTAAGAGTCAATATTTTTTCTAGGTACTTCTGATCATAAAAAGTATATTTATGATAAAATAAGTCAGCATAACAATAGTTATTCTATTTTATTGTTTAGAACTAAAGTAAGTTATTTTCATGTTTATTTTGTATGTCATATTTTTGTTTCAGAACTCATAGTTTTGCCATGGTTTTTCTTTCATTAAAATAATTCAAAGATTAGGATGTATATAACATATTGTACACCCTTGTCAACAGGGTGAATGGTGATGGATCAAAAACTCTACCAAATGATATATTAATTGTAAAAAAGCTTTAGAAAATAAAAAATATACCCAGATGAGGAAGAGTAACTTTCCAAGCAAAATTAGTTATGGTCATAATCTCTACTTTTTTCTTTGAATTTCTTAATCCAACCACAGCAGGAAACTACCACAAAACTAAAAATCTTTACTTCCAGTAGAACAATGAGATTTGAAATCAGCCTCTAGTTCTGGCTCTGAGTTGGACTGTGAATTGGCCTGAAGTAAAGAATGCCATGTTATAGCTTATTATAATTGTAATAAGCTGAATGTTTTGCTATAAAATATTATATTGATCATTCTAATATAAATATGTATTGTTGGTAATTTTACTATAAATATGTATTTTTATGCTTTCATAGATATGTTTTTGTTTCTGGGGTGGGGACTCACTATTTGTCCATAGTTGGGACCCTAACAGGTGCTACCACCATGTGTCAAGGTGGACATGGGAACAATAGCAATTAAAACTTTTGAAACTTCTAATCTCCTGATCACCTTGCTGCCAGATATAGTTTATCATCATACCCAGGACTAAACATTTTGGTATTTTTTTTTTCTAATCAATTCACCCCAAGTAAAGTAATAACACTACTAAGATGCAAGGGGCTACTGGAAGTCAAAGAGAAGGAAAAGACTTTAGCAAGAATCAGAAACATGAGCCTAAACAGAAAAAATAAGTAAAAACTCAACTGTTCAAAAGACTGGGTAAGAGTGTGAACCAGATGATAGTCAAACCCATCTACTCCTATTGAGGGGTGGGTAAATAAAAGTTTAGGTGGTGATGTTAGAAGTATAGTTGAATTAGACTCTTGAAGAAACTGAAAACATAATCCTAAATGAGAAACAAGGAATTAACCTTTACTTCTGTTCAAAAGATCAGGGTTCAAAATTAATGACAAAGTAGAAAATCTTTTTCTGGATGATGTGTTTTGTCTTTTAGAATTTAATCAGACTAAAGTAATCTTTATGTTGGTGTAACTACATATGCACATGAAGGAGAGGGCATGCTGAAATTTAAGTTTAATTTTTGGGAGCTACAGACACAAATGCTGCCCAAATAACATGTTTAAATAAATATCACAATGAGAAATGTACATGTTGGCTGAAGGAGTTCAGGTAAACAGTATATTTAGTGATGACTATATTGGATAGATTGATGGCTTGGCCTAGAGGTTGTGCACTTTATGGAAACAATTAATCAGCATAACATAAATGACAAAACTGGGATGAGGTAGAGTAATGTTTTATGATAGTATTGTAGGTAGTAAAATTATAGGTCCCTACAAAGTTGATGATGGTATCAAGATAAATGCAGAGAATTATAGTAAGTTTTTGGTCAAGGTGTTTTGTGTGTGATACTGTTTTATGACAAGAAGATTTAGTATATATTGTACACATTCACATTCTGCAAAGCTTACTGTTGCCCACTTTGCCAAAAAACTTTACATTGATACCAAATTAATAGAATGGCACCAACATCTTCTTCAAATATTAATTAAATGTAAAAAATTGTGGTCCATTATTATCATTATTAATATATATATTCCCCTTTCTCTTCACTCTCCTATTATGTAACCCCTTCTGCACCAGTCGCCGCACTGCCTTGCTTAGAGTGAGATGATTATAAAAAAAAATGTGTAGGTATTGAGAAATCAAAGATTGAGAAGGGAAAAGGATTTTTGTATAATACATTTTATTGTCTAGAATTTCATCAGACTAAAGTTATGTTTATGTTGATGTAACTACACATGCGCATGAAGAAGAGGAGATGCTGAAATTTTAAACATTTAAATGTAATTTTTAAAAAAAATATGTGTTTAGTTATACAGTCTAGCCAATTTCATTTAGTTTCTTTTTCTTTTTATCACTTTTGTTATTGAGTATCCCACATTGTAATGATAGAAGATCTGCCAAGAAATTTTAATTTTAAATGTATACACATACTGTATCTGACTAGACATAGCTAATTGTATTGGTGAACAATGACCACTTGTTCAATACTTAAATAAAATATGTCATAGTTTTATATTCATATATACATGTAAATGTAAATTCAGCATTTGTTTTAATGTAATGTTCTTAAAATGAAATACCTTTACTTGATTGATACATTTAAAAAATAGCTGAGTCTTAAGAATTTGAGTAGAGTTAAATTGTATATTGAATATTTTCTTTATATTGTTTATTCGTTTTCCTTTGGGTGGAGTCATATATATAGTCTGAACTGGAATTGAGCTCTATTTTGAAAGCTTCAAAATGACTGATATTAAAAGCAGTACTGTATTATATTATGGGTTTGTCAACATGATGTAAAGTTTCTTTTTTATAAAGAAATTATTTTCCTCTTTGTTTCACTGCATTAACAATTTATAATCACACTAGAAGTAGAATAAAGAAGGTGAGTTTTTATTCTTGTTTTTAATGTTGATGTAACACAATATGTAAATCAGTATGGGGTATACATTAGAATGCTTTTAAGAGTGTCTGCTTTAGTACTGTTATATTTTAACTAAATATGATAAGTGAAAATGATACTTTACTGTAAACAGGATGTATATCTTTAAAGGATTTGTTTTGAAAATTTCAACAAAAGCTCTAAATTTTATAATCTGTAAATTGTTTATAACATCAAAAATTATCTTTATTATTCTGGAATTTTCACTTTTTTAAGTTTTTAAAGAATTTTTCTAGTTTTAATTTTTTTTTAGTACAATAATATAAGTCTGGCACAAGCATTATGCAGTTACAAAAATTAATAATTATCGGAAGTCAAAAATGCATGTTATTTGCAATTCAAAATTTTTTAGCAAATTGTCTTAATGTTAATATGAAATATTTCTTGGTAAGAAAAAATGGTATATTGATAATTCTAAACAATTATGACCTACAAGTTTAGATGATTTAGTTGTTCATTTGGGCTAATTGTAACATTTTCTTAAAATATGATTTTTATTGAAAATTTGAATATTTTTTAGTTAAAAGATCATTCAAAAATTAAGTAGTATTTATAAGCTTAGAAAAAAGTAAAGTTTTTGTTTTTTAATTTTTTTCCATAGTAATTTATGTTAAAAATTATGTTGGCATCACACATTGATGTAGTCAATAAAAATTCTGTTCTTAGTGCCAACAAGACTCTTCCCAACTCAGGAACTTTTCGGAGAATCCTTGCAATGTAAATGAAAGCAGTTTTCTGGATCTGTACAATCTTGGTTTCAATTCCAATTCTCCCTAAGCGTTTTTTCAGGTTTCATGGTGGTGTTTCAAGCATACCCATTACTACATATATACAGAATAATAATAATAATAATAATAGCAGCAACAACAACAATTATTATTATCATTATTAATCCTCTTCCTCCTCCTCAACTCAGCAGACACTTCTTAGTTGTTATACTTACAACATTATACTCTTTGTATTTAGTAACTGTCTCAGAATTTTGACTGAGCTGTTTACACAATCTATGAGAGCTGATTATTCTCATGTCACTTTTTATATTTTAGAAATATCAGTTACTTCTCTCTAGTCTTATGACACCTTTGTGTCACTTGTCTGTTTCTTCCACTGAATATGGTTTTTCCACACTACTTGATGCAAGAATCTAACTCCTGACTGCCAGGAAAACAGGTAGGATTTAACCAATGCTTTAATCTGCCAAACCAAATATCTCTTTGACATTTCTGTATAAAGTTAAGAGGATTTTTAAGTGTTCTTTCTTAATCCGAGACTCTCAGGTTGTGAATATATCTATGTTAGATCTACTGAGGTGGTCATCAAAGCCTGATGTGTATTGATTCTTTCAGTTTTATCCTCCAGTGCTTTTCTCTGTATATTATTACCGTATCTGATGATTTTAGTCTTTCCCCATTCCAAGTGATAGGCTTTCAGTGTTTCTTCAACCTTATAATTAGAAGGTAGTCTTTCTTTTGTATTCTTTGCTACAACTTCATAAGATGGAATACATGATTTACTGAGAATGCCTTAGTTCAGGAGAATTAAACTGATTTCGAATACTGTCCTGATGTAAGGAGCAGAAATCCTCCTAATCTTTTTTTTATGTTCCCCTAATGTATGTTAGATAGATGATGACTGGTTTTTGATTGCTGTCCTTGACTCTTCTGTCCTTTCTGATTGAATCTGTTGTTATACTTGCTTAGTGGTTTTTACTTTGAAGAATGTTTCTAATACTGACCATTTACAGTTGTTATGTGTGTAGGCTACCACATGAGTTTGGCTATATATTGTAGGTAGTAAGCTACCCCTTTCTCAATTGAATTTTGGGTATTATCTGGTGAATGTTGGTTTACAGTATATGGATGTCTTGAACTCAAACTTTGTATGAGTTGTCAGTACATCCAGGAAGGCCAGTTGATATTGATTCCTTTTTCCTTTATGGAAGATCTTATGCAGATCATGTGATCCTGCAGTATTTGCACATTTTCCTGATGGGGCTTGATTTTGAAGATGTCTATGTATGTAAATCCCATTGTTGGCTTTGTTAGTATTATCTATAAAAATTTCCTCAAAGTATTCCATGTATATGTTTACCATTATTAGAGATAATGTTGTTCCAAGAGCTAAACCTTCTTCCTGACATATTTCAAAGTCCAGATAAAAGTATATTGTTTACACACAAAATGTCAGTGTCTCCATCTGGTTATCTATTGGCATACTTGCATGCTTCCCAAGAAAGTGATCCAATTCTAATTTGTCTTGAACCAACTATAGAGTTTGCTTCTGTGGGTAACTTAGTTTACAATGTTCAAACTCACTATCCTATTGATATAAATAGGAGCATTTCTTATTGGCTCTACAAAGTGAGCAGAGTTCTTTACATAGGGTGGAGACTTACTTAGTGGGTTGATTATACCTATGGGGAATCTGTTCAGCAGGTGATAGGCTGAGCATCAGTAAGTAACTGTGGGCCTTAATGGAATACTGTCTTTGTGATGTTTTGAAAGACTGTACATATGTGATAGCTGACTGTAACATCAGGTCAGCTGTCAGGCTGTCTGTATTCATTTACCATGAAGTAATCCTTGTTCTTGTTCAGGATCTGTGACAACTTCCTCTTGGTTTTTGCAATCAGATAATTTTTTAACATACTGTAGCTGCCAACATCAACTAAGCTAGTTAGTTGTTATGAGTATTCTAATTTGGTTATCATCACTCTTGCATTGACTTTGTCTTCTAGTAGAATGAGGCTTTCAGTTTTATCTGCAGGCTTATTCTATATTATTCTTTATGAGAATAGATTCATATAATCTTATTTTAAATATATTTTTCTTCCTTCAAATTGCTTTTTCATTTTGTAAAAAATTTAATTACAAAACAAATCTTCAGTAATCTATATGAATGCATACCTTTATCAGACTTCTAATAAATTTACAACAGAAGACAGACAGTTATAATTCCTAAAAAACATGGACTCATTATACTAAAATATGAAGTTAGGTTAGAATTGGCCAATATGAAGAGAAACAAAGTAACGGGTGTGATTGTAAAAGAAATGCTGAAAGCCTTAGAAGTCCGAAATGAAGTATAAAACTGTAAGAAACCAAGGACAAAGAAATGCAAACTCCATTGAACAATCAGCTTGATGGACCAAACAACTTAACTCATCATTAGGATTCTAATGTATAGAGCTTATACCAAACTACAAATAGGACAAGAACATTATGACTTTGTTCATGACATTGGAACAAGAAATGTAGTTTTTATAATCGGAATGTTATGAGAACGAAGAATATAAGACAGAAAAAAATTATATCTATGTTTTTAATCTTCTACAATAGCATTTGGTAGAGTACAACACATGGAGTTCCCTGAAATTATAGGAAAGCTCTGTTTACATAAAGAATATATAGAAATGATCCATAATCTCTACTGGGAACAAACATTTTGCATTTGATTAGGGAATGATTTTAGTGAATATACAAAAATAAAGAGTAGTACAACAAGGATGCATTTTTTTAATGGCATTTATTTAACCTGTACAGTAAAACAATTCTAAGGGAACTAAAAGACCTATAGAATTTTATTACCAACTGCATAACCCTAACAATATATACAATGCAAGAGACACTATGTTGATGATAAATTTAGAAGAAAAACTGAAAATAACTAATAAATTAATGTAACTCAGAAAAGTAATAAGAAAGGACTAAGCATTAACTGTAAGAGGATAAAATGAATGGTCATCAGTAAGATAAAACCAATGATTCTAGTTATATCTTGGGCATGTTAAAATCAAGCATTTGTGGAAATTGAAATATCCTGACTAGATAATAACAGACAATGAAAGTGTGACACAAAAATTCAATGGTACATACTAATAGCAAAATATACCTTTCAGAAACTGATTAAAATAATAAGTAATTGACAGATATCATTACAAAAAAAGATTGCTGAACTGTTATGTTTTAAGGAGAAGAGGAACTGCTATTAACACTCAAAAGACAGCCGAAATATTTTGGACATATGATAAGGAAAGAAGGCTTGAAGAATTTAACACTCACAGAACATATGGAATACAAGAGAAGCATGAAAAAGAGTAAATAACCTACTTAACAATTTTGAATGAATGGATGACAAAAAAATCAAAAAACAAAGATGGATGGTAATGGGGCAAAATGTTTCTTTTTGTTACAGCATAGTTTATTCTGTACCAAGTCCCAGGGGCATCTTGAGGTAGAGGGTTATGTTAAGGAGTACTTCATATGCATAGGCGGGCAAGACAGTGGTTGACTCTAGACTTGAACATGTTGAAATTGTAGAGATTGGGGAAACATTCTCTTGGGAGTCTGTTACATAGGGAAGTGGTTTGCAGGAAAAAGCTGAGTGGAATTTACTTCTTGCTGATGAAATATAGAGGGAGTGTGGGTGGTTTGCTAATATGTAAGTTGCATGGTGGATCTTATCTGTGAAGGTCAGACCTGGTAGAACCAGGAGATGCAGTTTATCTGACCACTTTCCATGGTAGTGGCGATAGAGTAGTGAGAGAATCGACAAATCCTGCCTGTGAGAGAGAGTTTGGAGAGAGGAAAATAATTCTTTTCCAACATATTTTTTTTTTTTTTTTTAATCATATCACCCCAAGCAAGGCGGTAACGCCACTGATGCGCAGGGGGCTACGTAAGAGTAAAAAGAATGGAAAAGAGAAAGCCGGAAACCACATCCTAAACAGGAAACAAGGGATGAGCCTCTTCACCTGTTCAATAGATGTGGGTGGAGTGTGAACCGGGCGATAGTTTAGTCTATCTACTCCAATTGAAAAAAAATAATAAAAAAGGAAAAGAGTGAAAAGATTGGAAAAGAGAAAACCGGAAACCGCATCCTAAACCGGAAACAAGGGATGAGCCTCTTCACCTGTTCAATACTTGGAGATGCTTTTGAATTCTATAAAGATGGGAAAGTGAGGTCTGAACAGCTTCTGTTCAAATATAGTAATAGTACTCTATTTCCTCCTGATCTGGCTCTTATAAAGGTAAAGGATAGCATGCGGAGTCAGGTACTTAGTAGAGTGGTACAGGAAGCCAATCATTTTAACTGCATCTTTAGCAATGGATCATATATAAGAGTTCCACTTGATATTGATTGTGAGGCTCAGTATCTTCTCATTGCATGAGGTTTCCTCTAGGGGACATTCATTCAACATGACTGGTGGTAGTTTGGGGTTAGAAAAATAAAAACACAGGAAGTTTTAGAAAGCCATGATCACCTATGTTTTGAAGACAAGAAAAGCAGGGAGAAACATTATGTAACCTACTTGACAAGTCTGAGTAAATGAATGGTAAAACAAGGTCCACAAAGAGAAAGTGGGGTGGTAAAGGGGCAAAAGTTACTTAGAACAACAAAAGACAGGAAGTTGTGGAGACCCACAATTGTCTTCATCCTGAAAGAACATGGCATATAAAAGAAGATAATGAAATTTATACCCAATTATTAAGAATTAAATTTGATCTGTAATATGTGAGTTTGGAAGACTAATTACAGAAAGATAAGGATTTACATGATAACACATGAAAAAATAATTTTGAAAGCTTTGTTGTGGTGCAGTGGATATCAACTCGGAATGAGAAATCAGATTGCTGTGTTCAAATTCCAGTTGAATTCCTTGCATTCACTTACGCACAAACACCCGTGGGAAAGTTATTAATCCATCTCTTCCCTCCAGTTATGGGTTAAATAATAGGACAGATTGGGTTCTATAGCCTTGGCTGGCAACCAGTCTACTGCAGAAAGCAGTGGCAACCTACTGCGGGATAATCTTCTGCCCAGTCAGTCAGGTCTCTTTTGAGACATGATCGCCCAAGTGTGTATCACATATGGCATTTAACTGACTGTAGTCATTTAATTTCTGCTCTGTTCACTAGAAAAATTTCTGCTCTGTTCACAAGTTGTTGTAACCTCTAATCATAAATTCATAGAAAATAAATATTTCTGTAACTTTAATAAACATCCCATAAGTACATCATTGTTATTGTAGGGTAATATTTAATTTAGATATATGAAATGTTAGCTATAAATACTAACATTTTAATTGCTTGAAAATACCATTTTAACAGAAAATTTAATGAAAAGATTGTGTTGCAAGTAGTATTGCTTAATTAGTACCACTTATATTTGCAGGTGTTTGACAAAATGGAACAAACAGTAACTAAACATTGAATAAAGTGCCACTTCATGCAAAAGATTACAGAATTCATTTAAATAAATTTGTAAATAAATTTTGGTTCTTAAAGGCAATTTCAATGCTAAAAATATAATAGTAAAAACAAGGGTCATAGGAAATATGGAAGAACAACTTCTTTACATAATTTCTTGTTGAAATGTATGATGTAAGTAAATATTTGCAAATGTAATATAGTTAATTTATTACTTAAATTAAGTTACATTATTAACATCATGTAAATTGCAAAATTTCTAAATATGAATCATTTTATTAGTATTTAGTATGAAAAATTATATGTGCAATTCTATTTGTATTTTTAAGTACTTTAGCACAAATTATTGATCAAAATAGAAATTTGTCTCTTACTCTTTTCTTAAAATGATATTATGACAAATAGAAATTCTTTCTCTCTGTATATTATTACATTTTGTTTACTGTTTTGTATATCACAAAAGATATTGACCATGAAATATAAATTCGTATAGCTCCTGAACCACTAATCCAAAACAAATTATGCTGCTATAAAGATGATTACTCTTGCTTTTCAGTAATACTAAATTTATGAATATACAATAATAGTAGGGATACTAGACATTGTCTGAGGAGATAAAATAGCTTAAGATATAATAGCAAAGAAAAGAAATTTCTTTCACGTATTATACAACACAGCAAATGAGAAAAAAACATTGTTCTTTTCTGTATGAGAAAATTGCTGATAGTGCTGATAGATATCTAAAACAAAACAAATAAAGCAAGCCTTTACATTGGTATATGGTATATGTGCTCCTTCCAGTCTGTATAGATTGTTTGGAAATCCAATGAACTTGGCTATGGGAAAAGCATAGAGGAATCAAGATGAGACCAGTAATCATCCAGAGATTATTCCCTTGTGCTTTGTTCGGTGGTCATAAAAAAGCTGAGCCTCACTGGGAATTCAGAGGGTAACTTTTTAAAAATTATGAGTATCCTAGAAATAAATGCACCCTCTTTTTTGTTTATCCCAGTTAAGTTGAAATCTATGGGAAAGAACAACATGCTGCTCAAGATAGTTGAGGGACTCATTTAGATGAAGTGCCTGGAACTGTTATTTAACTTGTCTAGCTGAATTTGTTGCATCAGATTATTTCTTTGATTGCATCAAAATTTTATGTAGTTTGGTACCTCCTTTTAAATTTTGAAACACCTGAAAAAAATTCATTTTAATCTTGAACATTTTAGAGTTTAAGTTTCAATGTGTTTTTCAAACACTTAGGAAAGGTATTAATTCATATCTTCTCCCTCCAGCTATGGGTTAAATAGCAAAACTGATTGGGTTCTGTAGCCTTGGTTGGTAACAAGTCTACTGCAGAAAGTAATAGCAACCTACTGCAGTAAAATCTTCTGCTCAGTCATTCATGTCTCTTTCAAGACATGATCACCCAAGCATGTATTACGTATGGCACTTAACTGACTGACAGTTTTATAAACAAATTAGGAAAACTATTTTGTTCTTTAGGTTCTTTGTATGATTGAAAAATAAAAGCTATTTTAGTACCAAATTGACCTAATGGCTTCAGAGGTCACCATCATTTATTCTTTCATTTTTGTCTGCCCATGTTACCTCCACATACCAATTTATCTCCAAGAATATAATTGCTTATGACTAGAAATAACATCTTGGAGAAATTTGAATGACATCAACCTCATACAAAATATGTTAAGTCTTCATGCCAACATAGCAAACTTAAGTCTTGATTCCATTGTTATAAATTGTTTCATTTGGCTAAAAATGGCATGCAATTCTCTTTGATAACTTCTTGTTATCTTAATCTCTAAATTCTGCCTTACATAGCCTATGTTATTGAGATTTCTGGGAGTTTCTGTTTGGCTGTGACATGCAGATATACAAATTTACACAAAATTTTGACGTAATAATACAGACAATAAAAAAGGAATTGAATGGTAAGTAATATTTGAATAAAATAGAATCAACCTCACTAAAATGTACAAAACAGAATCAGAACTAATGAAATTTATCCAATAGAATTTATATTAAGCTATTTTGAGTCTGTGTGCTAAGTATTACATTTTATAACAGAAGTTTTATGTACAAGAGTAATTGAATATATTTGCCTATAAAATCATATTTGACATGTTCAATTTTTTATTTATTTTTATCAGATAGACTGATTTTATTTTTTATTGCTCCAAACTGTATATTTTATTTTGAAAAAAGTATTTTGCAAAAAAAAAATTGTATGTGTTATTATTAGGTACTGTCTTAAAAAATGCCCACATAAATCTTTCTTTAATCATAAATAGTGTTTATGAAATGTCAGTCATATAAACAAGTCAATTTTTAAAATCTTAAAATTTATCAAAATCGCTTATAGATTTTTCTAATATTTAAATATAAGGATTACAATAATGCTTTAAAAAATATTTCTTGTCTCACTTAACTCCAGCAATACTGTACTTTGTTATTACTTGAATTCATATCATTTAATATACTTACTGCTATAAATCTTATTTATATGGGCACAGTAAGAAATTTTAAATTTGGAACGTAGGAGGTTTTTTCATAAAACTATGTCAGCTTCATGTTTGGCAAATATTTAGAATAAGAATAGGATGTAATTAACTAGCTTTTCCTTATATATGAACTGAAAGTATATTTCATATTTAACAGAAATAGAAACGGCTAAGAAAGCAGTTGATGAGACTACACTTGATAGAAACCATTGGAAAGTTCGTTGTGATGCTGCCACTCAAGACTGCCAGAATGAGAAAGAAGTAAGTACCAGAGCAAATGTGTAGGCAATGTTTGAATACCCTTATAATTTTTGGGGTGTTTTATTATAGGTTTAGTTTTTTTGTATAATAAAGTGTTTTCATGACTAAATACTCCTTAATCTTCAGGGCTGACACTTAACACTTTTGCTGCTGTAGACATACTTAATTTATGAAACTTACATTGCCTGCTGTTGATACTGTCAAAATATCAATCTCTAGCATTAGTGTTATAAGCTAATTAGTGCTTAGTGCTATTTCCAAATCACTATAGGTATATAGTAGTGTACAATACATGTTTGTGATTATATTATGTGTTGGAGGTGTAATTTAGCTTAGTTTATTCTGCAGAGTATTTGATCAAAATCAAAATGGCATTGAACATGAAAAATTATTGTCAGCATTTTTATAGTCATTTCAAGTAAACGACAATTTCCTATTTTTCTCTAATGGCCCAACACAGCCAAACAACAAATATAATCGATCCCAACCTGGTAGTTTGAATCCAGTCACTTCCTCACCGATGTAATGTGGCTTCCTTCTGTCTTTTCTACAAACACTTTCACAGCTTATGCTCTGATCAGCTTTGCTCCCTGATGCTTCCTCTGTATGAATTTACTTGAGCAACTAGGTCCCACCCTTTTACAGTGAAACCAATCAAACTTCTACTCTACCAGCTTCTTTTCTCACACTTCCTACTTGTGAAACTCCCTTCTGTATACTTGCTTCCTGGACAGCTACAATCTCCAAGAGTTTAAATGCAATGTCAATAGCCATCTCTTATCTCCTTGACTTACATCCTTTCCCTGACAACCCTTGTATCTTGTTCTTCTCCCTTTCCCCTCTACTCTCATGCAGCTCTCTTCACACCAGTGTCCTCATCCTTCTCTTACCCATTCTCTGACACCCCCTGTGAGCTGTTCTTATTTTTCATCACTCTCCTCTTATGTAACCCCCTGCACACCAGTGGCAATACTGCCTGGCTTGGGGTGAAATGATTATAAAAAATATTATAACAAAATAGCAGTTAAAATGTTAAAGAATATTGTTAGCTTACATTACTGGAAAAGACTTCAACCAAACTAGAATATATGTTACAATTATAAATATAATAAAAAATAAAATAAGTATCAATATAAAAATTTAAATTAACCAAAAAAGTTAAATTTATTAGGTGTGTGCAAAAGTTTTCAGCATTTTATTCTTAAAAAATGGTTTTATATTATGTATTTAGTTTTTAGTTTCTGAACATTGAGTCTCCTGGGAAATTTTTGCACGCACCTAACACATTGAAGCATTTTTGAGTTTGAATTTTAATGAAAAACTTTTACTGATACAGATTATTTCTCATAGGTTATTTTAAAACAATTGTTGTGGTGCAGTAGATATTGGATTGAAATGAAAAATTGGAGAGCCAAGTTCAAATTCCAGTTGAATTCATTGAATTCACATGTGCAAATACCCTTGGGAAAAGTATTAATACATCTCTTCTCCCTCCAGCTATGGAATGAAGAGTAGGACAGATTAAGTTCAATAGCTTTGGTTGGCAACCTACTGCAGGAAAATCTTCTGCCTAGTCAGTCAGGGATCAAAACAGACATGATTGCCCAAGCGTTATCACCTATAGCACTTAACTGAACTGATATATATATGTGTGTGTGTGTGTGTATGGCACATAACTGACTGACACAGGTTTTAAATTTTTCTTACAATGTCAGAAATTTGAAAGACTTGTACCTGCCTGATCTAGTGAATGTAAATTCATTGTTGTAGTTATTTTAGATATAGATAAATGTGCAGGTGGTGTCATAGTGGTTTGGAATGATAAATCAGAAAGTTGAGTTAGAATTCCAATCAAGTTCATTACATTCACATGCAAATATCCTTGCAAAAGTTTGAATCCTTCTCCACCCAGCTATGGGTTAAATGGTAAGACTTGTTTCTGGAAAATCATTATTATCTTAAAAAATCTAATATTCACTGTGTAAGTATTATTTTTACAATTCAAAATAGGTTTTGGCTTCAGTACTCACAAAGGATTAATAAACTATAAAAAAAATCTAATCAGTCAATCAAATAATCAATTTTAGACATACATAACTAGTATGTTACTGTAGGAAAATTCAATGATTAAAATCTGAAATTTTAACACAAAATATGCATATGTTTATTTTAAAGCTGATAATAACTGAAAATAAACCTGCTGAAATTTTACTCTAATTTCAGAATCTAATACACTTTATCAGAATATGAAATAATTTGCAACAGTAAATATGATATATTTTAACTTTTTAAAGTATATTCAGAAAATTGTTTTTTTTTCTATTTTTGTAGATAGCTTGAAAGTAAGTAGCCTTATCATTTGAAACAATATCATTGAAGGCCTAACAAAGTATATCTATTTTTTTATAAACCCTTGAAAAATTAATTGTTATATGATGAGCTGGTATAGTCAAGGGTTTTACTGAAGTGAAGTCAGTGCTTGAGTTGTCTCAAGTTACTGACACAGGATGTTGCAAATACTAAATATATCTATCCTGAAACAACCTTAAACAAAAATGATTTCCCTTTCAACTTGGCCCTCCTTGTTTTCTATTATATTTTTGTAAATAACAAAGTCACTTATGGTAACAGATCAGTTTACAGTTAATACTAATAAGTTGGCTTCAGTGTTCCTTTCTTGCTTGATACCAAATATAATCTTATTTTATTAACCTTTTTTCATATTGAAACAATAAGACTTTAATTAAGACATCTAAATAAATGTACAATTCATAAAATTCAAAATATCAGTTTTTGCAGATTTAAAAATTGAAAATAGATTTTATATTTAGTTTAAACAAGTTCTATTAAATAGGACAGAGAATGTTGAGACTTTTGGTAAGTTTCTCAAGATGTTGAATTAATCAAATTAATATTGATATCATGATACATTGACTATTGTTGCTTCATTTTCAAGAAAAAAGTAAAAGTAAAAAATACGCAGTATGGTGTTTGTATAGTTATCAGTTTGAAATGTATATGGGTTCCTATATTATGACTGTAAAATAGAATTTGTTTCTGGTGGTTGTTGTGTAGTTGTGATCGCACATATCTACAAAAAACCTAACACCCCACCTCATAAGATTCAAACACCACCAAAAGACATAATAGCAAAACCTTATCAACCATTATAGACAAAAACCCTATCAAACTACAAAAAATTATTTTATAATTGTTTATGAAAGCAAAACTGAAAGGGCTTAGAAGCACTTGGACAAATTATATTAAATTTCTCCCAGGGAACCAGAAAAATTATGGTAATGGAAGAAAAAAATAAATAAAAGTCTTTGAAATAAACTTTTGTTGGTCTTCAAGCAAATCTATATAAAATAAAAATTTCTGTCTAATCAAACACACACACACACACACACACACACACACACACTCACTGTATAAAAGTTAAGGATTTGTGAACATATGTTACATGGATTTTTATCCTTGTTTTGGTGTGAGGAACTCACCCCCCAGAGTTTGTAAACTCTGTGTGTGTGTGTGTATATATATATATATATATATATATATATATATATATATATATAGGAGAGTTCTGTAATTTGCTATGTGTATGGGTAGGTTTTGAAGGCTCTCACAATGTGTTTAGTAAAATAAAGGAAGGTAAAGAAGGTGTTGGGTATTACCAATTTATTAATTATTAAAATATCGAGATCATAGTCTCATCTTTATAATCTTCAAGCTCTCCCATCATTCTGAAGATGAGACTATGATCTTGAAATATTAATGATTAATAAATAGGTAATATCCAACACCTTCTTTACCTTCCATTATTTTATTAAATGCATTGTGAGAGCTACAAAACCTACTCATGCACACCACATATATATATATATATATATATATATATATATATAACATGTGTTTGTGTTATTTGCATCAATGATGAAAAATTTCTTTTTACCCAAGAAATATATATTTTTCAATGTAATCTCCTTTGAAAGTGTACTTAATTGAACACTTCTCCATTAATTATATAGCTCAAACATTATACACATAAATCTTAAATCAAAATTTAGTTAATATCTTTGTCAGGTTATAGATATATTGATTCATCCTCAGATATTCTAATACATCATTTTATTATCAATGCTTTTACAAGTTTTCAGAGACTGTAGTACAAGTTTTAGATATAAAGAAATAGATGTTAGTAGAATGTAAAATAGTATTTTTTTTTTTTGCTTCATTTTGTATTTTGTCGCTGTTAACATCTGCTGGATTTAAAATTAGCACACACCAAGTAGCTCTTTATTTTTCCCCCTCTATTAGTTCATATATTACATTGTGTTAATATTGCTTTTGTGATGGTTGGTGATATTGTATGAGCCTGGTCTGAGGTTCACCATGGAGAATTATGACTTTAGTGCACTTTCAATAGATTTTCTTCTTAGTGAATTATTTTCTCTTCTAATCAAACTGGTATTTATTAGGTTGTAATTTGTGTCATAGTGAATTATTAATGTGTTTAGGGCATTATAGAATAGATACCTATGATGCTTTTATAGTATTTTTTTAGATTTCTAGATGTTTTGCTTATATATATATATATATATATATATATATATATAATATTTAATTTTTATATATTTTTTATATGTATATGTGTGTGTGTATATGTATACATGTGTGTGTGTACATATTGTGTGTGTGGATTTTTTGTATATGTGTGTATGCGTGTGTATGTAATTGAATGTATGTGTGTGTTTGTATGTATATATGTATTCATAATTGAAGAATTGTGTGTGTGTGTGTGTGTACACATATATGTATGTATAATTGTTAATGAAAATTTTTTTTTTTTTTTTTTTTTTTTTAACCTAGCGGTATCTTTATTTAGTTTAAATTAAATGACCTAATTTTTAAAAAAAATTTATTTTAAATCCTATATCTTTTTATTCCCTTTAAAAATAATTATACCTTTTTAGGTAAAAGGCCTTTTCTAATACTTCAACGTTTTTGGGAAGTTAGATTTTTGAATATGTCCAGCTTCTGTTAGATATAAAAAATTTTTTCTTTCTTTTCTTTTTCCCTCCCTTCCTTTATCTCTCTTACCGCCCACCTTTTTTCCATTTTGCTTAACCTAATATCAATTCAACACGCAGTCTGTTCCTTTTACGTTACAATTCTCTTTCCTTTTTTGCGAACCCAGACGATGCCAATTTTTCTTTTCTTGTTTATTTTATTTTATTTGGTTTCTTTCTTTTTCTTTTTCTTTCTTTTTAATTTTTTTGCAAATCTATTTAAAAAGGAAAAATAGACTGATTTTTTTCTCCAGTTTCAGAAAGGATTTTTTTGTTGCTGAGGTGACATTATCCCCTGTGGGGATTTCATATCGAAATGGTCATTCAACATCCTTGAATTAATCCTATTTAATTTATATTTGCTCTGTAATATTTTATTACATAGAGCTCTCTTTCTGTATCATTTTTTAATATTAAAATAAAATTTAATATTAATTAGGATCGAATTTTTGGAATTTACCTTCCTGCTTTTTCCGCTTGGATTAAAGTATCTGAATAAAAATACATATATATATATATATATATATATATCATTGGGCATTTTTTAGAATTTATTTTTTATATTCCTGGCTTTGTTTTTTGTTATTGTTATTCCATTTGGTGCTGACTATACCTTTTATTGTTTTAGATATGATGTTGATCAGGGTTGGATCAGTTATCTTTTATGGAGGCTGTTATTGAGTTAATGTACCTCATGTTGCCAAGGTTGTTGGGATTATTATTTTTTGATGATTTTGTAGGCTTTGCATTTAAGAAATGTAAATGCTAATATATTTTAAATGCTTGTTGAATTACATTTGAAAATCTTAAATTTCACTACTTTTCTCAAGTATTGATTTTGACTTTTGAATCTTATTACTATAATATCCAGTTTAATGTTTTATACACATTTGAACATATCCTATATTAAGAACTTGAGTCACATTCTTAAATAGTTTATTAAATCTAGACTCTCATTTGAATGTCATGTACAGCATCAAACTAGTTCAGAAATGTGTAAACTATCAGCTATTTACAACTGTTTTCTAAGATCAATGATTAAAAATAGCTCCAAGCAAATGAACCATATAAGTCTTAAACAAGACAGTCCCTCATTGAATCTTAGCACTACAGAATCACAAGAGTCTTTACCAAATAACAAAAACCACATTTGAAAAAAAAATTAGCACATATAATTAGGAGAAAAAAATAATATAAGCAAGATTTTGGCTTTCCACACTACTTTAAACAAAAACTTAGGAAGGAAATTCCTTTCAATACTAGAAAAAGCAGTAACAATTTGTGGACTTGAAAAGTCTATTTTCCTGAAAAAAAAAAACTCATTTAAGAAAAAGATTTTATAAATTTCAGCCAAAAGTAATACTAAGTGTTTGATTAAAGAATACTGAAGGTTTCTTGTATAGAAACAGCTAATCTCACCATTACAGTTACATTGGTATGTGGCCAAAAGTAATTTTACTTTAACTTGTGGAGGTTGTCTCCCTGAATTTTGGGTGGAGAAATTTAATTTCTAAGTTACATGCCTACAAGTTACTTCACCCATTTATAAACAACACAAAGAAATTATCTTTGTAGAAAAGGAAGAAAATCAAACTAAATATAACATTAGCATTTATACAAGCAGATACATGTATTTACATATTAAATTTCACTGTTCTTTGTTGTGGCCATGAAAAAACCAATAGTTTGGGTATTTATAATGATTTATCACAAGTGAGTTTGCACAGTTTGAAGTAATTTTATTGTAAGTAAAGAAAGTAAACTGTGTGTATGTGCTGCGCATGCTGTCAAAATGTGTGACTGCTGGCTGATTGCATATGGTAGCAGTAATTTTAAATACAGTAAATAAAAAAGAGAGAAGGATGTACTTTTGTCACAGCTTTGTATGTTTTTCAATGTAGAAAACTCATCGCTGACTGATTCATTGTCATGGTAACATGTCTACACTTTTGATCAAGGTATCCTTGTTGTTCATCAAAAATCTAGTTTCTGTTTTCTCTGGTGAATCATTTTTATGGCTTCTGTTCGGCTTCAAATCCTATCTGAGTTTTGTGCGAGAATGTACTTGGTAACACAAGCTTCCAACTCTTTTCCAGGTAATTTGAAGTTCAACTAAGAGGATGCTGTAGAAAGCATATCAACTTGTATAATATCCAGTTGTCCTATTCAATCAGGTTCCAGAAACCACTTATTTAATTTGGAGTTCTGTTTGCACAGAATTGTAAAAAATCAGTTTTCATATGTATTGAATTTAGTAAGATTTATTTACAGGCATTTCTTACTTGTTTGTGCCTCACTTATGATAATTCTCATTATTTGTTGCAATATTATTTTCCTTTTTCATTTTAATTTAATAATTTAAATTAGTTACTTATATTGTAGGATGAAAAATAATTCTATGCACAGAGATTTCTTAATTTATAGAAATAAAAGTTCAAGTATCACATTTCATAGAAAGCGGTATATTTGTACAAAGTTTTATAACTTCATTACATTTTGTCTAAATTAATTCTGCATTTGAATTAAAAAGAATTTAAAGTTTTGAACAAATGAAAAGTAAAAAATTCCAGATTTAATATTTCAACTGAAATGAAGCATAAACAGATATTGGGAAGTGAATAAAAAGACTTTAAAATGAATCGTAAACCCAATCTTAAACAGAGAACAAGAGATAAACTTCTCCTAATTAAAAGACCAGGTAAGAGTGTGAACCAGATGATAGGTAAACCTATCTACTCCTACTAAGGAAAAAAAAGAAAAAAGAAAAAATAGTAAATGAAATTTCAAAGTTCATGTGCAGACGTTAGAAGCATATAGTTGAAGAAGGAACTGGAAACCCTATCCTAAATTAGAGACAATGGATAAAAATATACTCCTGTTCAAAAGACTGAGGAATGAGAACTGGTATATACTGACTTCTTTAGAAACTGTATCTTAAAACAACTTATTCCAATAATTTCTTTAGTAAGTGATATAAATAAAATTAATGCTTTCAATTTAGATATATCTGTAAATATTTCCAAACACATGTCGTTAATAGTACTTTTTTAGTTAGTAGAAAGCAAGTAACCAAAGATTAAAAAGTTCATAATAAAATTAGGAAATAATTTTGCAAAAACCTTTAAAAACTGTTTCATTTATTCTATTTATTGGGAAGTTGAATGTCTGTTTTATATTTCTTTTCTACAATCATGAAAAAAAATAACAGAAATTATAAATAATCCTGACATTCTTAAAAAAGATTTTTATAATTTTATTTATGAACAGCACTTAACTATCTTTTCATCAAATAAACTGCAATACGGTTTAAGACAAATATAAATTGTCAGGAATATAACATTCCACTATTTCCTATTCTCTTTTTATTGATTTTAAGAATAAAGTGGAATGATTTTTTTTTTTTTTACTGATTCTATCCCTTTTTTTCCATTTTCTAAACATGGCCAAAATCCTGCTTACATTTTTTTTCTGAGGATTACCGCTGTTGTTTTTTTATCTGTCTTCTCCTCTTCTGTGTTTTCTGACAAACCCTACCCATGTTACTGCTAAATCCTAACTGTAGACTTTAGAGATTAAGAGATGAAAGTTTTAAACATGACCTGAAGCAATGTTTTCACACCACATTGTAAGGATTTGTATCTGGTCTATGTTGATTTGCTGCAGGTTCATTTTCAGTGTCAAATAATCAGAAAGAAGTCTAAAAGCTGATTACTTGGCTTTACTATAATATCACTAAAAGCCAGAAGGTTTTATTAGATTGTTTATACTTATTTTGCTGCTGTGATTTAGATTTGAGTCAATGTAAAAATTCTGCTGAATTAACAAAAGTCTTGAATTCTTGCTTTCCAGTCAGCTTTGATCTTCAAATTTAGATGCAATGTCAATAGTTATCTTCTGTCTTCTTAATTCATGTTTTTCTCTTGTTCTTTCTTCTTAATAATGTTTTTTCTCATATTCTCTTACACTCAGTAATCCCTTGAATTTTAGTTGCTTTATTGCCTTGCTTGATATGAAATGATTAATGGAAAAATTATTATTATAAGTAACAAAAATGCTAAAATAAAACTGTCTTGATTTTGTTTTTTTAGTTTCAGATTTTGTAAATCATTTTTTAATTTTGAATAATAAAATGAAAGAATTTTTCTTAATTTCAAAGCAGATTTTATTGAAATTTCTGTTTTATGCATTCTTGTAATTCACCAAACATTAGAATATTTTATAATTAGCATTCATTTAATAAGCCTGATAATAACAAATTTGATAGATTTTGTGAATATTTTTATATTTATTTTTGTTTTCAGAATAGTATTACATATGAGAATACAGGATCTACCAGATAAATGAGAACAAATCAGAGATATTTAATAGAAAAAATCAGTATATTAAAAAAACTGGATGCATGTTCAACTTGAAAAGCAGTAAAAGGTTTACATTATTTACATTGTTCAGACAGTTGTCCTCATCTGTATTGACATATTCACAATGTTTGGCTGTTGTACACTCCGACCTTCTTCAGATGATTGGAATTTCAAACTGAACCCTTTATTTCAATCACTGGGGTATATTGTTCTTGTTCCATGAATCATGCCATTTTCAGATGTCTTTGTTAATGTCTTTAAATCAACTCTCTAAATTTTTGTTCACCACTGCTTTAGCTAGGTACTGAATTTGCAACTCTTTGGATCAAATCACTGGATCTACCAATGCTTTTATCTACTGACTCATGTCTCCTTGAAGACATTAGTGTATGAATTTTTTGAAGTGTATGATAGCCAAACCACTGTGAGTATGGTAACACAGATGAGGACAACAGTTTGAACAATGTAAAGAATGTAAATAATTACAATACCTCATGTCAGAAGTGTAGACAAACAGTAAAAGATTATTCAATGATACTACTTTCAGGCTTGAGGATAGTTTCAGTGTGACCTTGGAAATGACTGCATAACCAAATCAGGTGGTTTTTGTTCATGTGAGCCATCACATCTACAATGTTGCCCTTCAGTAAGAGAAATGAGAACGTAAAAATTTAGCACATGCCATATAACATTACATTAGGTTGTTTTTCATTTATGACCACTTAAGATATATTCTCAAATACCTGGCACATCCTATTTAAACCATACTCTTCAATGGATAAATTATAAACAATATCTATATTTTCTGATTATAGAAGTAAATATTAAAATATTTTTAGCATCTTGTTTCTAATTTCATACAGGTATGTTTTTTCTGGGTTACTTTCATCTTTTGTTGATTTATATATAATTAAATATAAATAGTGAAGTTTATTTAATAAAATACAGTTTGGCATAAAGGTTTATTATTTTTAATAAATATTTAAAAAGATATTAAGTGTATGTTCTTGCAAATGATTGTTATATAGATAATATAGAATAGCAATGTAGGACAAAAGAAGTAAATTTGTTGTTACAATATTTGAATTTGAAGTTCTTTTTTGATAGATCATATACTATTATTTATAGATTAACACAGACTTTTTAAATTAGATGAATAGGGGAAGAAATGTAAGTAGGAGATATAAGATGGATGATATTTGAAAGTTAATTTATCATTTTTACTTATGTATTTTTAAACAGTGGTAGTGTTGTTTCATAAGTTTAGATGTTTCTAATTTGTAAACTTTTCTTTTTACTTACATGTACATATTGTTGACACTATCTTTTTACTTTGTGTTCATCATATAATGGAATTATATTTTTAAAGCCTTATGCTTGGCTTATATTCTCTTTTTTCTTTGTTTGTCACTTTAGGGATATCTTTTCTGGTTAACATAAATTTTCCAATTTTTTCTTTTTGCTTCTGTATACATTGGGAATGCAAAAAGAAACCATCTGGCAAAATATATTTTAGCTTCTTTGTTACTTGAAAGTTCCTGAAATTTAATCATCTACAAAATTCTTTACAATTTGGATACATTCTATATAGGATAGTGTGTGGAAAAGTAATGAAAGAATACTTGTTATATTCTGAATTTTATGTCCAGCTTGTTGGGTGATAACATGCATGACTAGATTACCTCATCCTTCAAGGATGAAGAGATTACCAGAAATGTATTATGAGTTTATACTTTTTTCTTGTGCTTATTCATTGTTAATAATTACTATATTTCTCTTCAAATTTTATCACAAAACCAAATGATAAGTCACATTATGCATTAGTTCCATTGATATTTCCTCTCTTGAAATGCCTTGTCAGCAAGGCTTAGAATATCTCAACTGCATTTCCTGCAGAGGAGTTAGATGCTTTACCATAATTGCACACTTTGCTATAAACCAGACATGTGTCCACCTATCTGAACTGTTGGGCACTCATTTATTTATTTATTTATTTATATAATAGAATTTTAATAGATGTGGCAAGGAAAATATTAAAAAAAGTCAATCCTTGCAGCAGTGGTGATATCTACAGATTGTACCAAGAAGAAAAGTTTGTCATAGTATTATTTCCCGAACAACAAAAGCTATTAAATGAAAGGTCTGAAATAATGTCTGCATGTAGACACATTAGAAAATATTTTTTAGGCTTGGAAAAATTTGGATGAAAGGATTTCCAATAACAAGCAACTACTTTATTTTGAACTTCCAGTTATGAACTTATAAAAGTGTTAACTGTTAAGCAATTTGTCAATACAAATTGTCTGACTAAATCAAAAAGGTAAAAACCATGGTAGCTTAATTGGCTGATCACCCCAACTTATATATTTATAAAAAAAACTAAGAATAAATTCGTAAAAGGACAATATGAATAAAGACAAGAGGAAAACTTCTCTTAACCAATGTGTGTTGTCATCTGATGTACCTTATAAAAACAAATGTAAGGATTTTATTTTGAAACAAGCATTTATAAACAAAAGTACAAATAATGTTAGTTTTTGAAATATTTTTTAGTTTTACTCTTGCTTTTATTCACACACACACACAATATATATATATATATATATATATATATATATATATATATGAATGATAGTAAAGGTCTAAAGACCTACTAGTATACAGTAAATATTATTCTCCTTATCACTATTATTATGGCTGATTTTTATCTGTCAAATTGATTTTATCAGCCTATTTCTACACACACACATTCATTATTTTATATTTTAAGTCATTTTAAAAATTTGGTAAACATGTTAATTATCTTTATATGACAGGAAAACAAATACTCTACTGATTCTTATGTAGAAAGAAGTTTTGTCTTTGAAGTCAGTTTTTGGGGGCTTTTTGTTAGTAATTTTGTACTAAAATGTCTTATTCTATAAAAATGAATATAATATTATACCAATTCTTGATTTGTATTAGTAACATGTGTTTTATCGTGTTTACAAGTACAATATAACAGTGATCATTTACTTCTTCACTAATGAGCCTCATTAAAATGGCCCTCTGACTGGAATATGACAATGTAACTTTCAGTCTAATGCTCTACATTTGTAGATGCAGCCTATAGCAATAAACAGTTAAAACGAATGTTGCATGGCATTGCTTTTTTTCTTATTCAGATATATTCATTTAAGAATGTCATAGATTTTCTTCAGTTTCAATAAACTTAGATATCAATTCATTTTTATTATTTGCATTTTTTGTGAATGTATATAAATGTATAATTTGTTGCTGTTATTATGGAATGTAATTGGGTTAGTCATGTAATTTATATGTTGAGATGAAGCCAATCCTGTACATGTGTATATTTGGCATTTAGCTTTGGGCACTCCTTTCTAATGATTACTGGCTATTACAGTGTTAAATGTACTGCAGTTAGTTAGTGCTACCAGTCTTAAAGAGAATGAAAAGGACTGACCCATGATAGAATCTCTCATTACAACCAGGCAATGAGATGCATCTTCTTTGTTTAGTCAAAATTTTCCCCCCACATCACAGAAGAAGAAAAAAATAAACAGAATATCAAACACAGAAATTATTTTACAATCAAGCCTAATATGGTGGTGTATTTGACTTATTTTCTTTCTTTTTTTATGTTAATAATTTAACTTGGTTTGTCTGCTTAAAGAGATGATTAATCAAAGATAATTTTGACAGCAAAATGTTTTTGTGCCATATTAGGGAAAATGAAGTTAAGACTAAACCCAAATGACAATATTTGTTTTGGATACAGACTCTGTTAACACATGAACCACTTCCATCTTTATTTCTTCTAATGATCAACTACCAATATAAAATTTTGAAACCTGTATTCACCAATGGAATCTGAGACAAGATAATATTGATGTGTTGGTAAATTTTTTAAATTATCACCTGCAATTTAATATGTGCTTTTATTGAGTACTTATTAAATAATTTAGACATATTATGTTTATTTATTTTTATTTTAATCCTCTCATACTCATTAAGTTTCATGGTATGGTGATTAAAAATAGAAAGAAAGGCACTGTATGTATTTTCAATAGTTTTTTTTATTTTTATAGTCCCAAGTACTTTCAATCTTATCCAAGATCATCTTCGAGATGTAATTAAAATAATTGTCTGTTGTGAAAAGTTGTCAGTTATGAATATCTTGTTTAACTATTATGAGTTTTGAGCATACACATAAGAATGTGATGCCAATTTGAAAATTATATGGTGCAACAAAAGTAACTTAATTTTTGATATCTATAAAAATTGCAATTTACATGCTTTAAACATTTTTCTGTTTTTCTTTTTTTTTTTAAATATTTTGTTTTTCTTCCAAAAATTACAACTAGATATTTTAAAGACTTACTGTTATAGACATTTTAGAACATTATTGCTATGCTCATAATTAATTTTGTATAGTGTCAGTTTTAATATTTTGATAAAAGTGACTTTGATAATTTAAAGTTTTTGTTTATTTTCATGGTAGAATATGTATTTATTCTCAGTTAGTATTTCTCTAAATTATGAATATGAACAGGAATGTTCATTTAAATGTGCAATCAATGATGAATCAGACATATGTAATGTAAGCCTTTTTGATAGTGTAGTTGTTGTGACCAACATATATATTTGCTTTTTTTGTCAGAAATACAGTCTCCTAAAAAACATTTAAACTGATATACAAAGTTTTTTCTAAAAAGCTAGTTGGTAGAAAGAAGTTATTGTGATTGATTAAGTTGGTTGTATTAAATTTTATATTATGAGTTTAATTTTTTTTACTGGGATCTGTGAGGGATATATTACTACTTATTAGTTATTTCTTTAGGATTTTTTCATCTTGTTTATAGTTAGAATGCTATTGATCATGATATACAAGGCTGATATGTTTCAGGTTATTTGAGGAAGTATTATCTTCTTTTTGATTTATGCTAATATTTTTAATAGCTTGTCTAATTTGTTCATCAATGATGTAATTAGAAAAGTCATTATTATTATTCAATGGTATGGAATTTGTGTACACCCCTAACACACACACACACACACAAATATAGGGTAGGTATGGATGGAATAAAATTCTGTATAAAAAACACTATTCTTAAAAAATGCTCAATACAAAGTAAAGCAAATAATATTTATTTAGAAATTATAACATAAATATGTTATATCACTACAAAAGTAGCCATTTTGTTTTGACACTGTGTCTTATCAAGTAATGATGTTGATTTAAAGTTGAAGTGTTTTAAAAGGTTAAAACCTAACCAAACCCCTCTTAATCAGGGAGACATTGTTACGTAGTCAGTGGTGACCAATCAAAATACTAAAAAAAGTTCTAATTTGAAGACCATAAGAACAGTTTCTAAGAAATAATTTATTAGAGCATTAATGTTAATATTTGATTAAAAAGAGATCAGTATAATTGATTGACTATTGGCTTCATTTTACAATAAAAATAAAAATTTATTTTATATATATATATGTATATAGATAGGAATTAATGTTAGAAGCTACAAATTTTAAATTCTAAGTTAAACAAAACATTAGAGTTAGATAATTGTAAAGTTATTCAGATATGAAATGAGGAAAGGAGATACACACATGCAAATATATAGTTATCTACATATGGGCAAACAGACAAAAATATACACATACAAGCGTATACTAGTATACATACACATATACAGATACATATACGCACATATATGTACATATAGAAATATTTAAATTTTGTTTTTATTGACATGTCAATTTGTCCATTAAATTTTTAAGCCAGGTTTGGAAAACATCTGTAAAGGCTACAATACTGGATACAAGTAAAAACAAATTTGTAAGATGACATGGATCTGGTATAAACAAGGTCAAAAAACAAATAAATATAATTAAATATATACACACGCAAATACACAAGCAAAAAATAGAATACGTACACGACTAAAACTCCACAAAGCAACATATACAGAATAAAAGCACATACATGGATCTACTTATATACAACTTTTGGCATAAATACATGCAAATAAGCACAAGAACACTTGCACATAAGTGAATGTACACGTATATATGTGCATAAAGAGAGAGAAAGTTGTATCATAATAATAACAAGCATGTAATCAGCAAAGAAAATTCAAATTTTACGGTACTTATATTCATTTTATATGAATGCTCTTGGAAAAAGCATGAGTGTACTTTTTGCTATATTCTGTCCAATTGAATGATATCAAATTTAAACTCGGTTTATCATCAGTATTTTAAAACTACAAAATATTCATAACTTTGTTATATATAAATATATGTGCACTTTATTTACTATTTGGAAAAAGGAGAATTGAATAACATGCATGCTCACACAATTTTTTTTATATAATCAAAAAATGTAAAGTTTAAATGCTGTTTTGGAGTGTGAACCTTTTGATTTTCCTTTTAGCAACTGTTAGATTATCTTTTGAATGGATGTTAAAAAAGAAAATAATTCAGAATTACTACATCTGATTGAATACTCTTCTATATTGGAAGAGTAATAATGATAATTCAATAACTCTTAAGTTCAGAATAATTAAAGACTTCATTGGGTGCACTTATTAAGTTTCATTTAACTAAAATGAGTCGAATTCGAATTTCAGTTGAATTCGTTACATTCACTTACACGCAGATACCCTTGGGAAAGGTATTAATCCTCCCTCCAGCTATAAGTTGAATAGTAGGACAGATTGGGTTCTTTAGCCTTAGCAACCAGTCTACCACAGAAAGAAATGGTAATCTACTGCAGGAAAATCTAGTCAGTCATGTTTTGAAAGAGACATAATTACCCAAGCATGTATCACCTATAACACTTAACTGAACTGTATATATATATATATATATATATATATATATATATATATATAGTGGTATGAACTAATGGATATATATTCCACAGTTTGGTAATTTTTCCTTTTTATAAAGTGCTCAGTACAGATGTAGAACTTTTATAGAGATATAGTTATTATTAGTGTCATAATAACATAAGACTGCAACTCAAAAGCTTTCAGTGCCAAGTATACCCTCATCAGGCAGTGAAATATTGTTCAGTAACGGGGTCATATGTATAATGTTATGGAAATTTAACCTAATATGGTAGCATCTATGTTTTTGACTTTAAATTTCCATAACATTATATATATGACCCCATGAATAAACAATATTTTATTGCCTGATGATGGTGCACTTGGCAAAGAAAACTTAAATCTTTTGAATTGCAGTCCCATATTATTATTTTAACACTAATAATAACTCACTCTCTCATATATATATTGTGCGGTGAGTAAACTGTCAACATTTTATATTCTTATTTTGCACATGCACATTGTTTATTTTTTATTTTGTGAGCTGCACTATATAGTAGGATCAGTTGGGCACTGTTTGTGAGAAATATAACAATATGATGCAATTCACTTTGCCAGAAATTTGGAATTGGCATACTGCACTGCTTGGCATTTGTGCCAGAAGTTTTAATATGAATATTTCAGAGTGTTTGGGTGTCAAAGAGGATTTGGAAAGAGTTGGATCAATGATTATGAATGTACTGCAGCTTGGAGAAAACTTACTCTGATCATTTTGATAAGAAAAGAATTCCTGAATTTGATAGTGATGGTCTCGGAATCAACACAGAGGCCTACATCAAGTGCCTTAAAAAGGTAGTGCTACCCTGGGTCAAAAGGGGTGGCTGCTGGAAGACCCTATGTCTGGCAACAGGATTCTTCACCATGCCACACAAGCAGAAGAACTCAGTTATGGCTGTCAGACAATTTCTGTGACCACATTACTCTTTACATCTGGCCATCTATCTCTCCAGACTGCAAACTCTTTGATTATTATGTGTGTAGTACAGTTGAGAAGCCAAAAACTCCTTGTAACATCAAAGATAAGCTGAAAGCAAGGATTATAGCAGCATTCACCAACTTAAGGAGACCATTTGGAACAGTTGCAGGAGATTTCGAAGTTGCCTAGAGGCCTTGGCTGAAGACAATAGCAATTTCATTGAATAAATTTACTCTTTAGTATTTTAAGATACTTTTGTGTAATTTTGGTAAATATATCTATTAAAATGAGATATCGGTGTTATTTTAATTTTTTTAATGTAATTTAGATGACAATTTATCCATTGTACCAGATATGTATGTATGTGATTCATTCATTAAGAGGATTGTTTTGTCATAAATCAATGTGCCAGTAGTATAATTATGGTGATAATATTATTTTACTATTAGACTTACATATGTCTGTTTACCTGTCAAATGCTTCTGTGACTGTAGATACATATTTAGTTGCTGCAAAAACCAGCAATGCTAGGCATTACTTAAAATGACTTCAGAGAACAAATATAATCAAAGCAAAGTTGTCAAGAAAAGTTGATTTGTGAGTGTCTATTTTACAAATCTTGGAAAGTTAACATTAACAACATCAAAGAGCAAAATACTCCCCCTTTTTCCATTTTTACAAGTCACTGAATTTTATTTTCTTTGTAGAGAGAGTATTGAGTCGTGTTCTTTTTGACACTTAAAACTTGATTTGATTCATGACTGGTATCATCAAATAGTCCATTTTGTGTATCAGATTGCTTGACAGGTTAATTTTAGTTGAGCAATCATACAAACATATTCAATATAATGAAAGTAAGTAAATACTCAATTTGATGAAAGTAAGCTTTTGTTTAGTTTAGATTTGAAGCTAAATATCCTCTGATGTCATCATTAAGAATAATTTGAATTATATGATCAAGAAATGTCAGTCATAATCATCTTTATTATATGAGGTGATAATCTCTATTTTTTTTTTTATGCTGATCCAATATTTCTGGAATGAACTTTGTTGTCATCAACACATGTATTAATTTATATTTATTTATTAATTAATGATGATAAAAATGTTAGAAATTTGATGAAAATAATTTAAGAATATTGTCTGATTTTTATGAAATTTAAGCTAAAACAACTTAATACTTTACTGACTTCTTCAGTTGTTTTTTTTTTTTATAGAAACTTTGTTGGAAATGGAATAACATTCTCTCTTCCTTTCTATCACATCCACCCAACCATACACAATACTGCTCTCTCTTTCTCATTCTCTCTTTCACACACACACACACAATCTTGCTGTTTGTAAGGAAATCCAAACTTGTACAAATGGTCATTTTGAACTCCAGGCATGTCACAGCTATAGCAATTAAATTGATGTATTCTTGTAAGATAGTAATTAATCATAAAAATTGATGAGAAAACTGTGTATGTCATCTCGGTGCATATGTTTTTTGTAAATGTGTTCTTTGCTGACCATGTTATTTTGAAACTTATAAAAATGGATTTTGTTAGCTATAAATGTTCATTATTAATACTAAAGTGTCTACATGCTATGTATTTATGTCTTCAAGCTATTTAAAGAGATTTAACAAAACTCTATTTAAAAACAAAATTAAACTTTCACCTGCTATAAATTTGTATACATATATTTTATGATTGAAACAATTCACATATTTTTTGTACTTCATTATTTTTTTAAACTATAAATTATATATTTGCCAATCTTATATTTAGATTTTATGGTTTGAATAAGAATATATTTGTTTCTACTCTCAAAACTAATTTTAGTTACCTATATTTAATTTAGCATGTTTTTTAAAATCTTAGTTGAATCATTATTACTTGTCCACTTATATCCACAAATATAACTTAATAAATATTTTTTCTTTTTAAAATAAATCTCTAAAACTGTTTATTTTTACCATAAAGGAATATTTTGATTATAGTAGTTTAAAATGTTTTAAATTAAATATATTGATACTGCATATTACAAAAATATAAAATTTCTGAATAAGTCATCTGTTAGCTTTTTATAATTTTAAGTTTAATAATGTTTAAATCATTGATCCAATTAATCATTAAATATCAGATGCTAAAATAGAATGAAGAAAAAATGTTTTTTTTAATTTTGGGTGGCTATAGTGGTGAATTTAACTCTTTCCTGACAGACTGGCCAGATTTGGTTTGTCAAACCATATCTAATAATACAATTTTTATAACCACCTGAAGTAATATGTTTTGTAAGCATACTTATTATTTTTAAAGCGGTATGCACTACTGAATCAGTTCAAGCAGTGTGAAAGTGGTCTTAGATATTATAGATTTATTTTGTAATTACTTTTCAATATTCTACTATGTGCCTGTCTCTTCAGGACATTGGTGACCATGGCTCTCTATAATTTTCTGTTCTTTGTAGCTATCGATATATTTTGTCTTTTTGTTGTCTCCATAAAACCTGTTCTGCCATCTGCCATCCATTCTGCCATTTATTTACACAAGCTTGTAAGATAGGTTATGTGTCGTCTTCCTCTGTAACTTCTGCCTTCATTCTGTTCTGTTAGTATTAAATTTTCCAAACCCTCTTTCTTTATTATGTTCTCTAGAAATTTTAGCTGTTTGTTCCTAATGATAAGTATAAGTATTCTTTTTGTTTCCATTTTCTTTAAAACTTTGCTGTTGCTTACACATTTGGTCCATGGTATTCTTAGCATCCTTTTGTAGAACCACATTTCTGTTAGGCTTACAGTCACATCATGTTGAAGTATCAGTTCCTGTATGATCACCAAAATTAACCAACATCAAACATAGTCAGTACCTAGATGGGGTACTGCTTGGGAATACCAGGAGCTTTAAACTTGGATTTGGAGATGGTGTAATGGATAATGGCTCAGAAGTGTTAGTTCCAATTTCCATTGTATTCATTATATTCACTTACATGCAAATACTCTTGGAAAAGGTATGAATCTACCTATTTTCCTCCTAGTTATAGGTTAATTAATAAGACTTGTATTACTAAACTGTTATTATCTCCAAAAATAAAATTACATACAAAATATTTAGATTTTGGCATTAAATAAACTCATATGCTGCTAAACAAAAACCAACTAACCAACCAACATTTCTGTTAATTCAAGTTACTTCTTAATCTATGAGAAGTCCAACATTCACTGCAATATAGAAAGACTGATATTACATCAGTCCAGTACTCTTTTTTGGTTTCTAATGGCATTTTTCTGTTTCTTTATATTTTGCTTAGCTCATGGAATGCATCTTTCATGATCTCAATTTGCTTTTGGATTTCAGTGTCACACTTTCTGTCCTCTGTTAAAACATTTCCCAGATATTTTAATTGTTATACTAGTTTGATTTTGGTATCTCTAATTTGTAACTTGTATGTTGGGCTCTTTGTTTTGCTGATCACCTATATATAAGAAGTTAATGCTCATCATCTCATTTTTTGGATAGTTATCATTAATAGGTTAGAAGTAGAAACCTATAAATAATGCCAGACTTTTATTTTTATAGTTAATACATTTTTAGTGGGCCTTAATGAGTTAAAACTGTGAAAATTTAGTAATATATTTTGTTTGGATAAAGTTAAGCCTCTCTCATTTGAGTTCTGTTTTATTTGATTCAAATGAAAACTCATATTCAAGATTTAATTTAATCTTCATATGTTTTCCAGCGTAATCTGCAACTTTCAAGACAAGTGCAAGAATTGACTGATGAAATGAGTCATCAGTCTGATTACTGTTCTAGTTTGGGATCAGCTTGCTGTACATTATTATGGAGAGTGTCACGCTGTGAAGAAAGCATCCAAGCCATTCTTATTGGGGTAAGTTCCTTTTGCTGGGAATTACTATTCAATTTAGCTTAGTTAACAAAATAATTAAGCTACTAAAGTTTGACAGTTTATTTGGGGGTTTTTGTTTCTAACACTACCTTCATCTTTTCTATTGATGGAATTATTTCAAGTTTGAAACTCCAGAAAAAAAAACAAAAACTATCTCCTTAATTCTAACTTATGTGAACTTTAAATTCATGGTTGACAAGTGGTCATGTTAGGATAAATATAAAGCTATTGTTTAATGTACTGTTTCTTATTACATTGTATCACTTAATCCAAATTAATTTCACTTGGTTAAACAAACATCAAATAGGTATAAACTTATAAGGAAATTGTTAATTTGTCCTCATTGATATTTTTTCATTATGTTGGTTTTTCAGTTTGTTTTTTAACAAATAGTTTTATGAATGCCAAATGTGAATTCTCTTGATTGAACTGAGATTATGGCTGCCATTCCAAAAACTGATACAAAAATAATACTAAAACAGTGAAATAGATTAGATGTGGGTTATAGTGAGTATTGAAAATTGTAGCTTCCTGTTAAAAAAGCATAAAACTTATCTTTATAAATTATATTATAAAAAGACTATCTTGTAAATGATTGTCATAAGTAAATATATGATAATCTAAATCTTTTGACTGGTATTACAAATTTAATTACATTCTTTCTGAATTTATCATTAAAATTTTATTCAAGTAATCTTGATGTGCATTGTGGTGCAGTGGATATTGGCTCAGAACAAGAAATCAGAGAACCAAGTTTAAATTCCAGTTGAATTTGTTGCATTCACTTATGTGCAAATACCCTTATGAAAGGTATTAATCCATCACTTCTAGGTATGGGTTAAATAGCAGGACAGATTGGGTTTTATAGCTTTGGTTGGTAACCAGTCTACCGCAGAAAGTGATGGCAACCTACTGCGAGAAAAGTCAGTCATGCCTCTATTGAGACATGATCGCCCAAGCATGTATTTTTTTCTCTGGGTCATGGTTGGGTTTATTTTATTTGTATTTGTAAGTTTTACATGTGTTTGTTTTTATTTTTGCTTTTATTTTTATTTGTTTATTTTATTTTTATTTTTTATTTTTTCATTTAATGGCTGTTGTATTCTTTTCTGTTTTTGTCATGACTGGGTGTTTGCATGTATTTTCATTTTTATTTCTTGTATTTATATTATATATATATATATATATATATATATATATATATATATATTCATTGTTTTGTTTTTGTTTATTGTGGTTTTATATTTATAATTATATTTTTAATTTTTAATTTTAATTTAAAAAAATTCTTTTTATATTGTTTATATACCTATTTTTTGTTTGATTTTGTTATTTATTGTTGTTTGTGTAGAATAAATACCTACTTTACTACAGAAAAAAAAAAACTGTCACAGGGCAAAGCATACTAACAAACGAAAAAAATTGGTCAAACCAAGGTCAACAAAACAAAAGGACCCATCCTAACTAAGCAAACACCCATTTATGCATACACTAAAAAATAAAAATAAATCAAACAACTATACAATAAAAAAGAAAAATAAAGAAAATCAACCAATCACAAACAAGAAGAAAAAGAATAACTAACCAATCACAAACAAGACTACTCTCATAATATCACACCATATTCTACATAAACAAGAAAAAACCATAACTTAATGACATACAGCTCTGACGAGTCAGAAAAACATAAGTTTCCTCATGAAACTTCAAAGTTGGCATGAATTCACTCTATTAAAGAGATAAACACTTTGTACCTATCAATGCTCTATCAACATTCTGATATTGAGCACTTTACGATAAAAAACCTGCTTGCCAAAATCCATTTTATCAGTAATAACTGCCGAAAAATATCAGTCTTCACACTAAATACTATCCCAATTAAACATATATATATATATATATAGAGAGAGAGAGAGAGTGGGGTGTACAGCATGAATGCATTTAAACAATTTATATTAAAATGTGTGTTGTGGATGTTGGCTTGGAATGAGAAATCAGAGAGCCAAGTTCAAATTCCAGTCAAATTCATTTCATTCCCTTATGCACAAATACCATCTCTTTCCCTCCATCTGTAGGTTGAATAGTAAGATACATTGGGTTCTACAGCCTTGTTTGGCAGTCAGTCTACTGCAGTGAGTACTGGCAACTTACTATAAAAAAAATCTTCTGTCCAGTTAGTCATGTTTCAAAAGAAACATGGTAACACAAGTGTGTATCATGTATGGCATTTAACTGACTGATAGTAAATTCAACTAAGTCAGTTGTTTAATTTTTTTATTGGCATTTTACACCTTTTGAGGGAATTGTTCATCTCGATCAAAATTGTAGATAAACTGTCCAAAGTTCATATTTGTGTGTTATCTTTAGAACCTTGAATAAGTTCTCACTGTTTTCCAACAGCTGTCATTCCCAGAACTGTGTACATGTAGTTTCAAATGGTAATGCATCAGTAAGGAAATATTATAGGCAAGCTTTAAATTCAGTGGATGTCCTTTCGTTGAAGTGTAAACAACTTGTTTTTCATAGCATTAAACATGTTGGATATTGTATCAAAAAAAGTGTATTTGTGGGGAGTTTTACTGTGTTACTTTATTCAAAGGAAATCTGCAGCTGAAGCACACAGAATTCTTATTGAGACTTATGGCGACCACGCTCTGTCAGAAACAACATGCAGAGATTGGTTAAGACACTTAAAAAATAATGATTTTGATGTTGAAGATGAAGAACATTCTGGCGATCCAAAAAGTTTGAAGACAAAGAATTGGAGGCATTACTTCATGAAAATTCTTGTTAGGCGCAAGCTGAACTTGCAGAAGTTGATCACACAGCAGTTTTGAAATGTTTGAAAGCATTAGGAATGATTCAAAAGCAAGAACATTAGGTGCATTATGAGTAGAAGCTGTAGTAGTTTCTAGTTCTCACATGTTCTAATATAATACTTAATAATAAAAATTTATTGTGTGTGTGTGTGTGTGTATTGTGAAATTTGTATAATATTTATGCATTACATCCTTATCTTTATTCGGTAAAAATTTCATTGCTAATTATGCATTACTTTTTAAGTAATACACATATTTATGTCTTTGTTGTTTCCGTTTCTTATATTATGGCTGCTATTGCTATATATATATATATATATATATATATATATATATATATATTTTTTTTTTAATCGTATCACCCTGAGCAAGGCAGTAACACCACTGATGTGCAGGGGGCTACGTAATAGTGAAAAGATCGGAAAAGAGAAAGCCGGAAACCATATCCTAAACAGGGAACAAGGGATGAGCCTCTTAACCTGTTCAATAGACATGAAACTCTAAGACATGCTATAGATGTAGGATAATATGCATATATATTTTATGTCAACACATAATAATATCATCTTTGATGGTGGATGTCATTATGTTAATGTCCCTGTAACTTTTCTGAAGATGGCTCATGTGAGGCGAAAACTTAGAACCAGCATAATAAAAAAAATATCCAAATGTTGGAAATTTTTGTCTTTATTTTCACCTGAAATTAAAACCAACATTTGATGTTTAAAATGGCTCATGATTAAACATAATAGATATTCATTGTCTGTTTTATTTAACAATATATGTTTAGAAAATTATCTGCTGCTTTGATATACTATATATATATATATATATATATATGTATGTTAAAATTCAAATAGTAAAATGTTAACAAGATAAGTAGATGAAACACTGTTTAGGGTTACAGAATGTCAAGGAGTCTGTTAACATGTAAATTAGAAAAATAATAATTCTGGTATATGGTATATTATTTTATTTTAATCAAATTTATATTATGTATAGATATCTATTGAATTTATTTATGAATAGAAATTTGTTCTACTTAGCTTGTTTGTGTAATAAAACCTGAGACTGCTGAACATGTCTTCATCTGTATTTTTAATAAGTATCTATAAGTTGAAACCAGCATGATATAATGCTTATATATATATATATATATAAGATTTTATCAACATTGGTTGGCTAGTACTGATTTCATTAAGTATAATAAATTCAGAAATAGTGTATATATCTCAACAAGAACTATAGATATTTGTCTGCACTTTTTTAGATTTATGGACAGATTGAAAGTTTTAATTTATTTCCTTTTCTGTAGATTACTGATTTATATCAGCTGCTGTTAAATGCAACTCTATTGGTTTTACTCCTTAATCAGCTCATGTTATGTTACACTAATATTAACCATAAATGATAAAAAGAAACATTTCTGTACGGAATAAAAAAAATTAAAGTGGGTGTAAAATAAAAATCTCATTACTTTTGTTAAGATGTACAAATACTGAGTAAAGAGCTTAGGATTTGTAATAATTTCTGTTTTTCTTTTACACCAGTTCCTTTTCTATACAGAATTTTTTTTTTTTATAAAATTGAATCCATGATTGCTGATGAAAAACAAATGTTCTGAGGACATAGTTATTTGCAACTAAAGTTGTATATTTAGATGCATATGTGCAAATAATGTCAATGAGTTTGCTTAGGTTCAAAGCTGTATTGGTTTATAGACAACTTATAAGTTTCATTAATGCTTATAAAATATTTTTGTTAAATATAGTCCATTTTTAAATGTGTGACCCCTCCCCTCCACCTCTGGACAAACATGCATTGTTTTTAAATGTGAGCCACTTGGCTGAGCTTTGAACAAGAATAGATGTCTCATTTTGGATTAGGTTTTTGGTTCCTTCTAAAGTCTACTTAAACTCTATATCTTTAATGTCTCCACCTGAACTCTGATTTTTTTTGTCACTAATTGATAATTTTATTTCTCTTCCTCTAATAGAAGTAGAGGCTCACCTATTGTCCAGTTCATACACCTCTACCATTTTTTGAACAGGAGTAAACAGTAGTTTCCTGTTTAGGATTAGGTTTCCATTTTCTTCAACTCTGTATTTCTGATGTCTTTACCTGAAATCTGAAATTTTATTCAGTAATTATTATTACTTTTTTTCTCTCCCAATAGGAGTAAATAGGGTTGTCTATTGTCTGGTAATTACACTCGTTCCTGGTCTTTTGAACAGGAGTAGAGGTTCATCCCTTATTTTCTGTTTAGGATTTGGTTTCTCATCTTTTCTAATGTCTACTTCAACTCTATACTTTTAACGTCTCTGCCTGAACTCTAAAATTTTATTCACTAGTTAAATTTTGAGCTCTTCAAGTCTAGAATTGTCTGCCTTTCATGTTATTTTGTCTTTTCCTCTGCTAATACAACTCTACACAGTAACCCTTTACCTTAAGTGGCCTTTGAATTGGGTGAACATTTGTAAAAATAAAATAAGATTGCTTTGTGTTTAACTAGCTTTGCAGACTTGTAAATAGCATGTAGCAAACTGATCTACTGAATACAGAGATTTACTTGCAAGCTGAAACAAAAGTCAATTGGTTTATGGTTTCACATGAAAGCTTTCACTATTAAATTGAACTGTGTATTCTCAGTTTTGTTTAAACGTTGTAATTTCACTCTAAGCTTGAAGTGCTATTTTTATATAAATTTAGAAGGTGAATTATGTTACATTGCTCACTATTAAGAATCAAACATACAGCCATGCAATGTGTGTGTGTTAATCATTCTGATATAAAAAGTTGAGAAGGTATTTATGTTATTAACCTTTATCACTCTGTATGTGACTTCTTTTGCTGTACGAAAAGTTTATCCTGCCACTGAAGGTGATTATGATCCCTGAATTTGAATTTATTTAAATTTCATAGTTGTGTGACATATACTGCTATGGCGACAGAAAACTCCTTTAAGTCTTAACATTAATTTTACTGCAATTGATTCAATGGAAAAAGAAGTAATACTAATGCAGTGTGATAAAGGTTTTAATCAATACCAAATCAGTACTGAATACCAAATATCACATGTTTCAATTTTATAAACTAAACACAGATACATGTACTGTGATTTATTTTTTTGATTACCTCAGTGGGATTTGATTTTGAAAATAGTTCCTATCATAATTGTATTATTATTATTGATAATAATCACTTATGTAGTTTTAGCATTTGAAGGAGTTGTAACCTGGCCAAATGGAGAAATAAAATCTATTACTCTGTTCAGTAAATTTCTAGAAATTATGTAATAAATCTGTCATATTTACAGTTTGTTTTAAATTTATATTGTACATAAAAAAATTATAGTTAAAATAGAGATAGAATTGAAAGTTGTACATAGATAAATAGACAGTAAAGCAAATAGACATTTGTTTTGTTATGTTACAGTGGGTGATCTCTGTACCTATGCAAATGTACGCTTGCCATGTCAAAATGCAAAACATAAACATACTTTTGCCCAATTCAAATTCGGTTCCTCTTATATATATTGAGTATCACCACTTCATGCGGGACTATCACACTCTCCTTCATAAAACAAGTTACACTTGTGTCCTTTTTTTTTTCTTCAACGTGCCGGCAGCAGAGAGAGCATACCTTCTGTCTCTTTGAGGTAAGTCTATTTGTTGCATTACTACTACACTCCCTCCTGATCCTATGATCACACATGAAACATTTGGGAGGGGGTCTTTTGTGCCGTTTGCTTCTTCACGGGGATATAGTCACAATGTCTCCATTAGAGGTGTCATCAGAAGAGGTATCGCCTGCATCTATGCTGGGTGCCAGTTCACCTGGCCTCTCTTCGACAGTTATAAGTCTTTCACTCTCTGAAGACACGTCAGAGCAGCTCGTCGGCAGGCCTGGTCCCACTATGCGTTGCAGATCTTTCACATAGAATGGCATTCTGTTGATCAACACATTCTACACATTGGTAGTTCCGGTGTCACGTCCAACTCTGTATTTGTCGTACATCGTCCATGTGGGACCTTTACCCACACTCGATCACCTGTTTTAAAAACGGTTTGCTGTTGGTTAGGTGCCCACGCTGACATTCCATTGATTCCTTTCAGCTGTATGTGGTACTGATAAACCATATTGGCAAATGCTGTAGTGGAAGACATGTTATCCTTTGGTGTGACATTGTACCAGTATACGGCTTCTGATATAGTACATCATTTTCTGGCAGTGATCCTTTTTACAGCTCTGTGGCATCGCTTGATGATGCTGTTACTGGAGGGGATGTACACACAGCAGAACCGGAGTTAGACTCCCTACTCATTCAAGAAACCTCTGAATGAGGTGCCGTGAAAGGCAGTGTCATTGTTTGTCAAAATCTCAGATGGTGGGTCTCATTCACAGAGCAGCGCTTTTAGCCGGTTGATCACACTTGTTGCATCTTGCCAAGGAACGCACCACCAAATGGTAAACTGAGTGGGACTGCAGTCAAAAAATGGGCCCTGTTATAATGGGTAATATCCATCACTACCCGGTGGCTTATTTGTTTAACATTCAGAGCACCCTTTGGACAGTGAATAGGTGAAGGATCAATCGACTGACACTCTTCACATTCCCTGATGATAGTCTTTACAGCGACCTTGGACACTGCAGGGTCAATCTGTTTCACAAAATAGAGCATTCGTCTCACACCAGGATGACCACTCTGTTGGTGTACAGTCTTGATTTGGTCAGACCCAACTGAGCTCACGTATGCAGTGCAGGCAGGCTGCATAGGCTCAGAGTTTCTCCTAATTGCATCAAGCCACCTCTGAGGCACTTTTGTCAGTCGATCTGCCTTGTTTTGTTTAGATGCAAGCAGGGACACACTTATTGATAAGGTGTATTCCTTTACCAGTTTTATTAACATGTCAAGCTGTCATTGAATGAGCATTTCACTTGTGGCTTTTGTTCGCACCCTTGCCCTGCCTGGGAGGGTGTCTGAAATCCATTTATAGACACAAGCAGAATCAGTGAACAAGTACAAGGTGGTTGCCTTTCAGAGGATTGCTAAATTTATTCCATTGATAATGGCATCAAGTTCTGCAAGATTAATATGTTGGGAGTCCTTCTTTGGATGTAACCAGCAGGCATCCTCTACTACAGTCCCATCATATTCCAACAACATGCTAGTAGCAAGAGAGCTTGTGTTGACCTATACACTAAAGTTTTTTCCATGAATGCACCATTTGCCATGTTGTGCACTCTGGTGAGAACCTCTTCAATCATGGGGCTGAGAGGGGCATTGTCAACTTTGTCATCCCAACCAACAGTAACTTCAGATACTCTCTGCTAGATAAAAGCCACAGCTACACAAAGCCAACCACCCATGGGAAGGTGCCCAAGCAACTTGCCACATAATGAAAATATGTTGCATCATGTGACAACACGAAGCATGTCTGGGATTTTGTTCCCTCTTCTCCAATACAGTGTGTTATTCTCCCCCCAGACCAGTAAACCAAGCACTTGTGCACCATCCTGTAGCCTCACTGGTTCTTTGTCATGAGACCAAAGCTGTCAAGATGCTTCTTCACATGCGCCACAAGCACAACACTCTCATCCACATACACATCATCAATATAGGCAGATGTTGCCTGCTGTATGCACTCGTCTTTTGTCAGAATAGCATCAACAGTTGTTTGCATGATGAATGGTGTCATGTTGGGTCTAAACCCCATGTGGGTCAGGCAATACATTTGTCCTCTAATTAGTACAATTTGTTAGGGCCACAATGATTGGTTCACATGTATCTAAAGGTATACCTTTTGAAGGTCTAACACTGACACATTTGATCCTGCTCATCGCCACTCTTTCAATTTTTCAGCACATATATCTGCACAATCCATAAATGGATCCACATGTTCATTCAACTCTCAATAATTGAGTAACGGTCTTACTTTATCTTTATTGTGCTGAATGACGGCCATCAATGGGATCAGACCCTTCGGGGGCCCCAATTTCTTTTCTGGGCAAGGAACCAACCACCCATTATTAATCCAAATTTGTAGTTCTTTGTTATATTCTGCTCGAGCTCTTGCTAGAATGTTGTACTCTTGTACCCAGTTGCGTAATTTTTCTGGTGGCTAATCACCGGACCACTTCCATGACACCATCCAGGATTTGGTATGTCGATAAATCTCTGCGTGAAAATCAGGTTGTTTCAATTCTATTGTTGTGGCCAAGGTAAGAACTGCCGCAGAAAAGTGTACCTTGACTTCTTCGTTGATGTGCACATGTTCAATTTCTTGATAACATCCATTCCCAGGAGGAGGTTGAATTCTAATGGCTTGCTGTTCACCACTAGCATGTCCATTGTAAAGGGATTCCTGTTGGTCATTGCTAAAGTAATGTTTTCAATACCCTGGCTTAAAAGGTACTTCCTGCCTGCTGTCAGGATTGTAGTGTGTTTCCATCTTTCAGGTCGACATCCACTCACAACAGATGAGGAGCAGTTGGAGTCTACCAACACTATTCGGTTTACTCCATTAATTTGTACCTTCATTACAGGGAGCACTTTGTCTAGTTTGTATGGGGAGAGAGCAGTGCTGACCTCTCACTCCTTGCCTCATTTCCCCGGACACCTTGCTACGATGTGTCCTTGTTGCTGGCACCAATGGCAGCGTATCTTCAGGAGCGCTTTTCTTGCTTTCTTCTTGGGCTGCTGGCAGTCTCTGACAAAGTGATTGGGACCTCCACACTTGTAACACTGCACTACGACTACGTCCTTCTGATTGGGGATTAAAGGTGGATCTACAGGCACACAAGGAAGGATTCTGCACCTGGCTGCAGCAGCAACAGGCTCATCCACTTCCACCTCTTCTATCTTGAGAGCTCAAGTCCTGGCCAGAATCTGCTCTAGTGTCATGTGATACATCCTTGAAGATGCCTGTAATTGTCGTTTAACTGAACTGGGGAGTCCTGATATGAATTCACAACTTGGTCAGAGGTGTTTTCTTCAACTAGACTTGCCAATACTTGTCCACAGTTTCCCTGGGGCACAAGCGACGAGAGACAAACTTATCAAATGCAACAAAAGGATCCGGCGCAAAAGCCATGAGGAAGGCTTGTTTCACCTGTTCCAAGTCCTCCCTTTGGTCGTGGGTTAACCGTCAGTGTACCAAGAGAGCTTAGTGGTAGAACACGTTCAATGTTGTCAACACCACACATTTCACACAACAGCTACACCTGTTCCAACCATTCGGACACTGTGTGATTGGGTGAGAAGCCATGACATTCGGGAATCAGTTTTTCAAGCTAAATGTTGATAGGTTTCAAGTTTTAATGCCCTAGTGTAAAATAGTATTAAAATGGGAAATCCATTTTAAACTGTGAATGGTTTAAAAAAAAAAAGAAAAGTGGCTTCTTCTCATTTGGGTCAACTTGGCCTATCAGAAATATATCTTTATGTAACAGCATAAGGAATTGAAAATAAAACATCCCAAATTTAAAACAATCGATGTAAATAAGTGTGTTCATATTAGTTCAAGAATGCTATGAGTTATGGTAGAGAAGCAATGAGAAAGATGCATCTTAAATCAGTCAATATTTGGCATCAAAAGAAAAAAAAGATTGGACATTTCAGTTGGTGGGTAGACTTTCGGAATTTTAGCACTGTCTTTTTGTTTTTATGGGCCTAGATAATGTTATCTTATCTATCTTAGCCAAAGCATGTGAGGCACTTCCAGGAATATCTAAATAGAAAAAGATCCTTCTGTGGGACAAAAATGCTGATTTGAAAAGATTGATACTACAAAGAAACAAACAGAAATAAATAAAAGGGTGCATACTAAACAATAAAGAAAATCTCTAAGAAAACAATATTTCCAAAAGATTGGTAACCAAATTAATGAAGACAAATAGCAGAGCCATCGTTTTGAAATGTAGAGGAAAGCAAATAATCATAACATTTTACAATTGAAATAAAAACAAAAAAGATGTTCTGGTCTGAAAAAACAGTTTGTCACACTTCAACACTGATCACACTTGTGGAATTAGAACATACATTAACATACATATGAGCATTACATTTCTTTTTCCAAATATAAACAATAATGAAGTTTGGTAAAAAAGTGCTTCCCAAAAAATGTGAGGTGTATGCACTATGGAAACAAATTACGATCCATTAGGAACTGCTTTCCAAGCTCCAACTCTGCTGAATGTCTAGATTTTATAGATAAACTATATTGGTCCACATATGTCAGACTAGGACCCAATATGGAAAAATTCGAAACCTCATCTGGGATACAACAATGATGAATTGAGAGCCCCAAACTACTTAATCTCTTCATAGACTTTTCTCTGTGTATATACAAGCTCAGATGTGAAGAGATGATCACAGACCACTTAAACAGTTTGCATCCAAATGAAAACAGTGTTCCTGTTTCTTCTCCCAAGTCAAATGTACAGATGATGAAGATGTGTTTGTGTGTTGAGGGGAGGGAGTATGCCAATGACATATGCATTCATAGTTGGAACACGAATGATCTTCAACAAAAATTCAGCATACTCCACCAACTGCTCCAAGAAATAGGACATAAGATAAACCGTTTTAAAACAGAAACACTGATTTGGAATTGGAATGAAAGCAGTGATGGCTTATACACTGAATTTATCATAAAAATGAAATATGTGGAATTAGTAAATACTAAACATTTCAAATACCTCAGTATGGATTAGTTATAACAAATTTAGTGTAGGAGATAAGGAAATTAAACATTATAAGGATTAACAAATTTCAAGTGTTTCTTTATAAGGAAACAGTTATTATTACCATTACCATCATTTACTCAGTTATGAACAATAGATGAGTATGAACCTAGAGATTTTCTAGTGAAAAGTTTTAGAACCACCATTAACCCTCATATCAAATATGTTATATTTTCAGATGTAGTTTGGAGAACTATTTAGAACACTGGTTCTTCAAAGCTAGTTGTGGCAAACATACATTTTGAAAATATATTCATTTTACTCAATATTCAATGATAATTATTTTTACAAAACAGCATCTCAAAAAACAACTAAAAATAGCAGATACAACAAGAAATTCAACAACTTTTATGGTCAAGTCTGTTTTTTAATATGAATATTGTTTGAACATGCCTGGGCCATTTTGTATTGTAAAATAAGGAAAATTCTAATGACAAGGCAATCAAATTTCGAATATTTTTTAAATATTTTAAGGATGTTGCTCTGAAATAGGACCATTTGCTTTTGTCATAACTAAATTTTTTTATTGTTTTACTGCAGCAAATGCTACATTGAAAAGAAATCCTGTAAAATCAGTATTGTTTTTCTTAGCTTGAATCAAAAGTTCACATTAGTCTACATGATTAAGAAACAAAAAGCATGCTGAGATTCCCACATATATTATAAACAGATGACATATAGTATCAATTGTCAAATTTTTAATAAAAAAGATGTGATATTGTCTATATATATTATTTTTCCTTTAGCAATCTATACACTTAAATTGATATGAAGAAAATTAAAAAAGCATCTCAGACAATATTTGATTGATAAACTTGAGCATGATGATGAATTTTGTTTATTTTTGCTTGTAAATAATCTCATCTTAAAATAAAATGCATCTAATATGATGGTGCATCTTGAATGACAGCAATTATCATGTGTCAGTTTATGTTGCTTGATCTAGAGTTACTGATAATGGCAACCATAAAATAAGTTCCTAAGGGGTTATTACCTTGCATGTGAAAGAAAAGAATGCATATATGATGGACTGCTAAGTACATTCTGCCTGTGAGCTGAAAAGATGTTTCATTTAACAGCTAACCTGGCCCAATAAAAATAATTTATCAAGATGTGCTTTAACTTTCATCTGAAAAAAGTAGAAAATTATCTCAACTGCTGTAGTTAAAAAAAATACATTACTTATTGCCATTTTATTTTTCATTCTTGTAGTATAACTTCCTATCTAGAGGATTCATTTGTCTTTCATTGGAACTGATAAATATACATGAATAAATGTTGTTTTTTGTTTGTTTCAATGTTGATATTCAGTTCTGCCAGTTACTTGCATTTCTGTTTTTGTCTTTATTATTTTACAAAAAAATTGACTTTTCAATAAAAGTTGAACTTTTTGTTGCTATTAATTTTGTTTAGTATTTCTTCATTGTTTTAAGTATGGCTATGATAATAGTGAAATTTGCTGTTTCATAGTGGGAAGCATTCAGCATTCATTGTCAGTTGAATTTATAAAAATCTTATTGTCAGTTGAATTTATAAAAGCTTTTTCTTAAAACAGGAAATTTGACTTCTTGGATCTACTGTTATCACTTTTTTAGTATTGATGTGAATTTCTTTCTAAACTTTTTATTTAAGATTGTGTGAAAATAAATCTCTTGATTACATCCTTAATTTCACTTCTAGTTACACGTGGTACCCATTGTCTTTGTTGTTGCTGTGAGAAGTGTTTAAATGATGTGACTTTTGTTATTTGGTAAAACTCATTTTGATTTTGTAGTACTAGTCTATATGGCTTGATGAAAGGGTCTTTCTTAAGATCTAAGAGATTCATTTGTTTGCAGACATTTTTAATCAGTGATTTGAGAAAACAATTGAATAAAGATAATAGTTTTATAGGGGTTATGGGAAATGCTTAATTTCCCCAACACTATATTTTTTGGGCACACAAATGAATGACGAAACTTGCTTTTAGAACAACAACAAAGAATGGTTTATTATATAGTAAACGTACAAAATTGGTAGTATGTAAGTGTCCATGGTGAAGCTAGCAGCAGATAGTATGTCAGTGTCCATGGTGAAGCTAGCCGCAGCGTCTTCCACGAAAGCATTCCATGGGGAATCAGTGGCAGCGATGTGAGAGAGACGTCCGTTACTGCCGCGGGCTCATGGCTCTCTCTGGCTTTCCTCCGTTCTACAAACAGGACTAGGAAAAATAGTTCTAGAGAGGAATCAATGCGCTCCGCCTGTTGATTGGTCAGTGAGTGACCGAATCTCCCGTCGGGGGCATTGATTCGCTAAAGGAAATAGATCTGTGGCTGCTACAGTTTAGACATTTCTGAATGTGTTGAACACCATGCATGATATCCTTATTAAAGACAAGATGATCTATTCAAACTCCTGATTCTTAAAGCTGTTTATTGCTTATAAAAAGCATCCTAATAGTATTTCATACTTATAGGAAGATTTATATACATTTACTTGTAAAAATTACTTTTTAGAACCATTATTATTGGATGCAAATTATTAGAAAGTAATCAAGGAGAATTAAATTCTTAACTCACTTTAAAGCTGTGATTGTTATAAACAGGTAACAAAGTTGGTGACTGATTAAATTTAACTGTGAATGACTCTCTATTGACTTTTAAGTAATTTCTTGACATCTAATTGTATGTGCTTTTGAATAATATTAGCGTCTACATGTATTTTTTTTATTTTGTACTTTTTACCAAGTGTTTTCTCTTTTTGTAATATTTTGTTTTTCCAGTTCTATAAGATTGAAAGCTGTGTTCACTTGATCAGTAACAATTAACAATGAAATTCTGAGATTTCATATTATTATTAACTAAAACTATACAACCTGTATAAACAATCAGTTTTATATTTGTAAAATATACATTATACAAATTATAAAAATAACTACTTCAAAAACTTGTGCCTGGGTTTTAAATGTTCCTCCCTTTATTTTTATATTTCATTAAAATATATTTTTTCTATCAATATAACACATTAATTTGTTGATGGTATTTTTTATCTAATATAACAATGAATTTCATCTAATTTAAAAAGTATGAATTGATTAAATTATATGAAATGATAAAGCTAAACATAGTGTTACTACACAATATATCAATCATATTTATATTTTACTATATAAATCATATTTTTGTAAGAATAAATGAAAACAAAAAGAATTATAATTTGGTTATTGATAGTTTTTTAATGTAATAAATGCACTTGATAAAATTAAAAATGAAGACTTTTTAGCAGTTCAAAACCATAAGACCCATAATACTAAGATATATTTTTTGATGAGGAGTATTATAACTCATTTCTAGCAGTTATAGTATTAAGTCTTGCTTAGGCTACTCTCTGTGATGTCTGTTAAAAATACTTTTGACTGAAATTCAGCAGGCTTTTTTTAATCTTTATTTAAGGCATCTAGCCTAATTCATTTGTGTTACTAGAGGTGTATTATTTGCTCAACAGCATCCCCTCTTTCTTTTTATTTTATTAGTATTCACCCACTTCATTTCCTAGTGAGTTTGCCAATGTACTAAACTTTAAATTTTTTAATTTTTGGTGGATGAAAAACCTTTAGTTTTCTCGTATGTTTCCTTTTCCTGGTGATCATACTTGTACATTCAATGAATTCTTAGGCATTAATGCATCAAAAGTATCATACAGTACTTGCATAAGTTCTTTCTTTCTTATAAGCCTTTCTTCAGCAAAATTTTTCTTTTAACTGAATGCAATGTCTTTTGTGTTCCTATTTTATTTCTTTTACCATTTATATCATCCTTCCAATTCATGACATTATTATACCATCTTCTTACAATTCTTTTCCATTTTTGTATACTCTGAAAAACACTTTTTCATCAATTTTGAAAAATTTAGTTATTTGTTCTTCTTTTTTGACCCAGTAACAACTTGTTGAACCCCGATTTAATTTTTCTTGTGAACATCAATTCTGCTGGTGACATGCCTGATGGTGTATTGAGATTTGGCATTATCCAGTATACTCTCAAGAATCTTTGTAGTGTTTCTTCACTCTCTTTTTCATTACTTGCTTTTTTTTAAAGATTTCTTAAAAGTACCCACTAACCATTCAACTTGTCTGTTTGACCTAGAGTGATATGGTAAAGTATAATATGTTTAATCGAGAACATTTTACAAAAATCTTTGAATTTGTGAGCAGTGAATTGTGTGCCATTATCGAAGAAAATGGTATCTGGAATGCCCTATCTTGCAAACAGTTTGTGTAAAAATTCACTGTCATCAAAAGGAGTTTTTTTGCACTTACAAATTTCAGGCTTCTTAGGAACTACCACAGGATAATGTGATCTGTTTATTGGACCTGCAAAATCTATGCACAATCTTGACTATGAAGAAGGTAATTTTGCTGCCAAGTACAACCTCTGCAGGTTTTTACTACTCTTTCAATGTCTTCATCCATTTTGGTCCAGTATATGTAGATTCTTTTACTGGATCTATTCAACTTGTACAGCAGGAATATTTTGAAGACTCTAGAAGTTATGCTAGGATTCATCATTGGAGGTCACAATCTGAACAACATAAGGTACACAGATGATACAGTGCTGATAGCAGACACGAAAAAGAAACTAAAAGACCTACAGAAGGTAGCTCAAGAGAGTGAAAAGAAAGGACTACAAATAAAGAGCAAGAAAATCGAATGATCATCAGCAAAAAGAGCACTCCAAAATGCCAGGTGAGAGATATTAAATCAAGCAGGTACAAAAATTTAAATACCTGGGAAGTCTTCTAACAGAAGACAGCAAGTACAACACAGAGATCTGAAGGTGAATTGGCATGGTGGAGGACGCATTCCAGAAGCTGAGTAGAGTAGTAAGACACAGGGAAATTTCATTAGAAACAATGAAGAGAGTACTGGATTGCTATGTGATGTCAGTTCTTCAATATAGATGTGAATGTTGGACAATCTCATTGAAGATGAAGGAAAGACTTGAAGCAACTGAAATGTGGTTCTATAGAAGGATGCTGTGGACATTGTGGATGAAGCATGTGAGCAATGATGAGATTTTGGAAAGGATGGAAATGAAAAGAAAATTAATACTGAGTATCAGGAAAAGACAGCTAAAGTTCTTGGTACATGCAATGAGAAAGGAGGGCTTGGAGAATCTGATACTCAGAGGCCAGATAGAGGGAAAGAGAGACTGGGGAAAGTAGTGTATAACGTATTTGATTGTCTTGAGTAGGTGGATGGCAAAATGGGGGTTGCATGGTGTAACAGGAGAAAGTGTGCTAAGAGCCACCATGAATAGGGAGATGTGGAAGGCCATGATCACCTATGTCCTGAAAAGACAAAGCACATAGAAGATATATAGCTTCTCAAGAGAGATTTCATTCTTGAAATCCCTGGATGTCAACTAAGTCCACTTTTATTTCTTCCAGGGTAACTGGTAATTCACATACTACATTGCATAATATATTTTTAATTTCTAGTGATTATAATATTAGTTTTGCTTAGGCTACTTGCTGTGAAATCTGTTAGAAATACTCTTGACTGAAATCCAACAGGCTTTTTTGACTCACTTGGAGTTCTTTATTTAAGGCATCTGGACTAGTTCATTTGTGTTATCAGGGGTGTCTTATTTACTCCACAACAAGTAGTTATTATTATTATTATTTGGACTATTTATATTCAGACTATTGTCTTTATTTTTTGTTGTCATTTTCACAATGTTTTTGCAGGTTTGCATTGATTTAAGTAAACTACAGTGAATTCTGAACCAAACCCATTATTTAATCTATGGAGGTAGACTGTTCTTGTTCTGCTGCTCATGTCTAGATATATTGTCTAGTTCTAATTTTTATTTAGTATTGTTCAGTTATTGCTCACCTGTTTCAGCAGCAGTTGCAACTCTAATGAGCAGGCAGATTAGATTTAGAGTTCCAAGTTCATTACCGCAAATTGTTCTATGGGACAATGGCCTAGTGGATTAAAAGCATTGGTTTGTGAATTTGGTTAACATAATAATTATGAGTACAGTGTGTACTTGCACACAGTGGAAATAAGTGTGTAGTACTAAATAAAAAGAAGAACTGGACCACATTTCTGGATATGAGCAGTGGAACAAGAACTATCTACCTCTGTATATTAAAGGGTTCAGTTTAGAATTCATTGTAGTTTACCCAGATGGATATACACCTGAGGAAGCCCTAGTGGCCGAAACATGATAACAACAAAAAAAATGATGACTATAGTCTGAATTTAAATAGTGTAAATAATGATAACTCCTCATCCCAGAAATTCAGAAACATTATATATACATATATATATATAAAATAAAGACTAGAAATATGTCTGAGAAATTGGATATCATTAGTATATTTCTGTACACATTTGTTTGAAATTACTTTTTGTTTTATGTTATGTATTTTATTTTCATTGTCTGTCACTTATATTAATTCGGTAACCTTTCCAGGAAGAAGTGTTTTTTTTTTCTCAGAAGACAGCTGAAGCTAGATCTAATGTAACGGGATCTAGCCATGCATCTACTGGTATGACATATTTGTTCTTTTTATTCACATGTGTGATGTTTATCTCAGTATTATTGCCACATCTGTTTCATTTTTTTCTCATTCCTTTCAAGAAGTTTTTAGGAACTATCAAACTTTGGAAAACCTGTCTTCATTTCACTTTGATTGATTAAAATACAGACCTACCAAAAATGATTTATTATTTATATGTTTGTGTCATACCATTTTTATCTGTCTTTGTTTCCACACACAATGTGATTCTAGCTAATTATTCAATCATCTTGGGAATAGTTTGCAATTCAGAATCAACTAGAAAAGAAAACTAGACAGCAACAAAAGTTAATTTCAAATTATTACATGTTAAAAAAATGAATTTTGAAAACAATGAAGATTTTTTGACTAATATATAAAATCACAGTAATCTTATTCTTACCATTTTATTATTGTATCTTTTTATAACAAAACAATTGTTTGAAGTGTTTTTCATGTTATCCATTGTCAAGTAGAATTTTCTTTCTAAAAGATAAAACTGTAAAATAGTAACAATAAGGCTACTGTGATTTCATATGCAGAAAACAATGAAGATTTTCTGATCAAAATTCTCTTTGAAAAACATTTGTTTATGAGTAGCATTTTAGTGACATGTATATATTTTAAAGTATGTCTTTATTGTCATCTTATTTTTGATGGTGGTGGTGTGAAGATGCATAAAATCGAACAGTATAGAAAATGAAATTAGCAAATTGAGTCCAAGTCCCAGCTTAGGTTACTTGTATTCACTTAGTACTAATGCCATTGGCAAAGGCAAGGTTATAATTAAACATCTGTTGTATTTCATTGATTTATATATTGTGACATGAGCATCCCACAATGATTAACAGAGCACAGAGTTGGGCAAGCTATCCTTTCATAACTATTGCTCTGATGGTAAAAACTGTTACACTCTTTGTCAACCTTGACAGGAGTGAGGCATTTACTGATTATCTAATTTTCAATGTTATGTATCATAAATTAAAAAATTGATTGGTATTTGTTAGTCAGTAGACATTTGGACTGGAGAATGTAAAAGAAGGTACTGGTTAGGTGTAGGTTAATATTGAAACTCACTTTAAGAATGATAATCTTGAATTTGAGTCAATATACAAAGATGTAAATATTCTTTTTCCTGTTTCTGGGAATAGAGCAATCGTGAATATTTTGATAATCAGCATTTAGATTGTAATTTCTTTCTTATTACTATAAATGTTATTTTTAATGGGTACATGTTTTGAGTTCATACTCCTGTTATTTTAAAACATTGAAATTCATGTCTACTGGCCTAGATTGAGAATTTATGGTAAAGAAAAACATGCTTCTTGACAGGAATCAAACCAGTATTTCTTTTTTTTCCACCTGGGTAAAAACTCCTGTAGCTGAAGTGTGCTTCTCTAATTAGGCCATGGAAAATTTGATCATTTGAGGTCTATATATATATATATATATATATATATATATAAGCTCTATTTTCATACTAGATATGTAAACAAAGTAATTTTTAACCATTTAACCCGACATTATTTCTTATTCCTATAAACCTTTTACTATTTTAATCTGTGTTTAAATTCAGATATACTACATTACACAATCATTTTACTCTGATAATCCAAAGTTATAAAGTTGACGAAGATTAAAAAATTTGACAAAACTTTTGTTACATTAAGGCTTATGTCACATGCAGAGTGATAATGTTATTTTAAAATTGAATTTAAAATCAGGACTGACTTCAAGTATTTGATTACTATTTTAAAGCTAAAAGAATTTTTTTATAATATCAAAACAATATTGTAGCCTTTGATGTGAAACTTTTCGAAAGTAACATTGATATTTTAACCGTTTCACCCACTTTTCTTGATATTAATTTATTCACTTACATTATATCACTCTAAATGTTCAAACAGTTTTACAAACTTTGAAGTCTGTGTACTTATGATGTTTAAACAATATCTAAGTTTTTGTTATGTTACTGCCATGTTTCTATACATATAAAAATTATGGGCCAAGATTTCATTTTATATTTGTCTATATTTCTGAGATGTGTTATTGTAATTATGTGCACTAACCATTGTTGGGATTGTTGTCATCATCATCTTTGTTGCCCTCATCACAACAGTTCGACTGTTGTTCACTCCATCCTTATTCAGATGATTGGAATTTTGAAATGAACTCTTTTTTTCATCCACCATCATAGATTGTTCTCAAGCCATGCCTCTTTCAGATGTCTCACTATCAGTTAATTCAACTCTCTGAGTTTTTTACCTCTGCTGTAGCCAGTTATTGAACTCTTTGAGTCAAGTCACTGGATTCAACCAATGTTTTTATCCATTGGGCAATGTCTTTGAGGCCATCAATGTATTAATTTTTGGAACTTATAAACCTAATGTCCCAGACACCATTTTTACCAGAGCTCATATTACAATTTTGTTGTTATTATTTTTCTTTAGCACTCTCATATTGTATTCATTTCTATATTTGGTCAGCTTAGAAGATTTTTGTGACCTAGCATATGTACTGATTCTTTAAGTTTTCACAATTCCCACTGATATTCTCTGTCTATGATTTCAGCCTCATCTTATAGGGAGTGGTGATCTCCCTTTTTCCTCTCATGTGCCTGATTTTTTTCTATTTTCTCTTGTGTTATGATTTTACACAATTCTTGCAGTCTTATCTTAAAAGAGTGGCTCATTTTTCTTTATATTTCTTACCGCAGCTGCATGGAATGGCATACACACAATTCGTAATCATGTTCTCTTGTATGGGAGGTCTTACTTTGAAGAGGTGCTTGTGAACTGTTGAACCACTTTTGAAGGTCCCCCTGATGTTACATTGACCAAATATCTTTTGTCATAATCTCTTCACATAGGGTAAGCAGATTGAGGTTGTTTACTGAGTATTGTTACCCTCTTGCACCCTTCTATCTCAGTTTGTCAAAGCCGCTTTCATGTACCCAGCATAGTTATGTTGTAGGCTACTGCTTATACTGACTATTTCCTATTCATATGTCTCTGGGGCGCCACTTATGTCTTTTGCTTGATGCTGCAAGCAGTGGATGGTCCCTTTCTTTATTTTTCTGTATAGGTAGTGAGAGTTGAATTTGAGATATTGTCCGGTTAATGTTGGCTTGTAGTATACAAATGTCTTGAACCCATGCTCTGTTTGAGATATTAGTACATTTAGGAATACTAGTTTGTTGTTTTATCTCTCAATTGTGAACTTTATTGATGATCTTATTGAGTTCACATAGTCCAGTAGCAGCTGAATCTCGTTTTGGTGTGGCCAGAGTATGAATGTGTCATTTATGAATCTAAGCCATATTGTTGGCTTTAGTGATGTAGATTCTAATGCTATTTCTTCAAAGTATTCCATGTATATGTTAGTAACTGCTAGTGATCATGGCAAGCCTATTGATAAGCCTTTATTTTGCCAATTCCTATTCTGAAGTATGTTCTTTGTGTTTAGAAAGTCAGCATCTCCATCAGGTTATCTATTGGTATACTGGTGTGTTATCCTCAGGATGAGTCCGAGGCCAGTCTGTCCTTGACTACCAATAGTGCCTCCTCCATAGGTACCTTGGTAAACAAACTCATGTCCAGGGTCATTATTTGGTTGGATTGGATGGGAGCATCTTTATTTCCAAAAAGTGGGGTGGAGTTTTGGACATATGATGGTGACGGTCAATTATATCTACAAGGAAGTGAGACTCAGAGGGTGGCACACAGAGCCCTGCCAGCTAAAAATTGGCCTAAGTGGAATATCATCTTTTGTGAATTGCCAAAACAGTTTAAAAATATAAAAGAAATAGTTATTTGAATATCATATACATTTATTTAGATTTTAAGAAATCTTTAAAATTTATTTTAACTGTGCTGAATTAATATAATCTTTTTAATATAAATTTTAAAGTGAAATTTGTTTTTGAATAAAAATATCCTGTCAGTTTCATTCAGTTAAGTCAGTTTAACAACTCTATATTCATAACTATAATAAAAAAAATGCATTTATATTGTTACTTTAGTAATCTGTATATCTCAATCTTTTTTTATTCTGAACTAGAAAGATGCTTTAACACTGTTTTCATGAGCTTATTAATCTTGATATTTTGAAAGGTTCAATGGAATGTATCCCCTTGTGATTATTTTATAGTGTATATTGGTGACTAATTTATATTCACACTGTTTTTCCGTACTTAATAAATTCCCCATTGTAATGGACATGGCCTATTTCCTCAACAAAAGAGGCACAAAATCGTCTGTAACATACACATCATCATCATTTAACAACCGTTTCTATGCTACCATGGGTTAGATAGGGTTTTCTTGATGATTCTGTAACCGAACCATCATAAAATTTTGGAGCGAGTTTTACAGCTGTATGCTCTTACTAACACCAACCAGTTTAGGAAACTGGAAATTCAATGCTTTTATTGAGACACCATCTCTAGGAAGATTACCTACCAAGGTTAAAGAGTTCAGCCTACCCTATTCTACAGAGTAGAGATTTCTTTCTCTTAGATAAGTTGCTATCCCAAGCTAAAGACTCATATCCAGCTTAACTTTTCCTTTTTCTCATAAATGACCCCAGTTTAGAGAATTAGCTATTTCCCCTAGCTGGGACTTTAAAAGGTGCTACCACCCCGGGTCATGGTGGACCTGGGAACAACAGCAATTAAGAGGTGTCTCTGCACTTCTCTGAACCTCTAATCTTTTGATCAGAGACCTTGCTGATGGATGTAGTTTATCATGCAAATCACCTGTGCTATACATAGTCATGTGAATTACCTAGTGTCTTAAGAGTAATTAAATGCCTGTACATGGGCATGAAATATTTTGTGTAATTGACTGGGGCATATAAAAAGACAGCAGATTTTGTCTTTGCAGTAGAGAAGGATCACAAGGAATGCATTTGAATGAATCAGCTGTGTGGTTCTGAACAATGACATGGCAGTGAGGAATGTGAAACAGATTACTACAAATATATTACTACAAGCTATTGACCAACAGAATTGACCCAAAACTAATACCAGAATTTGATGGCTCTGATCCTGAATAATTTGTTATCAAGTGGATAGAGAAGGCAGAATTTATATGTCAGCTGTGCATGGTGAAAAAAATCGAGTTTATAGCTCTTATACGCCTAACAGATGGTGTTAACAGATTTGACAGATGTGAGAAAAGATGAATGTATGGCGATCACAAGTGACATAATTGTACATTTTTTTCCCTGTAAGAGGAAGAAACCCTGAAAAACATGACCTTTTAATTTACACATAGAAATTTCCATACAAAAAAAACTTCAAATGCACAAAAAAAAAAAAACTTATTTGAAAAATAGGATGGCATTATGATTTGTATTAAACTTTTTAATTTTCAATTAGTAAATATAATCTTTGCTTAATAAATTTTTAAACTAACCTTTGAAGTATTTTAAAGATATTTTTGAAACTTTATAAATTATTATAATTAAAAAAAAATTAAACAATTCTTTTAAAGTTTCATTATTCATCAAAGAAATTTTTTTTTCCTTCAGACTATAATGTCCTTAATTTGAAGAAAAAAGGTTCAAACTTAGTTAAATACGGGTCTCGTTCGGGAATGTAATCTATTTTTTTTTCAAAAATCTACTCCAAATAGTAAAATAAAAAATGAAATAAAACTATGACATTATTTAATTAGATAAGATTTTAATTGCTTTTATAAATAATGTGTTAAGAACATTATACACTGAAGAAAATTTTTTTTTAATGACTAATGAAATTTGAAAAGAATTGTTTTAATTTTTATTTTGTAATTATAATAATTTATAAAATTTCAAAAAAGTTTTAAAAAGTTTACAAAAACCTGTGGTTGTTAGGTTATTAAGTGAAGACTACATTTACTAATCAAAAATTGAAAATTTTAATACAAATCGTTGAGACATCAAATTTTTAAAATAATTTTAGTAAATTTTTTTTTATATGATAATTTCCATGTTACATTAAAAGGTTATGTGTTTCATGGTTTCTTTCCCTTACAGGAAAAAAGACATGTCAACCCTCCATGATTAAGAAATAGTTTTATTATAAATTTCATGCTATTAATAAGTAATACTTGTATAAATCAGAATAATTTAACTTTAAATTTACTAATTTTTCAAAAATAACATGTCACAGATGTATATTTAATTTTTGCAAGATTTTTAAAACCAAAAATTAACTTTTGTTTACAAATGTGTTGGTTTTCAAAAATGACTAAAAGTTAAAATCTCAGTTTTAGGTTCCAATTAATATAATTTCTGTTTGAAATATGCCAGAATATTTTGTTTATTGAAAATTGTAAATTTATTTATTTAGCTTTCAATTAAAACTAAAATAAAAGTTTCAAGAAAATGTTTTACTTTTAAAAATTCAATTTAAAAGTTAAGTATTGAAAATGAGTAGAGGTACCAAACTACACAGTGTTTTTATCAAGACACATTATCTGGGAAGGTTACCATTCTAAGCTCGAAGCCCCATCTTAGCCTTATATATATATATATATATATATATATATATATATACACACACACACATGGTAAAGCAGAAGTGACGTACATTTTTTAAATTGGTATTGTCATGAATACAGAATTAAAAGTAAGTCTTCTCTTCACTTTTTACAAATTTATCAGTCTTGTTTGAAATCTTAATTTTGACCAATAGAAAAAGGATTGATCCTGTACTGAAGAAAAAAGATGAAGCCAAAATTTTGCAATCCGATGTTAAATTAATTTTCTAACAAATAAAAGAAAGCAATTTGCAAAACTAAGAGAGAAGTTAACAAGCTGATGTGAAAAGCTCTTTAGCTATAAAAAACAAAGAAAATTGAATCAGTCATAGAGATGGAAACAAGATCATACACCACCAAGATGTGACAAAAAGAAACTTCAAGCCACTGACCTGGACATAAAGTCCTGTCACACATTCATTTTCTTTTTCTTTCTCATGTGCTATTTTCCTTACTTCTTCTTTGATCTCACCATCCCACTATCAACAAAGAAGAAAACAACTACAACAACAATATACTTCAACTGACTTAAAAAATTAACTTCAGTAAGTACAATTTTCCTTTATTGCTTTACCTTCCTTTTCACTTTCTTGCTGGCTATCACAAAAAGGAAAGGAACATAGACTTTATTAGTTACCTGTTAATCTTTCTGTATATGTACAGCTAGAACTCTGGATTCCCTTAACTCCTTACTACTATTTCTCTTGGAACATTTAACTCCTACAAAATGATGTTATTCTGTTCTGTTAATAAAATTCTACATTAACATACAAATGAAATTTATTCTTCCAACCTTCAACCTTCTGATGATTACAAATACAGTTGCAGGGAGTGTTGGCTATGTTTGTGAATTGGCCTTATACCAGATATGGCTGTCCATCCCTACTTCATATTCAGCCTTAGGTGGAGGGATATATCTTAGACAGCAACCATTTGGTCTGTGGTGTCTTAGTATTTTTTTTCATGTGAAGCCATGGCATTGTGAATGATAGAGCACTATGTGTTCACTTACAACAGTTTCATGAAGAATGAGTTGGTCACAGCAGTTCAGCATAAATTTTGGCACTGATTCAATATTCACTGAAATCAGGCTGTTCACACTTGTAACACAATCTTATGTTTGGTTCATGCACTTTGTACATGGGATACACTAATGAATAGTACACACTCCAGAAAATGTGGAATGTACCAGGCAAGCTTTTCTGTGTAGCCTGAATTGCTCTTCTCAGGCATGCTACTGAACTTGATATTGATAACCATTTGGTAAGGCGTATTTTGTTTGAAGAACTGCATCTTCAGCACCTACAAATTGGTCAGTGCCAAACAATTGAGGCCAGGATACTATGCACAGCAACTTAATTTTGCACATCAGATAGAAGCAATTTTTGAGGCAAATGATAAACTCATTTTGTTAATGAGTGATAAAGCTCATATTCATCTTAATGGCATGGTATATCAACAGAATTTTCATTATTGAGTTCTTGAAAATCTAAGAGAACTGCATGAAAGACCACTGCACAGCTTGAAAGTGATGGTTTGGTGTGCTGTTTGAAAAGCTGGTGTCATTCATCCTTACTTTTTTGTAAGACCATAATGAAAATGCTGTTACTGTTAACTGTGAGCATTACATAAAGATAACAATTTCTTTGTGCCTGAATTATAACGAAAACGTATTCAACATATGTGTGTGGTTTCAGCAGGATGGGCAACAACCCACACAGCTAGAGCATCAATGGGTGTTCTTCACCTTCCCTTTGTGATTGCCTCATTTCCAGGTTTTCTGACACTCCTTAGCCTCTTTGGTCCCTTGATTTGTCGATGTGTAATTGTTTCTTGTGGGGAAACCTCAAGGAACATGTGTAGGAGCATAAGCCCTGTACATTGGAAGATTTGGAGGAAGCTGTTTCCTGGAAGAAGCTGAACAGGACAATGCCTGAAAGAATGTAGTCCAACTTCCAAGAACACCTTCAGAAATGCTTCAGTGAGAATGGACACCACATGAGGGATATTTTCCACTCTTGATTTTGTCAAATACTAATTCGATATGAACACATTGATGTCAAAATTTATTTGAAGCTAAAATTAATGAGTTTATGAATTTTTACAAAATGCCTCACCCTGGATATATAGTACTAAATTTAAAGCAATTTTATCTGGAAATTTTGAACAAACTTTAACCGTTTGAATAATCTCTGTGCGTAAAAGTAAAGATCCAAGAGCTAGTAGGGTACAAATTTCATTTACAGGTCACAAATGTCAGTTTGTCTCCAAATTAAAGAGTCAAGTTAACTCTTATTGATAATAAACTAAATTCAGTAAAGGTTAGCTAAAACTGCAACTAAGTTATAAAAAAACACTTGTATCACCTTACTACTCTGAATTATTTCTTTGTAAGGTTATATGCAATTTCATTTAAGTCTTTATTTCAGTGTTTTTTCTTTGCAAAGAAAGAGAAATTTGTTTGTAACTAATTAGAAATTCTAAGATTTCTAATTTCAATTAATTTCTATAAATTATAGATGCAGTGATAAGAATGTTACTGTTTATAAATCATAGCTCTGAATAGATAAATTACATATTTTATTTGACTTTTCAAATAATATCCTTTTGTTTTATGTTTGATAAAATTTACAACTAATTCAAATGATAAAAAGCTGAGCTATGTTAAATGTTTTTACATGGCTGGTTTACACAATTAAATCAAATTCAAGATATCTATAAGGCAAAGGCATATGATATGCATTATTTTAAATAATGACTAAAAATCATCCGGGATCAAAGCCTTCTATAGTCTAAATTTATCTCAATGCTCACTAGTGTGGGCTATAATTTCATCTCACTTGGACATTTCTACTGAACCTGATTTCATAATAATAATATTTTATCAGTTAACATTATTATTACAATCACTACCACTATCAAAATGAGAAGTGTTTCTATGTTAAGGATAATTAATGTTCAGATTAGCAAAAGAATGAAAGATTCACAATTTTGCAGGATTATAAGATTGATGTTAATGGTTTATCACTATATACAGAAGCAGTGGATTTTATCATTTTGTTATAAATGCATAAAAGGCAACTGGACCAAATAGGAAACATGGCCAGAGTTCCAGTAACATTTCTTGTCCCTCATTCAATAAAACCAAAGTGTTATAAGGTCTAAAACAGTCTCAGTAAAAACTATTAGTCATGAAAATACCCAAATACAGTCATTTTGGCCTTGACATTGTTTATTATTTGTTTGTTTTTATAGATTTAAAAGAAAAACTGTATATCTTCAAAAAGATAAAAGCAGTATGTAGGAACTTGGAATAAAACTGGTTACAAAATATATGGTCTTAGTGTCTTGGTGAACCCTTACAAAAACTTCATCTTTAGTTTGGAATCATATTAGGACACATAGAAGTGAATCTGTCAAAAAAAAAAAAAGGTGAGAGAAATGAAATCTTAATTACCTCTTATTCCTAGATAACCAATGAGCTAGTTGTAGTCTCTAGATGTGTCTGTGAATAAGCCATTTAAGCAAAAGGTTTGGGAACATTGGAACAAATGGATGGCAGATCCAGACCATGACCTCACACTTACAAGAAGAATAAAGTGGCCTATCATTTCACAAGTGTGTTAGTGAGTGAAAAGATATTGGGATAATGTATGAACTGAAAGTACTGTGAATTCTTTTAAAATGTGTTTGCCTTGACAGAATGGAAGATGATGCACTATTTGAAGACCATGATACCAGAAACAGTGATGACAAGTTTGATGACAATTTTTCCAGCTTTGAACATAATTAAAGTTTTTGTTACTAAACATTATTTTTCATTTGTTACTAAACACTAAAAGTTTTTCTTCATTCCCTTGCTGTGTTTTGGTTTATGTTCAACTTAACTAGCAGCTTACTTTTTTATATAAATGTTTTTTTTTTTGCTTTGTTTTCTCTTGCAATTACTCTCATTGTGTAGGTTATTTTCACTATTATGATTTATTGCTTTTTATATACAATAATGTTTTCTGTTGGAGCTAAAATGCTATTATAATGTTTTTGATGTATTGATTGCTTGCTTTAAAAATAACATGGTTAAATGAACTATTTTTGTGAACATACCTTGATAAAATGGGAGTACATCTAACATGTTTGTGCATCAAATATGGTAACTATATATCATCATGATGAGTTGAATAATAGACATCCTACAAGATAATAAAAGTAAATAATTTAGTTATTCTAATTTTAAATTTATTATCAACAACTGCTACTGATTTTCCACATTAAAAATAATACTATTGTTTCTTTTTTTCTTTGGTTTTGGTTTATTTGTTCAAGGAGCAAGTTGTTAAATTAGAAAACATGTAAATTACAATGACATAAATTTAACATATTACAATTTCTATTTATTAACTTGATTCTACAGTTCTCAGCAGTATCCATGTTTTGCATACACATGTTTTAGGATTATGGAATTAGGGATTATTTTAGTTTATCTTGGCTGAATATAAAAGGTATATTTGTTATTGTTTATTCTTTGTTTAATCTGGGAAAACTGCAACAAAAGCAGAACAATGCATCATTGAAATTTTTTTCACATGTCTCATCTTTTCCAGACCTGTCACTTTTGACTTTCACTTTTTTTCCCTCAATGCCACATTCCATGATTGGTTTGATATCCAGTGTATATAAATGGTGTGCTTACTACTATACTGTATTTGATTAAGTGTTCAATAGCAATATCCTTTTAAAATATATTTGAATAAAAACACTTATTTAGTGCTACCAAAATGTAATGCAAACTTATGAAGTAAGCAAATGCAATTGATTGACTTGCCTCAACACTAGGTTACCATAAACATTCAGTTTCTAATAAGTGAGCCATATTTGTGGAATACAATAACATGAGGTATGATGTACTTTAATGACTGAATAATAATACTATGAATTTACATAAATTCAAAAGCTAAAACATGCTGGAATTGTATACATCATCCTATTGACTTAAACTTCATATTATTTAAGTAGAATTTATGCACTGTTGAAATATAGACTTTTTGATGGAACCTGGGATAACAATGAAAGTAAACTGTTTTGTAATTGAACTGATTTAGTTGTTTGGTTTTTACTTTGCTATGTATCGTTTGAAATTGTAACAGAAATATTTACTTCAAATAAAATGACAAATTTGAATCAGATAATTGTGCTGCTACATTTTGGTAGCAGTAATTTTAATGTAAAGGCTAGAACTGTATTGATAGAAATGAATAGTATATATAATCTCTACAAGAAAATATTAATTCTTTTCTATATTACTTGTAATAGATTTGTATATATTATCTGTAAAATATATGTATTGGTTGATATATTTTCTATATTTCATTCATTTGGAACCATTTAAATAAAAGCACAGTATGCATATATACAAGGATCACTCCTATTTTATTATGATGGCGCACAACATCAGTAGTGTATGTTGGTGGTTTGGCAGTAGACAATGAATCTTCCAACCAATAATTGATAATTTTTTGTTGGGGGAAAGTTTTGTTACAGATAGCAGTCTGGCAAAATCCTATCAAACATGAAAATACATATAAAGTAGTGAAGAAATGAGATAGTAGCAAAGATTTTTGACAATGCATTTTACCTTTGTTGGGTAGACATTTTCAGGTCAGAATGAAAGACAAATCTGTTCTATTCTATATATTGATATTTTATATCCTATTGATATGCAAACAAAGTAGTGTATCATTATATCTCGCCATGTAGAAAACATTGCACCCATTGAAAATAATTAATGGTTGCTAAATATTTACAGAGACTAAACAATGGATGTAAGCACAGTTAGGTAGTGGGTAATGTGTCTCTGTAATGATGAGTGATGTGTGTGACAGTTCATGAAAACAAGTGCTGCGTAATGCTCTTATTCTATTCATTATTGGTGAATAAATATTGTGGATTATCTGGAACAGCAGTGTTTTGTAGTTCAAAACTTGCTCTTTTCAAATATATTACTGCATTCTCTGTATCTGTTGTATTTTTTATAGAAATGTATAAAAGACATTAGTTTTAAAGTGACCCTCATACAAACAAAGGAGTTGTTATTAGAGCAAAGTAGCACTTGAAATAATTCTTTGTTGGTGATGAGTATGTTCTCTTACTTGTAAAGTCCAGAGTGTTTTTAGGATCAACTGGTAAACTCATTCTCTCTGTGTGTTGGTAGCAGTAACAGGAATTTATACAGAATGGAAGCAACAGTATCATTAGATCATTCACTAGATGAATGGTTTTTGACTGGCAAAACGCAAAACACAAGGGAAACTAGGAAAACTTTGGACATGAAACCAATTAAAACCAAATGTTTCCAACTAGATTAACAGAAAACAGTTACAAGTGAGCACGGAATGTTATATGATACTCTCACATGCATACAAACATACTTCTACATACTCTTTTCAAATAACCTTGATTTCAAAATATGGAAATGCATTTATAGTGGGATAACATTGCATTTATAAAGTACTGTGTGTATATATAAATATCACACACACATATACAAGAGGATGCCGAAAAGTTCTTGGTACTACCAAGAAAACCTTTCATAAATGAATGTGATGTTTGGGCTTTTGAACAGATTTTGTGAAGTAGGTCAGTCCAGTAACTTTTCCCCATCCTCTGTGTGTGTGTTTGTACTACTAATAAATATACCTTTTAAAATGGTCAGTTTTCAATCTCCACCTAAAGATTGTATCAAGCATGGTTCATTAAGAAATCCACTAAAGATTAGACATAAAGATATCAATGAAGCTCAGAGTGCAGATTCATTCATAATTGAATTACTTTATTTTTTAGTAACTATTATCATTCTATCTCTTTATATTAAGCTTTTTATTTATAAAGCCTGTTTACCTTGGATGTATTTTCACTCTGAAATGCTCCAGTTGAGTTAATCACATTTATTTTGAAAAATAAGTCTTTTCTTATTGTTATACATTTGAATAAATGTTAATTTAGTACTGAGTTTAAAAGCTGAAGACTTGTAAGTTGTTGGTACTTTTCACTTAATTTGTTTCTATCCTAATTATTTTTTTTACTGATCATTTAAGAGTAAAATGTGTTTTTATTGCTCTTTAGTGTCAAAAATAGTTTTTTACATGTTAGCATATAATCACTCTGCATGATTTTTATGGCATTCATGGAAAACAAAGGATCAGAAAAAAGAAAGAAACTGTGTTATTCCATTTTGTGTAAGAATATAAAAAGTAACTCTTACTTCATAATAAAATAAGTAAGCTTAGAATATTATTATCTGTCTGTTTCACCCAATACTCGGAGAAAAATATGGCATATTAGATTACAAGACGTACAAATAATTAAAAACTGAACTCAAAAGACATATACAAGGTGTGATTGATAAATTGTTGTCATCAGTGATGCAAAAATGAAAATAACACTGATATCTCATTTTAATAGATACATTTACCAAAATTACACAAAAGTATCTTGAAATATTATATATTAATTTATTCCATAAAAATTGGCCTCAACCATGACCTGGATGACTTTGAAATTTCATTCAACTCTTTTGGACAGTCTCCTTGTTGATGAATGCTGCTATAATCCTTGCTTTCAGTTCATCTTTGGTGTTACATGAAGTTCTGTTAGTCACTTGCTCAACTGCGCCTTACACATAATAGTCAAAGGTTTACAGTCTAGGGAGTTAAGTAGTCAGATGTAAAGAATTATGTGTTTGCAGAAATTGTCTGATAGCTATGACTAAGTTCTTCTGCTTGTGTGGAATGGTGCAGAGTCCTGTTGCCAGACATAGGATCTTCCAGCAGTGACCCTCTTGACTCAAGGCAGCACTACCTCCTCAAGACACTTGATGTAGACTTCCCTGCTGAGTCTGAGGTCCATGTGGGAAGATGAATAGAGGTATAATGTTTCCATCACTAGTGATCACTCCAAACACCTTTGTTATCACTTTTAGACTCATCCAACTCTTTCCAAATTCTTTGCACTGTCTTCAGATTGATACTTCAGGCACGAATGCCAAGCAGTACAGCATGCTGTTTCCAAATTTCTGCCAAAGTGAATTGCTTCATTTTCTCGCAGACAGTGCACAACTGTACAGTTGAACAAATCAAAAACCAACATAAAATGAAAATTATAAAATAGGGAAAATTTATTCATCACATTCCTGCATATTAATTTTAAACAAAGAGGATGTGTAAATTCCACACACACACACACACACACACACACACACACACACACACACATATGAATTATTTTCAGATAGCATGTATCTGTAAAGGCACAAAATGAATAAAAATGACATTTGCTTGGATAAAGTCCCTCAGAGGATGATATATGTCAGCTAAGAATAGTTTTTCCTCTTGTTTTTTTTATTTATGAAACTTGTTTACCACATTTTGTTATGAGCATAGCATTTATTTTTTGTCCTTCATTATTCTTTGCTATTAGTGAATGAATTTTTGTTTTTTTGATGGAAATGACTTAAAAATGACAAAAACTAGAGCACTTTTATCCTTCAATGTCTATTGTAGAATATTGCAATATCCAATTAAAAAAGTAAAAAAAACCTAATGGCGATTTGGTCAGGATCATTTTCTTCTCAAAGCTCTTGGCAAGACAGCAGGCTACTTATGGGACAAGCCTTTTATACAGGAAAACTATTAATAATGACTGGTAATGATGTATTTTTCCTTGACCTCTATCAGTATAGACACATTAATGATTAGTGACACACAAAACATGGTATAGATTAAAGATTATATTTTCATATTTAACTACACACACACTCACAGACATAGAAATATATAGCTGAATTCTTCTTTTTTTTATTATATGCAACTATATATTTATGAATTCAGTATATAATTATACCTATATGAATACTTAATTCTCAAATCTCACTTGATGATCTGCTTGGTCCCATGTGTAGTATTGAGCTCGTGATAAAAATATTACCAGTATATAATTCATATAGCAGCATGTTTTACTAATGGGCAAAAGTCATGTTCAATTAATACATGAAAAGCAAAGGTTGTATAGAAAGTTGTTTGATATGTCAAAAAGAAAAGTTCTAGTTTTTCTTTCATCGTATTTATGCTGTTGTTTTTTGTTTTTATCCTAGTGCTGAGGTCATTTTACATTTTCCAACATCTAAGTAAGTAGCACAAATCAGAAAAGGAAGAATAATCTTCCAACAAAATTTTAATTTGTATCCTTTATGCCTGGGAGCTTGTCAGATTGTGACAGAATCTTACTGATGAAAGCTTAACCCAAAAATATCATTCAAATTAACTTTAGAGCTACTAAGTAGCTCTAAAGTTAATTTGACTATTAAATCTAATACTACTATTAGATCTAATACCACTAGTGTACACAAATACTACTATTAGATCTAATACCACTAGTGTACACAAATACTACTATTTTATCTAATACTTCTGGTGTAGGTAACTTCACTCATTTGGTATATGTAAGGTTTAAAATTAATTTAAAAAAATGAATAAGCTTTTTTGAAGCTTTCATTTTAGCTTTAATTGAAAGCTAAAGGATTTAAAATTTATCATTTCTGCAAACAAAATACTCTGGTATATTTCAAACAGAAATTATATTAATTGGAATCAACTTTTTTCAGTAAAATTGATAAAATTAGCCATTTTGTCACATTTGTAAACAAAAGTTAATTCTTGGTCTTAAAAATCTTAGAAAAATAAAATATATATTTCTGAGACATTATTTGAGGAGACTTAGCAAATTTATAGGTAAATTAATCTGATTTGAAACAATTTTTTTTTCAGGTGATATTGTCTTCAAATATATCAATCAAGTACCATATGTGATAGATACTTGGGTGATTATGTCCTGAAAGACATAACTGACTAGGTAGAAAGTTGCCATTACTTTCTGCAATAGACTGGTTGCAAACCAAGGCTATAGAACCCAATCTGTCCTGCTATTTAACCCATAGCTGGAGGGAGAAGAAATAGATTAATACCTTTCCTAAGGATATTTGCACACAAGTGAATGCAATGAATTCAACTGGATTTTGAACTTGGCTCTCCTTTTCTCAGTTCCGAGCGAATATTAAATATCAATATTTAAATGTATTTTATATATAAAAGCAATTATATGCTTCTTTAGTTAAATAATATCTCTGTTTTATTGCATTTTTTATTTTCCCTTTCAGAACAGATTTTTTGTAAGATGGAGTCCAATTTTGAAAAAATATTTACTGATAGTCACTAAAAATTATCACGTTGAATTTCTAAAGCTTTCATAAAAGGGGTGAAACACATGTAAATGAGATATTTTTATCAAGATTTTCTAATAAAAAAACATTTAAAAAAATAATTTAGTTCATATATGAATAAGAGCCAAAAATTTAATTTAAATTTGACAATTATTTGATTTTTACAAGAATTTCCAAATTATTGTGTCTGTCAAAACAGAGGCTACAATTTGCTTTGCTAAAAGTTAGTAAAACTGCTGATGCAAGAAAAACAAATATTTTAATCATAATTTAAAATGTTCTAAGGAGTAAAATATTTAATTAAATACACAAAAATACTTTAATCTTTCCTCTTAATAATAGCATAAAGATTTTGATGATAAATCTATGTTTTCATTACAGTATATTGATTTTTTAGTGAGGTACCTATACTAGAGTAAAAAAACAAGATGACATTGTAATAAAAATCTGAAAATATCACTATATGGTTAATTTGAAGAATATCTGCTGATTTTGCTTTTGTAACTTAATATCTAAGCAATTAAAAATATGATAAAAGACTGCTTAAAAATAAATGACAATGCTTCATCTAAGGAATTCAGACAAGTTAAGTGTTTCATCTTTTCAACCTCTTAGTAACAGTAATATTAAGCATAACATTTCTTATTGAGTGCTTGCATATATTTTCAGAAAGAAGTCCCCTAACATATATCAATTTTTAATAAGAAATAGTTCATAGTTTTTGTTTACAATTCTGTTTGGCTAAATATTAAGCATATTTACCTCAGTAAATACAATATTTTTTATATTTTGTTGGAAAGTTTGCATATTAAATCTTTTTATTAGATGGTTAATTTTGCATTTTATCAGTCACTGAAGTGAAAAGCAATGGATGGATGCTGGACAACAGAGGGTATTTAAGATTAAATTGAATGTATGGATTCTAAATCTAGTCAGAATTTTTCTAGCATGTTAGGATTCTTTTTTGAGCAGGCACATGATTAGGGAAATTTTATAATAATTACACTAGGTAAAAATTTTTTGTTTATCTTTACAAATTTGTTGATTCTGAATTTGTACTTAGAACTGAGTACATCAGCATTTTGAGACATATGTATAGTATACAAGGTAAATATTAATAGTATATAAGTATTGTATAGTAGATAGTACATCTATGTTAAAGGATAATTTGAATGATGATGGGAAATACTGAAATAAATATAAAATATTCTCTTGATTTCTGATATTGGCAGAAATATTTAAAACACTTGCACGTGTATGTTGAGCTCATCTCTTATTGTAGGAACTGACAGAAGCTAGTCATCATAATTGGGTTGAATTGGATTTAATACCTCAATTCCATTTCAGATATGTCCTGATATAATCTCTACCCCTGCTCATTGCAGCACTCATATTGTTAGAAAGAAATTGAGAGAAGACTGAAAGAAGAGTGTTTTGAGAGATATCCAATATCTCATTCTTGGCTATCTTGTTAATATATTTATAAAAATATCCAGTTGTCCACTCTGTGAAACCCTGCAAACATAAATTTCATGCTGCCAGCTCAAATGGGTACCAAAAAGGTTTCAAAATTAATGTTATACTTGAGCCCCAGAAGACCATCTCATAAGTCACTAATTTCTTCTTTAGGAAAGGGTTGTGATCATTACCTGGTGCTGGAGACATCTCTATAAGTGGAAATGCTGAAATAGCTTGTAATTTTGGTATGATTACCAGATTGCACTTTAAACCTAATCTTGTGTCACAATCTGTGCAAGTGGACATGCAAACAAATACCTATCATCAATATAATATTCACTTTAAATATAATATACCTATCTCAGATAAATGATAATGTATTCAGTCAGTCAGTTAAGTGCCATACGTGATACACGCTTGGGCGATCATGTCTCGAAAGAGACATGACTGACTGGGCAGAAGATTATCCCGCAGTAGGTTGCCATTGCTTTCTGCGGTAGACTGGTTGCCGACCAAGGCTATAGAACCCAGTCTGTCCTGCTATTTAACCCATAACTGGAAGGAATAGATGGATTAATACCTTTCCTAAGGGTATTTGCGCGTAAGTGAATACAATGGATTCAACTGGAATTCGAACTCGGCTCCCCGGTTTCTCATTCCAAGCTGATATCCACTGTAACACAACATCAAGTACACCAATCCCAAATCTATACTCTATCAAGTTTTTTAGATAGGCATATAGCATATTTGTGTTAAAATATTATATTTATAATGAGTTTGATTTTCACTGAATGCCCCACCAGTCTGATCTTGTGCCAGACCAATAGTTTTGTACAGAAGTGTTCTTTTTGTTGCCATTTTCTTTTAGATTTCCTTGTTGCTTAATCTACCAATGTAATTTTCAGTATCCTTTTGTAGAACTACATTTCTGGTGCCTAATGATGAAAAAAGCATTTATTTTATACAGTATAAAAAATTGCTTTCTAAATGAATCCTTTTTAACTCATTAGTGAACATTAATCATATAAATTGATGATTATACAGTGAAGATTTCAGATCAAAATTCAGCAAATGATTTGGGGGGGGGAGTTTTTATCTACGCTTGTAGTTATATTAAAGTTTGATGTTATAAATATTTCTATTTGTCTCAGATATAATTACCATTTAATTTCAATTATTTCTAAGTGATTAATAAAATCTGTCCATTTTATCAATATCTAAACTAAATTATCAGTCTTAGTTACTTTGACTTATTTATTTGAATTATTCTTCTCATCATCAGTTGTTATGAATGCTATTTTTTTTAAATAATCATTTCACTTTAAGTAAGGCAGGACTGCCATTGGTGCACAGGGGGTTACAGTGAGAGAAAGAAAAAGGTACGGGGGATGTCAAAGAAAAGATAAGAGATGGATGAAAATCAAGTAGATAGGAGATGTCAATAGACATTGCATTTAAACTTTTGGAGATTGTAGCTATCAGGGAAGCAATCATATGGAAAGGAGTTTCACAAATGGGAAGTGTGAGAAAAAAACTATTAGAGTAGAAGAGGTGATTTCATTTAACTATTTTGATGGTAAAAGGGTGAGACCTAGATGCCAATCTAGTAGCATGAGTAAATACATATGGATTCTGATGAGAGAAACTTCCTAACCTGACACAGTGACCCAACCTTCCTAGAAATTGATGCAGCTATATATTTGATGTACTCATTTCCTTTGATATCATTTGAGAGAGTAAGGCCAAAAAGGTGAAGTGTGTTGCTCTCTAGAAGATTAGCATCATCCATTCTAGTGGTAGGCAAGAAAGTTTTTCTATGGTGGTTAAAGGAGAGCAGTTTCATTTTGGAGGCATTAAAATTTAAGTCATTTCCTACCCCATTCAATCACAGATTCTATGTTCTTTTGAAGAGCAGCATGTTTATTTTGTTAGCCTTGACAGATTTCTTATTGAGACAGGAGTAAATGGTGGTGTCATCTGCATAGATGCCTACTTGGGAACTGATTAAATTAGGAAGATCATTGATGAAGATCAGAAAAAGTGTAAGACCTAGGATAGAGCCTTGAGGGATGCCCACATTCGTATGAAAAGCTCTTGAAGTTTGCCTATTCAAAACAACCTTCATTTTATGATCAGATAAGAATGATTAGATTAAATCAAACAATTGTCCAGAAATGCTGTAGATTTGGAGCTTGCATAGAAGGTAAGCATGACAAACTCTGTCAAATCTTTTTAAGATATCAAGCTTTGCTATTCTTATCAAGAGTCTGATATATATATATATATATATATATATATTCAGTGATAGTCATTAGCATATCAGTAGTAGATCTGGAGAGGTGGAAGCCATGCTGTTTGTCAGAGAGAAGGTTGTGAAATGCCTAACTAAATTCAGTATTGATAATAATCTCAAATACTTCGCCAAAAAATGGTAAAAAGCTAATCGGGCAATAATTAGAGTGGTCAGAGAGTTTCCCAGAGTTCTTAAAAACAGGAACTACAGAGGAGGATTTCCAACAAGCAGAGAGCAGTGAGGCAATAGTTATAGAGTTTGGAGAGAACTAAAGTCAGCGCAGGGGCACATTTTGTTAGGATGATGACTGGAAGTCCATCACCTCTGCTTACCTTATGAGAGTCAAGCTTAAAAATTCTTAGAGGGCAGAGATGGTGTCACTATTATTCATTATAGACATAATTATATTATAGACACAAAGTTTCAGTCAAGTATTCTTTAGTCCATTATTTTGGTTGGTAGGGAATATTTTATATATGTTGATTGTATTATTTTTGTCCCTACAATTACCTACTGTTGATTGTGTTATTTTTGTCCCTACAATTCCTGCTAAATTTTTGTCCCTACAATTCCTGTTATGTGATTCAGGGATTGAACTCATGATCAAATGATAGCAACAATTGATTAGCCAATGACTATATTGACTGATAGTCAGTCTAGAGGGAAGAAAAATCAATTCAAAATCATAGAGAAGTTAACAAGAAACTATGCTGCTATTTTTCAAGATGTCATGGCAATTCACAGATAATAAAGAAAAAGAATCTGTGGACATCCACGACATAGGTAATCATGGATGTCAAATAAATGCTATGACATCATCCTGAAGGAAATTAGTGGCATATTATTTTAGTATAATTTGGGGGAAAATACTTTTTGTTCATATATTTTTAAAATTATTATATATTTTTTTTAAATTAAAAAAATATGCTAAATATCCTCTACCTTTCCTCTTATATAATGTTAGCTTTAGACATATTTTTAAAAAATTTTGTTAAGTATTTAAAACTAATCTTGTTTCAGTAATTTTACTTTATTTATTTCAAATCATTAAACTGCAGCCAATTTACTTAATGTTTTTAAATTTTCTGTCTTGTTATTTAAAATACAGAAATTTTAAAAATTCCTCTGGTGCATTTATGAATAAATATATATATATATACTTATTAATAATATAATTAATATAATTTAAATAAAATTATCTTATACTCAATAAAATGTAATAAGTACATTTGAACAATTGAACAATTCCATTAGAATTGTACTTGTGTCTTTCTTCATTGGACTATTCTGTTTTGATGAAGTGAAAAGAGGTAAAAAATACTACGTGGTTTCAGTGAGAAAATGAAAGAAAGGAAACAAGAAGAGTTTAACATTTGCTAATACCACATAAATAATGAACTATTCCATTTTGATTGTGTGGAAAGAAGGAAAAAAGACATTATTTGGTTTCATTGAGAAAATGAATGAAAAAAATAAGGGAAGATAGAAGTGTTTCATGGCTGTTTCAGCCAAATAGAAAAAGTTGTCTATTTCAAGTCTTTTGATTTGTACCCACTTAATTGACTGACATTCATATTTATGATTGTCATTGTAATATTTTGTTAAACTTACCCGAAGCTCAATTTTTTTAAGGATGTGGTAGAGAAAATTCTATGAATATTTTATCATAGAACTTGCAATGATCTTATTCATTCATTAACTTAAGAATTAAGATTCGGCAGAATATTAAAATAGTAAAACTGAAATTTTTGCAGGTTAAAACTAGTAAAATATAATTTCTGTATTTATTTTTTAGAATCATAATGTTCTTTATGAAGTAAGATTGAGAAAACTATTTTGAAAAATATATGGTATTTTAATATGATGTAAAAAGTTATGTTAATTTAAAATTATTCACATTTAAAATTCAATTTGCTATAGGCCATTGATTTTTATTTATATTTTAAACTATTGTGGAATAAAAACACTTGTACAACAGTATGAACCTTTCAAGATTAGGTGATTATTCCAATAATAAGTGGCATGAATAAAAATAGACATTAATTTTGCATATAAAATATCAAAAATATGTATTTTCTACATCTTTTCCTTAGTAGATCAAGTAATTAGATAAATGAAAAGAGGCTGATATGTATAATGCCTTTAGTTGTTCACTTTGATAATTTCTTTTCTTTGTGTAATAGTTTCTAGTTGTTACAGTAATAAAAAAATCAAGAAAGCTTTTTACTGAATGCATTGTAAGTTTATTGCTTAAAAATTAAGGATTTTTTTACAAGCAATGATTATTCATTTGTAATTAAAAACATTCAGCAAATTTTTTTCATGTTTCTTTTTAATTAAATTCCCTTGATTCTGTTAAAATGTGTTCAATTTATAATTGAAAATAATGCTGTTTTCATCTCACTAATCTAGTATCAGATGAAAAAAATTTTTTTTTTACTATATGGCAACAGTTCACATTAAAATTATTAATCAGAAATATTTTATAGCTTATATCTATTCATTTTGGTTGGTATTGAACAATTCTTATTACTCCTCCAAAAGCAAAAAGGAAATGAAAAATAGTGAAATGACTGTTCTTGTTATGGTCTTTAAATATAACATGCAAGTCCAACTAAGGTAAATTATGATATTCATATTTTCTGCTAAAATGAATCATGTAATTTATATTAAAAATGAAAATATACTGCAATTTTTCTAGAAAATAATATTTTCTATTTTACTTACTGCTTCTGAACAAATTGATGATACACAGATATAGGAATTTTTCATGTTAAGGTTTGAAACATTTCAAATAAAAAATAGCTTTAAATGATGAGGTCATGTAAAGTTACTTCTTGCTTAACAATAAAACGTCAAATAGTATTATCCTAAATATTATAGTAAAATAATTCTTTCATAATTCTACTCTTTGAAATTATATAATTTTCCATAACACTAGTTTTTAAAGCATCATTAAATATTGTTGGAATTTTTTATCTATTTCTATGCAGAGATTTAATTAATAAAATTGAAGTTTATATCAAGAGAGTTCATTATCATAGGCAAAACAGTTACTCCTATTTTATTGGAATTAAGTAAATTTTTTTTAATCAATTCAAACACAGCCTCTTTCTAATTAACATAAAGCTATGTTGTGTGTGTGTTTTTTTACCTGCTAAGAATACAAAGCAGAGAAGGTGGGGGAGATTATGCTTTTATTACGAAAGAGTTCAGCCATATTTTAGAGAGTAATTTATGATGGAATTTCCTTTTTCTTTCTCTAAGACACATACTTTCTTTCCTCTTTGATAAAGAAAGTGATGTTTGATTTGTTGTTTTAGGAATTCCAGAAGCATTGCCTTTTAGGCACATTTCAACACTTAATTTGTTTAGGAATAATTTTGTCAGTAACTATCACTAACCTCATAAAACTATATAATAAAGAGTAAAGTGTATGTTTATATGTGTTAAACAGGTTAAGTGATCCTCTTCTTAAAACTTTCTTTGGTATGTTTGCCAAAGTCAGCATAAATGTCTGTTATGGTATGTGTCTGTTAGATTAAGTGTTGTTTACTGAAAGATGTAAATCATTCGGTGAATATATTTAGAAGGCGTCAATTGAGTAGGTTTGTTCAACATTCTTTTCATTTGAAATTTGAGTCAGTCTTTCTTGCATCTGGCTTGTCTCATTGCTTGCCTGCTTTCTGTCCAAATGCCAAATCCTCTCAGCCTTTTAAACATCCCTGCTCTCTTTTCAGATTGATTGTACCAACAGGTGGTAGACAAAGTAAGACATTTTTTCCAATTGTAGGTGTGGCTGTTGATGAAGCCCATAAGTTTCCCCTGCTTCTAATCACAGATTCTAAGTATTTGCACCTGCCTTGTTGATTTGTTTTTTTCTACTTTTGGTTTATGCATTTTTTTTGACACTGTGCTATTGTACTAATTCCCTTTACAAAGAATTCATAAAAAGAAATGTGTTGTTGTTTGGTGAGGTGGAGGATTATCTTGACTGATCAAAACAGTCATCATTTTGCAGATTAATCATTTGAATATAATTAGAATATAGCTCAAACAAAATAGAATACACTTATACATCATCTAAATTTTATGACAGTTTTTATAAACAGTAGTAGTATACATATTTATGTTTTGTTAATAATTCTGCATAGGTGCATCAATAAGTCCATTGCCTAATAATACAAATGTTATTTATTTTCACAACAAATATTTACTTTTCAACATAATCTCCTTCTTTGTTAATTCAGTGGTGAATATTAGTCGCATAGATTTCACAGTAGCAACATGGCAAGTCTATCGCTACTCCCATGGCAAATGTTCAAATGAGCTTGATTCTTTAGATCTACCAGTTCATATCTTTACAGCTAAGACCTCCTACCATGAAATGTCCTCAGTGTTGAACCACACTCACTCATTCTCTCTGTATTTCATTTGTAAGTAGTAAGTTCAATTCAGCATTTTTCTAAGAACTACTGCTTTGTAAAACAGACTCCTGTGTGAATGCTTCCCTGAACAACTAAACCTCTTTGTATTAAGGATGAATATCCTTATAATATTCCCTTGCTATTTCTTTCTATTATATTCATATCACACATCTTATTTTGTAACTCTCTTCCTTGAGTTATATCACTTTGAAACATTGGTTAACACTGAAGTTAAGCAACGTTGAAACTGATCAGTACCTAGATGGGTGACTGCTTTTGAATATCAGGTACTGTAAACTTTGGTGTGCAGGTGGTGTAATGAATAATGATATGGAATTGTTAATTAGAAAGACAACTTCCAATTTCAGTTGGGTTTGTTATATTCACTTATGCAAAAATACCCTTGGGAAAAGGTATGTAGTCACCTCTTCTTTCCCTAGGTACAGGTTAATTACTAAGACTTATATCACTATATTTTTTTTTTTTTTAGTTGTATCACCCCGAGCAAGGCAATAACACCACTGATGTGCAGGGGGCTACGTAATAGTGAAAAGATCGGAAAAGAGAAAGCCAGAAACCATATCCTAAACAGGGAACAAGGGATGAGCCTCTTAACCTGTTTAATAGACATGGGTGGAGTGTGAACTGGGCGATAGATAGATCTATCTACTCCAATTGAAAAAAAAAAAAACAAAGTGAGAAGATTGGAAAAGAGAAAGCCAGAAACCACATCCTAAACAGGGAACAAGGGATGAGCCTCTTAACCTGTTCAATAGACATGGGTGGAGTGTGAACTGGGCGATAGATAGATCTATTATCTCAAGAAAAAGAAAAAATATTACAATCTAATTTTCTGGCTTTAAATAACCTGCAAAGAGTTGATAAGCTGTATATATATATATATATATATTATAAGGAAGTTGAGGATACCCATAATCGTATTGCTTAACTTCCCCAAACCAGCCCTCCTTAATTTTCTGAATAACCATGAATTCATTTATTTTATATTTTCTAAAATAAATCATTTTCACATGTTTTTAAAATACTACCTGAAGAAGAAAAATAATGTTCTGAAACATGAAATTTTTTGTGTAGTGATATAATGCTTTTATAAACTATTGTAATAAAAAAATTACAATATATATATTGAAATGCAAAATTATTTGTATGGTGCAATCCATTTAATTTAAAATGATATAATTAATTTTTCAAATACTGAAAGTTTTTTCATTTAGAAAATAGAATATAATTTTAGGCATCTAATGAATACTTATAATTCATTTCAGAAACTTTTATTCAATACAATAACATAAACATTACATTAAAAATGGTAAGGAGAAAATTATCCATATGTCAGAAAATTATTTTATTTATGAAATTCATAAAATATATAATACTTATGTCATGTTTTAACAAGGCTGCTTATTAGGCTGTATTTGTGAGTTGTAAATTTTTGAAAAAAATTAGATTTGCCATACATCATTTCAAGGTGGGTGTCAACAACATGTTGAAGGTGAATGATTTATATTTGTTTATAGATTTGAAACAATGTAATTCAAGAATGAGTTTTGAAGCAGCAGCTGAATGGTTTTCAGTATCCAAGTTGACTGTACAGTATATAATGGAAAATAGTATGAGTGTCAGATTTTGTAAGATTTGATTGCACAGAAAATCCAAGCTTACACCCAGCTATATCTTTTCATGGGCCAATAAAAAAAGCTAATACATTCATCAATAGAAAAGCTCTTTTCATAAGACAGTTGGCTCACTAAATTTTACTATGTGTTTCTAAAAACAAAATAAACACAACCACTTGTTTATGGGCCAATCAATAGCAATGAAAAATATCTTAAAAGTTGATCCAATTCTATTCTTCACAAATGTATAAAAATGCATGATATTTCTTTTTCTTGACCGAGAGAGTTACAGGTTGTCAACTGGATATCTCATGTAGGTGACATGCCTTTTTCACACTCTCTCACTCTCTCTTTGACACAGCACTAATTGATTCTCCCTTTTTATCATTTATCAGCAACATAAAAGAAAGAGGAAAAAAGACATCATTTCTGTTTCCATTCACCCACAGAACAAACTTTCACCTACTACAATTGTACACACATTAGCAACATCAGAATTTTTAAAGAAAAACTAAATCTCTGAAAAAAAACAACATTCTTCTTCTATGTGCCTTGTCTTTTTAGGACATAAGCAATCATAGCCTTCGATGTCTCCCTATCCCTGGTGGCTCTTAGCACGCTTTCTCCTGTAACATCTCGCAACCCCGGTTCTGTCATCTGCTCAGGCCCTTTAAATATGTTTTTCTACTGTTTTCCTCTATCTCTTTTTCCCTCTATTTGGCCTGTTAGAATCAGGTTCTCCAAGCCCTCCTTCCTCATTACATGTCCCAGGAACTTCAGTTGTCTCTTCTGGATGCTCAATGTTAATTTCCTTTTCGTTTCCATTCTTTCCAACACCTCATCATTGCTCACATGCTCTCAATCCATGATGTCCGCAGTATCTTTCTGTAGAACAACATTTCAGTTGCTTCAAGTTTTTCCTTCATCTTTGATGGTATTGTCCAACATTCACTGCTATATTGAAGAACTGACATCAAATAGCAATCTAGTACTCTCTTCTTTGCTTCTAATGAAAGTTTCCTGTGTCTTAATACTTTACTCAGCTTCTGGAATGTGTCCTTCACCATGACACTTCACCTTTGGATCTCTGTGTCGTACTTTCCATCTTTTGTAGGTATTTAAATTTATATACCTACTTGATTTTAGTATCCCCCACCTGTATTTGGCAATTTGGATTGCTCTTTTTGCTGATGACCATGTATTCGGTTTTCTTGCAGTTTATTTGTAGTCCTTTTTTGTCTCTCTCTTCAGCTACCTTCTGTAGGAGGTCTTGTAGTTTCCTTTCCGTGTTTGCAATTAGCACTGTATCATCTGCGTATCTTATGTTGTTCAAATTGTGGCCTCTAATGACAAATCCTGGCATTACATCTAGGGTCCTCAAAATAGTCTCGCTGTACAAGTTGAATAGACCTGGTGAAAAGACACATCCTTGTCTTACACCCCTTTCTGTCTTTGTATATTTGCTGAATTTGTTACCTGCCCATATGCAGGCAGTTTGCTGCTTAGTAGAGATTCTTAATTACTCTAATGTCTTTCCCAAATATGTCGAGGCTGCCGAGCATCTCCATTAATTCTTTGTGGTGTATTTTATCGAGCACCTTTGTATAATCGATAAAACATAGGTACAAGTCCCTCTTCATTTGTATTGCCCTTTCAGAGAGCATCCTAATCATAAATATGGCATTCCTTGTTCCAGTGTCTTTGACAAACCCTCACTGTTCTTGTCCTAGTTCTGGCCTGATTCTGCTTCTTGCTCTATTCATCAGGATTTGGACAATCAGTTTTGTAATATGACACATTAAGCTGATAGTTTGGTGTAGTTCGCACTCGTTTGCACCTGGCTTCTTAGGCAGTGCTATGAAAATCGACTTGCATAGGTCATCTGGTATTATACCACTATTATAAATTTCATTTATTATTTCTGTAATTTGAAAAAAACAGCATAGTATAAAGAAAAAAAGGTTCCTAAACTTAATGAAAACAATGTTTTTCCATCAAAATATTTGTTATTATTAAGTGAAAAAGATCAAAGTATTTTTTCATTAGGTTTTAAAATTTTTTAATCCTTTCTAACACATTTGAAATTTTGGTAAAATATCTTGATTTTCATTAGCAGGTAACCAAATCATTACGAGAATTTACAATAGATAATGTAATATTATGTAACACATTCTTTTTCCAGTGAAAAACATTAATTTGGAAATTCTTGTAAATAATTGTTGGATTTTAATGAAACATTCAGGACTTTTTCACAAATAAATGAAACTATTTTTGAATTTATTATGTTTAAAATATCTTGGTAAAAATATCTCTTTTTTTTTTACATTTGTAACTCTGCCCTCCACATAAATACATACAATTTTAAGAAATTAAATTTTGTTGGGGAAATTGATTTTATGAGTTAAATGCAAAACACATTAGGGAATTTAAATCATCTACTATTTTTTGTCAAACATTTGGCCTTTATTTCTGAAAACCTGCTTCTAATAGTAAAATAAAAATGCGATAAAACTATGACATTAGTTAATTTGGTAAGCTTTTAATTGATTTAATAAATAATATGTATTAAGGACATTACTGTCTGAAGAAAAAAAATTTCAATTAACAATGAAATTTTAATAGAATTGTTTTTATTTTTTTTTTTAAATTATAATAATTCATTAAGTTTCCAAAATATTTTTAAAATACTTCAAAGATTTGTTGGCATTAATTATTAAGTGAAGACTCTTTTTACTAATCGAAAATTGAAAATTTTAATACAAATTGTTAAGCCTTCGTATTTTTAAAATAATTTTAAAATCTTTTTTTTGTCTATTTAAAGTCCCTTTTTTGTATGGTAATTTCTATGTGAAATAAAAATAAAAGGTTATGTGTTTCATGGTTTTTTTTCCCCTTACAGGAAAAAATTTGGACAATTTTGTTAATTTTGGTTGCCATACACTTATCTTGCCTTTGTCTGGCTGTCATCATACGGTGGGGAAGAAGTTAAAAAGATCAATGCTCTGTGTTTAAGAAATAGTTTTATTCTAAATTTCATTCTATAAATAAGTAGTACTTGTGTAAATCAGATTAATTTAACTTTAGATTTGCTAATTTTCTAGAAAAAAAATTTCTAAAAATTATGTGTCATAGCTATTTTATTTTATTTTATATTTTATTTTTGCAAGATTTTAAAAACATTGAAAATATTTTTAAAAAATCTTTAAATTTTAGATTTTAATCAATATAATTTCTGTTTGAAGTAGACCAGAGTATTTTGCTTACTGGAAATAGTAAATTTAATCATTTAGCTTTCAATTAAAATTAAAACAAAAGTTTCAAGAAAAGTTTTTATTTTTAAAAATTATTGAAAATGGGGTGAGGTACTTATATAAAAAAAATGACAATAATGTAAGCATTAATAATAATAATAAAGAAAAAAACAGCACTTAATAATGTATACTATGAACATGGTCACAAAGTGCTGCCTGTGTTTTGAAAAAAATTTTTTCCATCATTTTTACATTTATAAAAATTTACATATTCAGTTAAAAGTAAAAAAAAAAAATCCCTGATAATGGCTGATAAAATAATTGAAAGTTCTCACATATATAGAACATATGGACAGGTTTCACACATTTTATGTTTAGAAAAGACAATAATTGTATGAATACAAGAAAATTGAATAACAATATAAATTGGAGTACATTGTTAGTGTTTTTCTTTTTAATAAAACATTTGTAAAAGAAGGATTGCTGCTAATATACACAATTATATGAAACCAGGTCTGGACGACAAAGTGAACCTCGCTGCCGTACTTGAAAGGGACCTCGAATCCATAGTGGCCTAGGGTAGGAAATGGTTGGTAAATTTCAATGCCTCCAAAACAAAGCTGTTATCAACTAACCACCATAGACAATCGCATCTACCTCCCATTAGCATGGGACAGGCTAGCCTCCCAGAGAGTAAAATACTACGCCTCCTTGGCCTTACACTCTCGGCGGACCTCAAATGGAACGACTATATTGAATCCATTGCCAAATCTGCTGCTATGAAAGTCGGCTCCCTGTGCAGGGCCCGGAAATTTTTCCCACCTGAATCTATTCTGCACATATACAAATCTATCATCTGCCCGTGTATTGAATATTGCTGCCATATCTGGTCGGGTGCCCCTGCTGCTCTCATTGGGCTTCTTGACAAAATACAAAGGAGGATCTGTAACGTGGTTGATACTGACTTGGCAGACCGGCTGCAGCCGCTCTCTCACCGGTGTGATGTGGCTTCCCTGTGCCTCTTCTACAAGTACTTTCATGGCTTCTGCTCCGATGAGTTTAGATCACTAGTGCCGCCTAAGCAGGAATTTACATGAGATACTAGATTAGCAACTAGGTCCCACCCTTTTACAGTTAAACAAATAAGATGTAACCGTAAATTCTACTACAATAGCTTCTTTTCTCGTGCTTCCCGCCTGTGGAACTCCTTTCCACAAGTCTGCTTTCCCGACAGTTACAATCTCCAGGTGTTTAAATGTAGGGTCAATAGACACCTCCTATCACACTAACACCCAACTATTCTCAGAACACTCTCATCTACCCAACCTTCATTCTCAGTATCCTTACCCGCCTATCACCCACCCTCTGACATTTCCTATATTTAATCATCCTTTCTCCACTCTACGTAGCCCCCTGCGCAGTAGTGGCAGTGACATGCCTTGCTCGGGGTGAAATGCTTATAAAAAAAAAAAAAAAAAAAGCTTCTCTCGCACTTCCCGCCTGTGGAACTCGCTCCCATATTCTTGCTTTCCTGACGGCTACAACCTCCAGAAATTTAAATGCAATGTCAATACTCATCTACTAACCACTTGACTCTAGCCCTTCCCCCACCCTGTATATCCTTCCTTTTCTCTCCCCCCTTGCAACTGTCATCACACCTGCATTTTCATCTTTCTATTGCTTTTTCCTAATTGGTTTGTAATCCTCTTCTCCCTCCTCTAACTAATTTTCTTTCAGTTATGTAGCCCCCTGCACATTAGTGGCATTTACACCTTGCCCGGGGTGAAATGATTAAAAAAAAATATATATATATATATATATCACTGAAGAGCTCTTTTAGCACCAAAAATGTATTTATGAACTGAACTATATATATATATATATAATTTTAAGGTATGGGTAAATGTGCTCATTATCAGGAGCTTTTTTGTTTTAGGTGTATAGTCTAGCTGATTTCATTTAGTTTATTTTTAAAATTTTCAGTTAGACTACACAAAACATATAAAAAACCTTTAAACTTGAAATTTTCAATACATCAATACAAACGTCACTTTAGTCTGATGAATTCCTAAAGGACAAAATGTGTCACAAAAATCTTTTACAGTTTATCAAAGATTTCTCTAAAATTGTTATTAAAATATAAACATTTATGTTGTTTTCCCATATATATATATATATAGTAGCAGCCATGATATAAGGAACAGAAACAACAAAGACATAAATATGTGTATTTAGTAAAAACTAATGCATGATTAGTAATGAAATTTTTACTGAGTAAAGATTAGGATGTAATCCGTAAATATTATACAAAGTTACAAAAATTTACATAATAGTTTTTTTTTTAAATAAAGATTAAATGGAACAAAGGAAATAAGCTACTGGACAAAAGTTAAAGAACAATGTTAATAATTTGCATAAACTTCTAATTTGCATTGTTAAAAAATTTGGAGCTTTTCAACAATAAGTAAAAGTTCATTAATCATTAGGACTTTATTTTTAAGCAATATGGCAAATTCTACATGCAAAATACTTTCTTTTGAAAAAAAAACAACTCATTATTGCTAACTATCAAAAAGAAAAATCAATTTCAGAAATTTCTGATATTGTTCATAGGTCTAAAAATGTTGTTCATCTTATAATTAGCAGGTATAAAATGTTAAATGCAAAACCAAAAACTGACAGACCTCCAAAAACATCTCAAAGAGAAGATTGAAGAATTGTTAGCAGATCTACAAAAAACCGTTTTGATACTGCTACATCAGTTGCCTGTAAATTTAATGAAGACACAGATAAGATTTCATGGAAAATGGTTGCTCGCAGGTTAAAAAATGCAGGATTGCATGCCTGTATTCCAGCTTTGAAGCCTCTCATTTCAAAGCAAAACCAAAGGGCACGCCTGGAGTATGCGAGAAAACATGTTGTTTGGATGGATGGACAATGGGATACATTTCATTTCAGTGATGAGTCCAAGTTTACTATATTTGGTTCTGAGGGCAAAACTTACATACACCATAGAACAGGTGAAAGACTGTCTTCTCAATGTGTCAAGAAAACCATTAAGTGTGATGGTGTGGAGAATGATTTAATCTGCAAGAGTTGGCGCTATCATCCACGTACATGGCAATATCAATGCTGAGATTTACAAAAGGCTTCTTCAGCAGCATGTGGTACCAAGATTACATCATAATCTTTATAAATCTCCTATTTTCATGCAGGACAATGCACCTTGCCACAAGGCTCAGAATGTTATGGCTTTATTTGAAGAAGAATGAATCACCCTAATGAAGTGTCCAGCCCAGAGCCCTGACCTGAACCCAATAAAAAATGTTTGGAAGATAATTGGCAAAAGGACTCAGAAAAGAAACCTAAAAAACCAGGATCACCTATGGGAGTTCTTGAAAGATAAATGGGAAAGAATTACTGCTGATTTTTGCAAGAAATTAATTCGATCACGTGGTTGACGATGCAGAGAAGTCATTGAAAATAAGGGAATGTTTACCAAATATTAAATTTTGTTGATATTTTGTTCATAGTCAAGTATTAACAACATTCCTTAACTTTTGTCCAGTAGCTTTTTTCCTTTGTTCCATTTAATCTTTGTATAATATTTATGCATTGCACCCTAATCTTTATTTGGTAAAAATTTCATTGCTAATCATGCATTACTTTTTAAGTAATACATATATCTATGTCTTTGTTGTTTTCATTCCTGATATTATGGCTGCTACTATATATACATATATATTAATGTATATTTGAGAAGCAATTTTTTTTTTAATATGACCAACAAGGAAGAATTTATTAATTTAAAAAAAAAATTTCAGTATTCTTACATGCTTCTTTTTTGCTGGAGATAAGGAATGTAAAAATGTCTCCTAATTATTGACTTTGTAAGCGCTTTCAGCCTTTTCACTGGCCATTCCCAAAGATGTTATTTTTCCGATGCTGTTATTTTATTCTCATATTTTGACTGTAATGTAATTTATTTTGTTTTGGGAAAAGTGTTCTTGAAAAGCTATTACATGATGCGGGTTACTGGACATTGTGTGAACATCTGTCTATTTTTAAAAAAACTTCTAAAACTCCATTTCCACTTTTAAATAATGTAAGGTTGATGGTAGGAGAAAATTGTTTGATATATAATACCTCTCTTATAACAGCATTGAAAAAATGACATTCTTGAAAATGGCCAGTGAAGTGGCTAAAAGAGGTTGGAAAGTCAATAATTATGAAACATTTTTACATTTCTTATCTTCAACACAAAGGAAACGTGTAATAATACTGGAAAAATTAAATAAAAAATTAATAAATATTTCCTTGTTGGTTGTTTTTAATGAAATATATATTCATTTGGGAGTCAGCTGATTACAAAACCTTGATTTCAACCTTTTCATTTTATATTAGCTGATTCTCCAACACTTTTTCAAATGTATAACAGGAAATTTCAGAATGCATAACTGGAAGTTTGGCACAATTTTCAGACATCACCACCATTGCAATGTTTGCCTTTTTTTAATATGCTCCAAGTTACATAAAGGTATTTGCCATTTTTTTTCTTGATTTCCACACATGACTGTTTGGTACAATTTTTAAGACTTTCTAGCTTGAATGTAGATTTGTTATTATACCAACATTTTTAAAATTTCCTTCAGTACATTATATATTTTTTCTATCCATCTCTATCTTGTACTTCTGCTTTGTAAATAACTCCTTCTGTTTTATAAACTCTGTCAAGTGAGAATTTGTTTTTGAATCAGCAGTTCTGAATCAGCATTTTTCATTGCTGCACATAATTTCTTAAATTCTTGGCATTTTGCTTCTTTATGTAATTTTTTAAATTGAAAGTGCAGCTATAACTTAATTTAATTGTATATCTATTGAATATCTTATGTAATTCTGAGTTATTTGGGACATGTTTATTAATTCATAAAATATTTTCCCTATTTTGGACTTTACTTCTAAATTATAAGGTGGGTTCAACCAAATAATGTTTTGTTTCCTTGCATTATTCTTCATTTGCTTATCTATTTGAGGGTTATATTTTAATTTATTTTATGGTCATTTTCATTTAAAGCCCTTTCATAATCTTTTTTTCTGTCATCAAAAATTGTTTTGTGAGACAAATTTTTAGATAAACTGTGTTCTATTCCTTTTGGAATGTGTTTAATTATGTTAGCAGGATGGTTAAATTTAATGTTCACATACCTCAGATTTGTTTTGGGTTTCATATATAGGGAGACACTGCCAGTTTGCAGATTAAATTCTAAATCTATATATTGTGCAAGTTTTTTATTCATTTTGACCTTGATTTCAAAATTGAAACTATTGAAGAGTTTGAAAAGAATTTTTCTTATCTTTTCTTTTTGCTCTTTTGTTGTCCAGTACTCTCATCAACCTGTTATCTCTATATAATCCATGGTTGTTTTATTTGGACTATTTTGTTGATCTTATTTAAAAAAACAAAAAAAAACAAAAAACTTTGGTATAATCACAAATTTACATTTAAGCTAACAAGCCTTAAAAAGTCAGTCACTTGTGAAAATTAAAAGAAAAAATAGTAAAGTAAATGTAACTTGGAGCATATTACAAAAAGCCAAACCTTGCAACGGTGTTGATGTCTGCAAATTGTGCCAAATTTCCAGTTATGCATTCTGAAAGTTTCAATTATGCAATAGAAAAAGTTTTGGAGAATCATTTAATATAAAATGCTTGAAAATACTGAAAGGTTAAAGCCAAGGTTGTGTAATGGCTGATTTTCAAATGAAAATATTTAAAAGCTCTACATTATATATGTATTGAGCACTTTTTACTACAACTGTGTACTGGTATAATTTTGATTCTGACCAAAAACTAATTATCAATAATATATAAGTACTTAATAGGTCTGTTATATTACATTAAGCACTGTTTTATTATATCAGCGCTCTCTCTCTCTCTCTCTCTCTATATATATATATATATATATATATATATATATATATAGTCTCATTGTGGTGAGCAACTGATACATTTAGCAGATCTTCTATTATCACAATGTGGAATATCTCGTAGCAAAAGTAATGGAAACAGAAACAAAAAGAAAAAAAAGATTCTAAATACACTCAAAACATATACTACAAAAAATTTTTAAATTTTCAGCATCTCTCTTTCCCCATATATATATATATATATATATATATATATATATATATAAAAGAATGGAAAACAACATTCAAGTAATGTTGCAAAAACTGTTGCAAGTTAAACAGTAAAAAAATTAATAGACCCAATGCCCTCTATCTTTTGGAATTATTTTTAAATAAAAAAGTTATGCTGTAGTTAGTTTGTTTGCATAATAGAATGTGTTACTCACCAAACAAGTTATTAGCATTATTTTTAATAAGGATGAAAATTATAAACCAAACTCATATGTTGTATTATTAGTCATATAAATATAAATACTTATTCTGAAAATTTTAACAGTCTCAATTGGTTAATAGTGAAAATATTGACTTGCATAATAAAATCTGACGTAGCACTGAAAAATTGTTTTAATAATTTTAGTTACATCAAAATTAATAAATTTCATATGGAAGTAATATGCCTGTAGCATTTGGCTCCACCTTTTTAATCACTCCAGATCTGCTAACCTCATAATTGACCTGAGGCTAGTCAAAATAAGAAATAACATTTCTATATGAAAGTACTTATGCAAATCATTAGTAAATATTAAAATAATAATTATAGATTCTTATTTATTTATTTATTCTGTTTTAGTCCCTGAAAAGCTTAAGTTTGTATCAGTCTGCTTTAAAATTGATGCCAGTTTATATCCCGAAATTCAAGAATAGACATAATCTTTTCGATTCATTCATTTTGAGGACTAGAAAAGAATTTAGTAAAATAACATTAAACAGTCAAGATAAGAACATTTTATTGCTAGTTTTTTTATCTACAAAAACAATGTAAGTACAGGGGGACTGCATAAATAATGTCTTCTATTTGTTTTCAACTGTGGAATAGACAAAGATGTACATCCTCTCAACAGCTGGTGAATGAGGCCAGCACCAGTTGGGCTGGCATAACCAAGGTAAACCTTGACAGACCACACATTTAACAGCTGGATGCAACCAGGTTTGCCAGACCTCACCTGTCTTAATCTTTTAGCCATGTTGGAGGTGCTTCTGGACAAGTGTTTGAGATTCTCTGTCATATAGAGTTCTTGACCAAAACCAAATTCACATGAATGGCTTCATCAAACTTTGATTACTCTTCAGGAGTAGGCTGGGTATCACAGCCATCCCCACCACTGGAGGGAAAAAGGGAATAAGGAGGGAGGATGACGATCCTGATGTGAGCAGATGCTGACTGTAATTTGTTTTCAATGAAACTACAATAAATACATAAAGAACAATAAGATTGTTGGATAGATCATGGGTTCACCCACAAAACCTTATTTTTTCACATTTATTACCATTAGTTATTGATAGTGATGGCCAAAAATCTGTCTGCAGTGTTCATAAAAATCAGTGCTGGTATAGGTTACTCATTTTTCTCAATTATTGTTATCACTACCCACTGTATGACTGCTGTGTTCATGTTTCCTTATTAGGAAACAAACATTGGTGAGTGCCAATAGGTATAGTTTTTTCTTTTCTATTTTGTATGCATTTTCATGTCAGACACTATTTTGCCAGACTCACATTCAGCTCAGTCAAAGGCAAAATATATTATGGGTTATTGGTAGAAAGTTTCAAACTTTACTGCAATACAACTATCATCATCTCTGACATTGTGGGTCACTATAATAAAATAGTAAGCATTAATATTATGACTATTGTCATTTTGAAATAAAAAGAAGGGTTGATATATGAATATATTATATTGCTAAACTTGTTCATCATTGTCACCAGAGATGGCAAATATATACAAGGAATACTTTAAGGAAATGTTTTTAGAAACAATACCAATAAAATCAGCCATATGACTTAGATATAGGGATGACACCTTTATATGCTGGCTTCCCAAGTAGCTTCCTAGATATAATCATAACTCACACAAAAAATAAGGATCAAGACATTTATATATCATAAGACAATCTTTTCCAAACAACACCCTAACTTCATTTTCTACCATCTATAAAGAAAGGGATTGTCTACCACACTGTGCAAAAATTATAAGAAGCAACCCAGACACAGACCAACAGGGGATGATCAACCTTAAACATACCCTTCAGAATAACAGCTACCTTTTAAATATAACATCAGATTCTGCAGGAAGAAGCAGAAGTGATAAATAGAAGGATTGGAAAACAGTTATGGTCTGTCTCCTGGCATCAAAGGCTTACTGGAAATGATTCACAAGACCTGTAGTTTATACAATATCATGATAATATTCAGAAGCTGCTCAACCCTGTAGAGGTCTCTCATGCCTAACATATAGAACAGGACCAAGAACTGTATGTATTCCATCCCTTACAATTATGAAAAAAAATGCAAAGGTGAAACCAGCTGCCATAATTAAGACTTGAGACAATGAAATCAAGTATGGGTGATCATGTATGGAGGGAAAAGGGTAGTCACCAACCCCTATGGAATAAACTAAAAATACTAAACAGAGAAAAACACTAGAGTGAAAGATATCTGAAAGAATCAGTGTATATGCTAGTAGGCCTAGCATATAAATAAATATACCAGATTATTATATAGAATATATAGATTAAATAAAGAGTTTAGTTCAAAATTCCTAGAAGTTTACAAGAATCAATAGATACCTGAAGAAAGCTGGAGGGCACAATGTCTGAAAAATTGATAATAGCAACACAAGGACAATAGTTGAAGTATAAATAATCATGCTACAAATTCAGGTAGAAATTGTTTTTTCAACATCAACATTGCTATATAGAAAACAAATGTGAATTTATCACCCAAATTAAAATTTACAATAGAAATTGAACAAAGTGGAAAAATACTATAGCAATAGTGTACAGCTTTTAAATAGTAACTACCATAATTATTTGTGTATAATATACACTTATGTTTGATATGTAAACCTAGTTTGGCTAAAAAAAAACAAAAAAAAACATAAAGATTGTAAAAACATCTCTCATGTATAATAGTTTTAGAATTTATAGTAGCAAAATTTAGCATTTGTTCAACTTATTATCAGCTAAAGATTAGAATTTATATAGTTTATATTAGATTTTGAAATACAAAATTTATAATTGAAACTAGAGGCTGACAGAGAGGCACAAATCACTCACTCCAATACATAGCACTTGCTGACCAAATTTTTATGTAATATGTACATGAATTCTGGAAGCCTGGTAAAGCATCACTAAAATGGTTGTGGCAAATTGATTCCAAAAATACTACATCATGAAGGCATTAGACTGCAGTGAAAATGACATCAGTTTTGAAGAAGGATGAAATTAGTGTGGATGATAATGAGACTAAAAATGACAAAGACAACTCTCTACTATGCTAACAACATTACTGAAACTATCATAATGTCTATCTCAAAGATAGACAGCAGTCAAGCATATGTTTAATATTTGTATGAATATGTTTTTAAAAAACAAATATTCTATTTAGTTAGGGATGTTATACATTAGTTACTTTGCACCATACATATAATTTAGTACTGGTCATTTGGTCTTGAATATAGCAGTGCATATAGTGAGAAAAATGTTAAAAGTCAGGGGTGAATTACATACAAGAGGTATGTAATTCACCCCTGACTTTTAAGTTTTAAAAAGCTTGAAAAATATGCATATTATATAAGAATGATTATGATAGTAATTATAGTAAAGCAATTACTGTATATTTCTGTATATAAGGTGACCTTTAGATAAGTCAGTTGGTTAAGTGCTATACATAATACACACTTGGGCGATCATGTCTCTTCTAAGACATGACGAACCATGCAGAAGATTTTCCCACAGTAGGTTGCCATTACTTTCTGTAGTAAACTTGGTTGCAAATCTAGGCTGTAGAACCCAATCTATCCTGCTATTCAACTTCTAGCTGGAGGGAGTGGAGATGGATTAATACCTTTCCCAAGGGTATTTGTGTGCAAGTGAATGCAATGAATTCAACTGGAATTTGGACTTGGCTCTCTGATTTATTGTTCTAAGCTGATATCTACTGCACTACAGCACACATCTGCCTTTAGATAAAGTAAGGTCAGAAAATATAGCAAATTTTCATGAATTTATCCTATACTTGTAATATAAGACAACTGCTTATTGATTATATAAAGATGTTATTGGAAATGTTGTTACTTACTATATACTTAAAAATTCAAAATAAATGAACACTTCATGATGGACTGTGCTGACTTTTCATCTGTACAGAAAAAGTGCTACAATACAAAAACGATGAAACAACTATTTGAACACACCAAGATAGATCATTTAATGGCATATTTAAAGAAAATAGGACTATACAACAAAATCTAATTAAAATAAAAAATGTGTACAACCAATCTAATGCATGCAACAACTTCAAAACAAATTAGCTCTATTAAAAAAAAATGTGATCTTAAAATTAAAAAAACTGACTCTTAAATGACTATAATGGTTGATGGGTTGTTTAAGTTAAACCAAACCAAATCAAATGAAATAACAAAACCAATCCTATATAACGTTTTCCCTACATACTTCCCTAAAAGGGAAAACATTGTTTTGTTTATTTTTCATTATATGATCTCTTTCAAATACTAATTTCATTTTCTCTTCTTTTCCTACATCTAAACAATTACAAACAGCCTGGTGTACTAATGGCAATTTACTTATACTTTATCGACTGTCACAAAATACTGCTAATAACAGAACATGGTATTGTCTGATGATAGTACATTCCATTGATGTGAACACAATCATAACTCGATATTTACATTTTCTCAACTGAGCTTGCATGGATATAAGTTGATTTCATTGAAATAGAATTATTCTTCAAATAGGCAATTTATTATGAAGTTATGCCAGTAATATATAAGGTAGAAATGGTTTTTATTAGTTTATCATCAGTATTTGATAATGTGAATCTTTTCATGTCTGTTATTGGTTATTGTACAGAGGTCAAAGTTAGCCTGATAAACATTACCCAGAATTTAAGGTTTGTTTTTTTTTGTAACTGTTGTATAAGATGTTCCCACCCAACTCTTAAAGGTGATTTTTGGGATTTAAAGGTCATTTTATATAGGGAAATTTATATATTATATTAAAATATTTATGATCTCTTTCTTTATATATGCCTTGTCTTTTCAGGATGTTGGTAATGAACTCTCTTCAGTTTTATTTTTTTGTTACTCACAAAAATAGTTTCTCATTTATGATACTTGTCATTCTTTATGGTACTTGTTCCTCTATCCATTTACAAGTAGGTTACTTGATATTTTCTTCTGATTCTCTTGCTTTTGATGTGAATGTTAAATGATCCAAACCTTTCTTCATTATGATTTCCCAAAGTTTCATTATCTCTTTGATTGTTATAAGAAATTTCTTTATAATTCCCATTTTCTTTTGAAAGCACTCATTTGCTCTGTTCACAGTATGCTTAAAATTCATTGCTGGAAGTGTATCTTGGTTGCCTCATGCTTTTTTTTTTACTTTCAATTTTGACAAAATTTTCCAGTTTTCACTGCCATATAAGAGAATAACCATTACATATGAGTATAGGATTTGTTTTTTTTTTTTCTTGTTTTGTTTTTTTATAAATGCCATATTTTTTCAGGCCATAGGTGGTTAAAAATCTTCACATCTATATTTTCTTTAATATTTGTGAATTATTTATCATTTCACCCCAGGCAAGGCAGTAAAGCCACTAATACACAAGGGGTTACTGAGTATGAAAGAAAAAGAAAAACATTATCAAGGAGTAAGAACAATAAAATAAGAGGAATCAAGAAGTATATAATGATTGACACTGCATTTGAATTTGTGAAAATCAAAGTTGTCTGGAACACAAGAAGCCATAAGTAAGTTCCACAGGTAAGAATTGCAAGAAAAGAAGCTGTTAGCATAGAACTTATGGTTATATCTAGTTATTTCAACTGTAAAATAATAAGACCTTGTTACTAATCTTTTACTACACTTAAATTCATAAAGTCTAAGTAACATAGAGCAAAGTAGAGCAAAGTTCATCAGAACAATTACCATGAAAGTATTTATAGAAAAGGCACAGAGTAGTGACAATATGGCAGTAAAAAATGCTGGAAGTTCTCTTCAGTCGTTCCTGTATTTAAGAATTGTGGTGAACCCTCGGACCCATCCAACTATTGCCCTATCAATCTTCTACCGATATTTGGGAAAGTATTTGAGGCCATAATCAATGCTGAAATAGTTCAACATCTCACTGCCCACAAACTCTTCTCTGACAGGCAATATGGCTTCCACTTTGCCAGGTCCACGGCTGACTTGCTAACAACCGTAATGGAGTACAGGCTCCAGGCCCTTGATGAGTCTGACGAGGCTCGCGCGGTTGCTCTGGACATCTCCAAGGCTTTCGACAGAGTTTGGCACTCTGGCCTCCTATGCAAGCTACGGAGTTATGGTATTACCGGTTGCCTGCTTGACCTAATCCAATCTTTTTTAAATAACCGCAAAATGAAGTTGTTTTGAATGGGCGTGCCTCTTCATCCTACAGCACGAATGCTGGTGTCTCACAGGGCTCTATCCTGGGCCCGACGCTCTTCCTTATTTTCATCGACCTCCCAGATGAGATCAAGTCCCAAGTAGGCATCTATGCAGATGACACTACAATATACTCCCACACCAGTAAGAAACCTGTCGTGGCGGACAGATATAATCTCGCTGCTGACCTTGAACGAGATCTACACTCTGTGGTGAACTGGGGCAAGAAGTGGCTTGTCAACTTCAATGCGTCTAAGACCAAGCTGTTGTCTGTCAACCATTACAGGCAACCTCTCCTGCCTCCCATAAGCATGGACCAAGCAATTCTCCCTGAGAGCAATACACTACGCCTCCTTGGCCTTACCCTCTCCTCAGACCTCAAATGGAACCACTATATTGAATCCATAGCTAAATCTACTGCTAAGAAGGTTGGGTCACTATGTCGATCCAGGATGTTTTTTCCTCCTGAATCCATCCTGCATATATACAAGTCAACCATCCATCCGTGCATGGAGTACTGCTGCCATTTATGATCAGGCGCCCCTGCCGTTCTCCTCAGTGTTCTCGACAGGCTCTAAAGGAGAGTCTGTAATGTGATAGGTACTGATCTGGCGGCTCGACTGCAGCCACTTCCCCCACCGTCGAAATGTGGCCTCCCTTTGTCTGTTCTATAAATACTTTCATGGCTTCTGCTTGGACAAACTTAAGTCACTGGTGCTTCCTCAACAGGTGTTTATTCGTGCAACCAGACTGGCAACTGGGTCCCACCCATTCACAGTCAGGTTAGCCAAATGCAGACGACAATTCTACTCCTGCAGCTTCTTCTCTCGCACTTCCTGCCTGTGGAACTCGCTCCCATATTCTTGCTTTCCTGATGGCTACAACCTCCAGAAATTTAAATGTAATGTCAATACTCATCTATTAACCACTGGACTCTAGCTCTCTCCCCACTCCCGTATATCCTTCCCTTTCTCTCCACCTATGTATCTGTCATCGCACATGTATTCTCAGCTTTCTATTGCTCCTTTCTAACTAGTTTGTACTCCTCACTCTTTTCTCATTAATCTTTTTACAGTTATGTAGCCCCCCGCTCATCAGTGGCATTTCTGCCTTGCTCGGGGTGAAATGATTAAAAAAAAAAAGAAGGAAATGATTCAGTAGAGTGGTTTCTTATTGTCTTCTCCATGTCTATGAATTCACAATTATCTTTTACAGACTTGTCTTACCAAAGCTAAATAGGCTAGTCTACCCAACCATTTACTAGTACCTAAGGAGAAGAGATGGATTCATTCCTTTCCCAAGAGTATTAGTACAAAGTAAACGGAACACTCTCAGCTGGAATTTGAACTCTACCTACTTTCCAAATAAAATGTCATTATGCCATCTGCACATCCCTTTATATGATAACATTTCTCTAGTATGTGTAAAATTTTAAAACTTAATTAGGTGTTACTAACTTTAACATTTGTTTTCAAAATTCAGTATATTTTATACTAGATGAAAAAAATTATCAATGAGAAAGCTGTTAACAATATTATCTTTGATGAAAAACAAATATTTTTCTCAAATAAAAACTATATCTAAAAGTTTGTATTTTTGAAATGTGAATGTAAAAGAAATTGCTTAGATTTCTATAAAATCTCAAGTTGATTTCTGTTATGATTTAGTTATTTTAATTCCCTTATGTTTCTTTTAATTTGTTGTGATTATCTTTTAATTTTATTGATGATTTTCATCATGAAGCAGTTATTTCTAAAATATATTTTATTGTCAACTTTTACAAATAAGTTTCTTTCTCAGGAATTATAAATTTCATTGAGCACAAGATATTTTAAAGCAATGATTAGATATAATGACTTGTTCTTGTGAAAGGATTCTGGAGAGAACTCCACATTTGTTGCAGGACTGTCAGTTGGCTAGCTAAGGTTGTAGGAGACAAACATGTTTTTTCTGCAGTGAGTGCAGGACAGCCCATGATAGGAAACATGTTAATGGTTCTTCCTTCTCTCTACTGTTTCAAATCAACTGTTGGATCCAATAAGGGTGGTTGCGTGGAAGATCTTTTGTCACCAACAAAGCCTGTCAGCTAAGTAATTAAATTCAAGAACACCAGTTTGCTTATTTCAACTTTTGTTTTTATGCTTATTATGTGAAAAAAATTTGATATAAGCATTCTATTTTAAAACAGAGAGAGAGAGAGAGAGAGAGAGAGAGATGTAGTTTGTTTCATATCAAAACAAAAGAGTAGTAACAACAGTAATTTTAGATTGATGTTGTTAATTCTCTTTTACAAACAGGAAGTAAAGCTTTACTGCTTGGTTGTTGGCTTATCCATTGCTCAGTTAATGGTTTTCTGAATAAACTATGAGTGCATATTTCTTTTTTCAGCTTTTCAATGCCATCTTTCTCTTAATTTTATCTAAGGAAAAATCAGATATCTCTGTGATAAAATATATTATTATTTAGGAAGTTGTCTTGATTTCATTGTGTCTGTGTCTCTCACTCTCTCTCCCTCTCTGTATATATTTGTATGTTTATATATATGTATATGTGTGTATATATGTATGTATATGCATTTGTATGTATATAGAGACCACTCAAAAAGTATTAGAACAGCAAGGGCAATTCCTTTGTTTTTGTTGTTTGCTAAAAACATTTGGGTTTAAAACCAATAAATAAATGATACAATAGTTCAAAATTTCAACGTTTATTTCCATATATTTACATTTAGATGTGTTAAAAAACTTAGGACATACCACTTTTGTATCAGATCATCCCATTTTTAGATGAGCAAAAGTATAGGAAGACATAGTATTAAAGTAAATAACATTTAATATTTGGCTGGATCAAACTTCTCATCCATTGACATCACCAAACTGTTGCATTCTTCATTTGTGATACTTTTCCAGGCTTTTAACACAGCTTCTTTCAGTTCTAGTTTTATGCTTAATTGGGTAATGGTCCAGTGATTGACTTGGCCAATCTAAAACCATCCATTTTTTTCCTTTGATGAAGTTCTTTGTTGTGTTGGTAGTATGTTTTGGGTCATTGTTATACTGCATGATAAATTTCCTCCTGATTAGTTTGGATGCGTTTCTCTGTAAATTGGCAAACAAAATGTTTCCATAAACTTCTGAATTCATTTTGCTGCTACCATAATAAGTTATATAATCAATAAATGTGAATGAATCTGTACCAGAAACATCCATGCAAGTCAAAGCCAAGACACTGCTTCCATTTTGCTTCACAGATGAGCTTGTATGCTTTGGATCATAAGCAGATCCTTTCTTTGTCCACACCTTGTCCTTTCCATTACTTTAGTAGAGATTAGTCTTGGTCACATATAATTTATGATATTATATTCTCTTTTCTTTCAGGACTTTTGTCACTCATCTCTGTATTTCCTTGTAACTTCCAATCTGACCTTCTGATTCTTACTGCTGATGAGTGGTATGCATTTTGTGGTATGGCCTGTATATTTCTGCTCTTGAAGTCTCTTTTGAACAGTGGATTGTGAAAACTTTATCCCTCACTTTGGAGGTTGTTGATGTCACTGACTGTTTTGGGGTTTTCCCTCGCATCTCTCACAATGTTTCTGTTATCAACTTTTGTCTTCCTTGGTCTAATGTTCTATGTCTGTTGCTCAGCACAACAGTAGTTTCTTTCTTTATCAGCACTTTCCAAATTGTTGGGTTGGCTATGATCAGTATTTGTACAATGGCTCTGATTGATTTTCCTTCTTTTCTCAGCTTCAAAATGGCTTGCTTTTCTCCCAGAGACAGCTCTCTTGTCTTTATATTGGGTTATCCTTTTTTTAACAAGAAATGCAGTTTTTACAGGTAAAATTTAAGACTAGAACCAAGAGTAGTCATTTAGAGCTATTTAATGTTTAAACAAGCAATCTAAAAGACTTTTAAAAGATCTAGCAACAAGAAATACCTTTCAATCATGTATTCCAATAGTTTTGTTCACTTGAAAAATGAGTAGGTTGAAACAAAAGGTGGTTATGTCTTAAGTTGTCTAACAGATTTAAATACAAATACCAGGAAATAAAAGCTGAAATTCTGAACTATTGTTTCATATTCATTTGATCTTAAACCTAAATATCTTCAGTGAAGAACAAAAACAAAAGAATTGACCTTGCCTTTCCAATACTTTTGGAGAGGAGTGTATCTATGCACATATTTGTGTGCTTGTGTATATTTACACGTGTTTGTGTACATATCTATGTATATGTACATATCTCTCCCTCCTCCCTCCCTCTTTCTATATATATATGTGTGTGTGTGTGTGTGTGCATTTTCTTAAAAAATTAATAGATTCATTTTTAATTTAGCATTTTTATTATTTCAAATGTTATTTGATATGATTATTCACTATAATGTTTGAATATATATATCCAAAACGAAGCTGCTGTCAATTAACCACCACAGACAACCGCACCTCCCTCCCATTAGCATGGAACAGGCTTGCCTCCCAGAGAGTAAAACACTACGCCTGCTTGGCCTGACACTCTCAGCGGACCTCAAGTGGAATGACTACGTCGAATCCATTGCTAAATCCGCTGCTATGAAAGTCGGCTCTCTGTGCAGGGCCCGGAATTCTTTCCATCTGAATCTATCCTGCACTTATATAAATCTACCATCCGCCCGTGTTTTGAATACTGCTACCACATCTGGTCTGACAAAATACAGTGAAGAATCTGTAATGTGATTGATACCAACTTAGCTGACCACCTGCAGTCACTCTTTCACCGGCGTGATGTGGCTTCCCTGTGCCTCTTTTATAAATACTTTCATGGCTTCTGCTCTGATGAACTTAAATCACTGGTGCCCCCTAGGTGTGAATTTGCACGAGATACTAGATTGGCAATTAGGTCCCACCCTTTTACAGTGAAACCGATGAAATGTAACCGCAATTTCTACTCCAACAGCTTCTTTTCTCGCACTTCCCGCCTGTGGAATTCCTTTCCACATGCTTGCTTCCCCGACGGCTACAACCTCCAGGAGTTTAAATGTAGGGTCAATAGACACCTCCTAACACACTAACTCACACCCATTCTCTCCAACTCTCTCTCTATGTACATCCTAACTCGTCTATCACCCTCCTTCTGACATTTCCTATACCCAATCGCTCTATGTAACCCCCTACGCTATAGTGGCAGTGGAATGCCTTGCTTGGGGTGACATGATTTAAAAAAAAAATATGAGATGAGGTATTGTAATCATTTATACTATTCACATTGTTTAGACTGTTGTCCTCCTCTTTGTTGCCATATTCATGATGATTCACTGGATTCAACCAACACTTTTATCCACTGGCCCTGTGTTCTCAAGGGCACATAGCTCAGTGGATAAAACTGTTGGTTGAATCCAGTGAATTGATTTAAAGAGTGGTAAGTTTAAAACCAGGCTACAGAAGAGATGAACAAAAATTTGGAGAGTTTAAAGAGAGATAACTGATACTGAGATATCTGGAAGAGGTATATTATGGGGAACTAGAACAATCTACCCCAGGTTGAAACATCATAAATATGGCAACAAACAATGTAAATCGTGTAAATAATATATACACGTGTGTGTGTGTGTATGTGTGTGTGTTTGCTTGTATTCATGAGAATGGTCATCTATCTGATGGTTAGAACATTCGCTGTCCAACTCAGTTTCAAATCTTGCCATGATCAATTTGTTAGGAAAATGACTTCTTGATGTCATTGGCTTTAGGATATGATCCCAGCATGTAGCACCATTGAAAAATAACTGAAAATCATATCAATGGATTGATTCAAGCCTTGTGAGGGAAATTGGGTAGACAGAACTATTTGGAACCCATCAATGGTTGTACTAGCACAAAATCACAAGTCATTATTGGATGAGCAGACTAGCCTCATTCATACTGTTGATCACACCACATAATAAACTCTCTTCTAGAAAATGTAACTAAGGTTCAATCAGCATAGTTGCAGTATAAAGCACAGGTGGGCTCAGTAAGTGTTGATCAAACTTAAATGTACTGGAATATGAGTAGCTAGCCATTACATACATGACAGAAATCTAATAGTCTGTTAAAGATCCACATGTAAATACTTCTGTTGAATTAGATTGTTGTTAATGCTGTAATCCATTTCTCAAAATCAATATTTCAATGATCAAACATCAAAATCCTGATTTCAGGAAGTGATTCGTGCCAGTAACTTTTGAGCACTACTTTGTGTGTGTGTGTGAGATAACAAATTTATCGCTTAATACTTACAAAAGTGTGAAATTTTTACTTAATTATTTATTTGCTATTGCACATGGCTGAATGAGTATGATTAATAACTGCATGTTATACAGATTATTTACATTTTTCAAGTCTGTTCCTGTACATAGCAATTTCAGTTCATATTATATAAAAGCTTTTTACTGATTTATTAAACTTTGTTGTTGTTAAAGTAAACAGAATCAAGGAACCAGAGAAATAAAAAAGAAAAGGAAAAATTTACACTATCTATATGTATATATATCACACATCACATGATAGCTTTAAAGAACTCTCCTTTTCAAAAAAACGCTACAACAAAAAAAATTACATTACAGTCAATGAGGACATCAAAGCAACACCAGAAAAATAACATTCTTGAAAATGGCCTGTGAAATGGCTGAAAGTGCTTGGAAAGTAAAAAATTATTGAACATTTTAACATTTCTTATCTCTAGCAAAAGAAACATGTAAGAATACTGGAAAAATTAAATCAAAAATTAATTAAATCTGTCCTATCGGTTGTTTTTAACAAAACATGTTTAAATGAAAAATTGCTGCCTATATATATATATATATATATATATATAAGGTTATGTGAAATAGAAAGATTTTTCAAATTAAATACTTATTTTTTATAGACACTAGGGTTTAGTGCATCTTGAAAAAACGATTTCTGTTAGCCATACACTTTGCATGAGATCTTAATTTTTATGTATCTATTGAATATATGTTTCAGCAGTTTTATAATTGGCAAATACCTTTCTACAAACTTATTTATCATTTTACAGGATTTATTAGAATATTAACCTTATCTTATAATATTAAAATTATCTTTATTTACATTTGGACAAATCTCTTCATCTTTGTTATTATTAATAACAACAACAAAGATGAAGTCATTATTCCAAATGTAAATAATAATAACTCCTCATCACAGAAATTGAGATAAATTATCTTTGTCTCAGCGTTAAAAGGAATTAGAACATGGGATCTTAGCCCTTTATAAATGCTTCCCTATTCAGGTGCCAAGTTTGTGTAATTATTTAAGGATATAAATTCAACTTTAACATGAACTTGGTCATATCAAAAGGTCATCTAAGAATGACCATGATGACATTTTCCTAATCAGAACTGAGTGCCAGAGCCAGCTTACTAAATGTAACTCTTAGATGTCACTTATGTTTTTTGTTAGGTTGTGGAAGTTATCTGCAGTTTTTACCTACATTAATAATGTTTATTATTATCAGTGTCACTAGAAATTATTTTTTATACCTTGTCACTCACCCCTAACATTTCAGTTTAAGACTATAGTGAGAAAAATGATTTTTTGGATCTAGAATTTTTTTTCAGTGGAAGGAGAGAGTAGAGTTGAACTCTTTACAGCAAAGGGGATATAAAATTCTTATGGTTTAGAATATACAAACATATAGATACATGTATATGTGCATGTTTATATACACATACACTATAGGTCAAAACTTTGAGGCTACCCATTGGATTTCAAATAATTGAATGTTGTGTGCTTCTTTCAAAACTAATTTATAATAGTTCACTTTGGACCATTAGAACTTTTTTTTTTTTTTAATCATATCACCCTGAGCAAGGTGGTAATGCCACTGATGTGCAGGGGGCTATGTAAGAGTGAAAAGATTTGGAAAAGAGATAACCAGAAACCACATCCTAAACAGGGAACAAGGGATGAACCTCTACACCTGTTCAATAGATGTGGGTGAAATGTGAACTGGGCGATAGTTTAGTCTATCTATTCCAATTGAAAAAAAATAACAGAAAAGAAAAGTGAAAAGATTGGAAAAGAGAATACATTCAATAATAATGATAACAGCATTCATTACTGCATTTTTATTGAAAATTTTAACTCTTTTTGCCTAATTTACTTTACTTACATTATGGTAAATCTTAAGGTTGGCAAATTTTAAATTTTAAGTAAACCCTCCCTAAAAATTTGGAACTCATGCACTGATGGGTTAAATAGGTTCAGCATCTTAGCTTAGTAGAAGTTAATTAAGACAAAGAAGGTATTAAAATTCTTTATGTGTTGTGTCCTCTAAGGATGAAGGCAATCATAGCTCTCTACAACTTCCTGTTCCTTGTAGTTCTTAATAAACATTGTCTTTCAGTTATTTCTTCTAAACCCTGTTCTGTTATCCATTTACTCAAGCTCATTAACTATGTTATGTGTTGTTTTTCTCTGTTCCTCTTGCTCTCTATTTGTCCCATGAGTATCAGATTTTCCAAGCCCCTCTTCTTCATTATGTTCCTCAGAAACATCAACTGTCTCTTCTTGATGTTGTTAAGTAGGTTTCATTTTGTTTCCACTTTCTCTAAAACTTTGTCATTGCTCACATGTTCAGTCTATGGTATCCTCAGTATCCTCCTGTAGAACTACACTTCTGTTGTTTTGAGTCTGTTCTTCATCTTTGAGGAGATTGTCTAGCACTCAAGGCTGTATGGGACAATATGATGTAACAGTATAGTACTCTTTTCCTTGTATCTAGTGAATATTTTCTTTTCCTTAGTACTCTGCTTAGCTTTTAGGATGCTTCCATAGCTGTCCCAATACCACTTCAGATTTCAGTGTTACCCTTTTCATCCTCTGGAAAGCACTTTCTCGGTATCTAAATTTCCACACTGTGGTATCTTCAATTTATAGTTCACACTTTGGGTTCATTCTTTTGCTCACAACCATGCATTCTGTCTTCTTGCAGTTAATGTTTAATCCTTTCTTCTTGGCTTCCTTCACTACCTTCTGTAGGAGCTTTTGTATTTTTCTTTCTGTGTCTGCCATCAACACTGTCATTTTACTAATTATCAAATTTGGTAGCCTAAAATTTTTGGTTTATAATGTATGTATTACTTTATATACAGATGGAATCTCTTATATTCTTCAGATCAGATAACTGTCATAACAATGCAGAATTCCTCACCATAGAGAAATAGCAAACAAACACATCTTGAAGATCATTATTGTTGAATAAGCTAAATCCTCTCTGGGTGCCCTATAGCCATCTGCTCAAATTAAGCTACACTTAATAAGTAGCAACTACCATGACAATAGTTTATCCATGTTAAGATATATTTTGGCAAAACTTTGATTCTTTCAACTATTTCTTATTTTCTTGTATAATAAATTTTATTTAATGAGGAATATAATTTGATTAATTTCAAAGTATATCAATATTAAAGGAGAAACCAAGGATTTGTTTTTATATTTGTGAATATCTGTGCTGTTTTAGATTTACAGAAATCTCAACTCTTTCTGGATTACAGAAATTAAGTTTCCCTTTTGCCAACATTAGCAATGATAGCCAGTTTTGCACAGGCCAAGTCTCTTTTCTTTGCACATTTTGCTACACACTTGTTTCTTTGATAACTTTATGTATGATGAACACATTTGGATTCATTTTTTTTATTTAAAAGGTTTTCTTTCTGTGTATTTTGGGGATTCTAGTCTTCATAATGACTATAAAAATAATGTTATTTTGAATTTTTTCCCTTTTGTTGATTTTATCTAGAAGACATTTATTTTGTAAAATATTTAAAAATGAATTAATATAGGCTTGTGCATATTGCTTTTGTAGAAACTATGCAAGTAGGTTATTCTGATTCTGGTTTTGTTTTTTGTTGTAATTTTGTTTTGAATAAGATATTTGAAACAAACTTTGAGGTCACAGTTCAAAAGTGGAATAGCATAAACAAACCAAATGAAATTCAAAGTCTGTCTTTAATTTATACAGTGTGAATAAGAACAAATTTAGTATAAATATAGTTGTTCTTTGTAATTTTGTGATTCTTTTATTAGAATCACTTCAAGTAATATCAAATAAATTGCAATTTTACAATTTTTTTTTATTCATCATGAAAATTATCTTTTTTGCATGATTTCTATACCTGATGAGGTAATTTATTTAAATGGGGTTTATAATTACATTATAATGGCTACATGTAATGGAATACAGTTTGATAGCTACTATTTCACCTAATGAAACTAAAAAAATGTATCCATTTATATAAGTTACTAATTTTTACTAAAATTAATTTCATTTTTTTGTTATTTATTTTTGTATTGATATATGATTATTTGCAAAATGTTTATTCCACATCATAATATAAAGGCTCTCAAAATTATCTCCTGGAAATGGGTGAAATATATATATATATATATATATATATATATATATATATTGTAGTGTTTTTGGTTCAAATGATAGAGCAAAGCTGACTTCATAACTTTAAAATACTTCCTTAAAAAATAACTATACCAATATTATAAATGAATAACTTTGTTTATAAATAAAAATATAAATTGGCTTTTTGCAATTCTTTGGGATAAGAATTTCTAAATACAGTTAGAAGTCTGGTGCTCCTGCTATTCATCTTAAGGTTCTTGACAAAATTCAAAGAAGGATCTGTAATGTAATTGATCCTGACTTGGCATCTTGGTGTTGTGTGGCTTCCTTCTGTCTTTTCTGCAAATGTTTTTGTGGTAACTGCTCTGACAAGCCTTTTTCTTTGATGACCTGAATACATTAATTTAAGTATGCCACTAGATTGGCATCTAAGTCCCACCCTTTTAGTGTTGAAATACTTAAATGCAATCAATACTTCTGCTCCAGCAATTTCATCTCTTGCACTTCCTGCTTGTGTAACTCCTTTACTTGCTTCTCTGATAAATATGATCTTAAAAAATTTAAGTGCAATGTCAGTTACCATCTTCTATTTTTTTGAATCCCATTCCTCTTTTGTCCTTTCCTTGATCCTTCCTATATTCATACTTTTCTCTTATTCCCTGTAGAAGACGTTCCCACCCAAGAGCAATAATGGCAATGTAAAGTTTGCAGATATTATTGGGAGATGTCATCATTTCTATCTTAAAGGAACAGGAAATATGAGAAATTATTCTCTCACAACTGCCTTATTTGCCTTGGCAGTAATAACAGAAATTACTGAGTGCCTGTTGTTAACCATGATAGGATGAAATCATATGAAATATGTTCCTCCTAACCATTTTATATTCCTAATTTCGTGCATGCACATTGTTTGTTTTCAATTTTGTTTATTGTGCAGTATTGTAGCTCCAATATGAACATTTCAGAGTGTTTGGGTGTTAATCTGAAGACAGTGCAGTGAATTAAGAAATAGTTAGATGATATATCTAATCAACATTATGGTGTTTGGAGTGATCACTAGTGATGGCATCTTCCCACAGGACCTCGGACTTAACATTACAGTCAACATCAAGTGCCTTGAGGAGATAGTGCTGCCCTGGATCAAGAGTGTGGATACTGAAAGACTCTATGTCTGACAACAGAACTCGGTACCATGCCACACAAACAGGAGAACTCAGTCATGGATGTCAGACAACTTACATTTGGCCGCTTAACTCCCCAGACAGCATTACTCTTGATTATGTGTGGGGTGCAGTTGAGCAAAAGACCATCAAAACTTCTTGTAACTGAAGGTAAGGATTAAGCCAGCATTCACCAACTTAAACAAGGAGACTGTTCAGAAGAGTTGCATAGATTCCAAAATCGTCTGGAGGCTTGGTTAAAGTCAATGATGATTTTATTAAATAAATTTACTTTTTAGTATTTCAAGATATTTTTTTTCAAGATGTCAGTATTATTTTCATTTTTGTGTAATTTAGACAATTCATCCATCGCACTCTGTAGAACATACAATCCTAAATTTGTTAGATTTTTGTGTTTATTTTGAATTTCAATTGTAATCTTCATTAATATTTCAAAAGCTTCACTTCAAACCAATTTTGAATCTTGTGTTTTTATTTTATTTGGAAAAGCCAACTGATAAAAATGTTTTAATTTACACAGCATACATATTGTTTCTTATTGATTAATTTGATACTTTTAATTAAGTTTTTAGACACTTTTTCCAAGTAAGACCTCCCATAGAGGAGAACATGATTAAGGACTCTGTGCATGTGTGCACTATCCCATGCAGCTGTGATAAGAAATATAATGGAGAAACAAGCTGTCCTCTTAAGATAAGACTGCAAGAACAACACATGGTCGTAATACGAGGGGAAATAGGAAAATCAGGTGTGGCTGACCCCATATGGAGAGAAAAGGAAGATCATGGTCCCCTTTGGGGTGAAGGTGAAATAATAGACAACAACACTGGAAAATACAAAAACTTAAGGAATCAGAATTTTTCTTAGGCCACAAAAACCTCTTAATTCAGTCAAACATAGAAATGAATACAATATGGAATCAGTAATATGGAGTGCTAGAGAAAAGCAATAACAAACAGCAAAATAATAATATGAGCTCTAATAAAAAAAAATGTTTACTGAAACATTAGGTTTATTAGTCCCCAAAATTAATATACTGATATTCACATGGCTAAGTGGATAAAAGCATTAGATTCAGTGACTTGACTCAAAGGGTTGTAATTTAGCTACAGCTGAAGCAAACAAAACTGTGAGAGTTGAGTTAAGGGAAATAACTGATGCTGAGAAATCTGAAAGTGTTATTGCTCATGGAACTAGAATAATTTGCCCTGGTAAATCAAATAAAAAGGGGTTTAGATCAAAATTCCGAATACCTGAAGAAGGTTGGAGCAAAAAACTGCCAAAATGTTGTGAATATGGCAACAAAGCTGAGGGCAACAGTCTGAACAATTTAAATAGTATAAATAAGTTTTAAAAATTTTTTTTTTTTCATATTTGCTCAAACCTTTTATTATTTATTCAGCCAAAACTTAGAAAAAATTCTTATGCAAGGAAAATGGATCCCATATGAACTTAAAGAAAGGAACATGGGTTAGCATTTAAAAACTTACTTTTTTCTTCATGTTTAACAGAAAAAAGTAATTTTTTAATAGAATAGTTATTGAAATTGAAAAATCAATTTATTATAATAATTGAAAATGAAGAGCCGGGATAGTTTTCAACTTATATAGACTCTAATTGGAAAAAAGTACTTTTCTGTGGGTGGATTCAAAATGGATTTATAAAAATTACTGGACACTTTTTTTTATTGCCTGTTACTACAGTAACCAATTGATTAGTTTGATTAGGTATTGTGAGAAAAGATATCTTTTATTATGAGTAAAGTGAGTTTGTGGTATGACACCCAATGCAATTCTGATACAGCCAACAATCATGGAACTGAGATAGGAAATTCTTCTACATGCAATTTATTGTCCCTTTTCAATCAGTTGTTTTGCTCCATACAATATTCCTTTTCTTGTCAGTCATTTAAGCAAACACAAGGTATCAAAAAGTTTTTTTATAGAATTCATCAAATCAAAATCAGAATTGTTCTTTTATGATAGAATTTAACTGAAAACTCTTAAAAATTCAGGGAAATACTTTAATGATTAAATAATGATGCTCTGAATTTATATAAGTAAAAGATTTTATATAAAAAAAGATACTGTAAACTTTTGCATTAACCCAATATTAAAAACATCAGGCAAACAATGTACTTGTTTTTAGCAGCCACAAGTCATCTCCAGCTGACAACAGTTGGAAATTGAAGAGAGAATAGGTGACTGCAGTTTCTTAACACTGACTGGCAGACAGATCATTCATTTGAATGTAGTAATTAATGCAGAGGTTGAAACAGTTTGAATAGCACATTGACTTTCTATAACATTCACTGTTAAATTATATATGATGCCTCTTTAATGTTTTTGCTGCTAGCTGAAATTGTATTATATGTTATTGTTTTTTATATAGCAAACTTAAATATGATTAAATATTATGAAGAAAATATTTGAACAGTTATAATTCCTAAATCTACTTAAATAAATGGTAGATTGAAAATTTTGAAACAGATTTTGATATTACTTCATTCAATTGGATTCTGTAATGGAATTATATTTTCTTGATGTCAGTACCAATTTTATGTATTAATTGTCGAATTAAAATTGGGTGTTTGTTCTTTTGTATTCAGTAAATCAGTTCATTTTATAATATTAAATATGTATATTGTGTGTTATGAAGAAACATGGCTTTTAAAAATATATCTAAAGTATATTTTCAATTTGATATATAATAATATAAGTAGTTTTGTTTAATAATTAAAATACAACTGGTTTGATACTTAAAACTTTTAAACAGTAATTTATAATAATAATTTAAGGACTTAAAAGATAATGACAATAACTTTCTGCTTCATATTACTACCTGCCTTGTTGGTAATAATATTCAAAGAAGTTTTAGAAATATATCTATACTGTAGACATATTTAACAATGCGTATTTTAAATTATTCTATTAATAATGTACTGCTAGTATATGCAGTTATTAAATTAAAAGTATAGAACAACATGTTCACAATTTGTCATGTATTTATTAACTAAATTTGAATTTGAAAATTTCACTATAAAAAGTTTAATCTGTATGATAAGGAGTTTTTTTTTAATTCTTGGGCTATAAACTTATTTATTTAATAATCATATGAGGCTATCAGTCTATTGTTTAAGGTTTATTTAATTAGATGAACTTGTCAGTTTAGTATTTAAAGATTTCTGGACTTGAAACATTTTCTCATGGTTTTAAGAATACAATATTTTGCTTCTCAATGTAAGTATATTAAGTGATAAAAATGAAATGTTTTGCTGCTGATAAAGTTCTGTTAGCATTCAAAATTGGTATCAGGTCTTTATGATATATTAAAATTTGTTTATAATGCCAAGAAATCTTGGATAGTACATATCTGGTATATCAATTTTGTCTATTTGTTTCTCTATTTTAGGCAACAAATTGTCATAATCTATCAGTCTCTGTGGCATGTTTTTGTTATATCAGCAGTTTTACTTATATATTGGCAACAAACTGTACCAATTGAATATTTTTTTTTTAATCATTTCACCCCAAGCAAGGCATTCCATTACCACTATTGTGCATGGGACTACATAGAGGAAGGTAAAGAGGAGTGGTTAGGTGTAGGAAATGTCAGAAGGAAGGTGATAGATGGGTAAGGATACCGAGAATGAGGGTTGGGCAGATGGGAAGAGTGTTTGAAAGAATGGGAGTTAGTATGTTAGGAGGTGTCTATTGACCTTACATTTAAACTCCTGGAGATTGTAGCCGTCGGGAAGCAATCATGTGGAAGGGAATTTCACAGTCGGGAAGTGCGAGAAAAGAAACTGTTGGAGTAGAAGTTGCGGTTACATTTTATCGGTTTAGAAAATTTATTTAAATAGGAAAAGTATTGTGATGTTCATATAGTCACAAGATTTGCTCATATTTGTGCAATATACATTGATATTACCACATACATGCTATATTTATTGTGTGAGAAAGTATTGCTGTATGTTTATTTAGAGATTGCTATCTTCATAAAAAATCTGTATATAAAATTTTATCTGTCGATAAAACTCAAAAATTAATTTTTTATGCAAAGTTACTAGAATAAATGATAATTTTGAATTCTTTTATATAAAAAAAAAAACACTTCAATGGAAAGCCTACTTTAAGGTTTATTCCACTAAGTACATATAAACTGAATTGTATGCAAAGATGGTTTCATTTAAAGTTGAAATTATCTTCTCTTAATGTCTAGTCCAATGCTTTGAGGCATTTATGAATAATGATTTAATGGATATGTCTGTCTGTCTGTCTGTGTGTCTCCATTCTAATGAACCCTACTCTTCCAAAACCCTTGGTCCAATTTCAACCAAAATTGGGTGACATGTTGATCATGACATGAACCTCTGATGTATGCAAAAATTTTTCAAACCAATTTACAGGGTATGGCAGAAATCACCAAAACCCTTAGAATTTATAAATTCTTCTTGTGCGAGATACCTTATGTCAATATAACCAAAATTGGGTAACTTGCAGCTCAAGGTTCGAACCTTTGATGTATACTAAATTGTTTACATCAATGTGATATATATATATATATATATATATGAATATGTTTGTTTGTGTGTTTCTATTCGAACAAACCTTACTCCTCCAAAGCTCTTGGTCTGATTTCAACTACAATTGGTTCACTTGCCAGTCATGACATGAGCCTTTGATGTACGCAAACATATTTTGACTCGGTTTACAGGGTATGGCAGAAATCACTGAAATGCTTAGAATTTACAAACTCTCCTTGTCTTAGATGACTTATGTAAATTCAACCAAAATCGAGTAAATTGTAGATCAAAATCTGAATCTTTGATGTCCATAAAAATCTTTTGAATCAATATAATCAATGTATTTGAACGGATGTATTTTGAATGGAAGTAACAACTGATGTAAGTTGAGGTGCCACTGTATTAAGCTTTATTTTCAGAGAATGTTCTCATACTCTACAAACATTCTACATTTGCAATAAATAAAATTTTGCACTACCATCAAAGGTGTCAAATTGTAAAACTTAAAGCACGGCATTTCTTGAATTTAAGATTTCTCATCATGGATGGCCAAAACAGCAACCTCATCACCTCTGTAAAAAAAAAACTTTCTTTACTCAATTTCTTCATGCGCTCCACAATCCAAATACTCTGTAAGTTTTGCTGATACATTTACTATTCTGACTAAAATATTCTACCTCCTGCAGGTTAGGTTTATTTAAGCAAAAAAATTGCCATCTAAGAATAGGAATGTCTCTAAACTTGCGATTTCAAACTCTGGTTCATAAACATAATGCTCTAGTACTACTTTATATTTAAGATCCACGTTCTCAACCAATTTCATGCCCCCACCCTAAATGCCTAGGAAGGAAAAGCATGCTGTACATTTCAATTCTCATCAATGGACATGGCCGTTGCATTCACAAATATGTCAATGGGAGGCTTCATCTAGTAGTAGGCAGTCCCAAAGTGTGGAATATTTGTGAATGCAACGGCCATGTCCATTGATGAGAATTGTTTGAGCCAACATACTAGAAATGCTTCCTCCATTTCAATCTACACATTCAATTGAAAATGATGAGTGTTCATTTAGACAATCCATAAATGCTTTCTAAACTGCAACCTACAGTGCTTCAGTGATTAACAAAGAATGTCAACTTTGGTTATCAATGAAAGCAAAGGCAAAAGCAGACACATGAGCTTTAGAAAATGACATTCAACATCATCTGAGCAGAAATTCTGTTGCTAAGGCAGCTGCATGAGCTTCAGAGAATGAGGCTCAACGTGAGATTTGCCTAAATAGAATTGCTAGTTATGACCTCCACTAGAGCTTCATAGAATGTTACCCAGCATGAACTTCATTGTAGAAGAAATACTTCAGCTATAGCTTCTGAACAAGCTGCAGAAAATGAAGCCCAGAGTAAACTTTGTCATAGCAGAAATGCTACAACTACAGCTGCTGCAGGAGCTTCAGAAAATGAATTTCAACATGATCTTCATCTGCACAGAAGATGATGAAGAAGACAACAAAGATGAAGAAGTCGAACACAAAGGAGATGGCGAAGATGAAGAAGTTGACATCTAAATGAACACTTATCATTTTTACTTGCATGTGCAGATCCAATAGTAAAAGCATTTTTGGTTTGTTGACTCAAGTGATAATTGTTGGTGGATGTGGCTTTAGCTGAAGCTGATTGTTTTGTATGCTGTGGCTCTCTATGAAAACAAACGGTATATTTCAACTTTTTTGTAACTTCTACCTTATATGCCATACCAATTTCACATTTTCTACAAGGTGCCAACCCCTCCAACATTGCTGCATAAATACATTCACTTCTGCGTCACAATGTCATCATATTACAAAGCCATTAAGATGCAGGGGGTTACTGAGAATGAAAGAATATAAGAAAACGAAAACATTATTAAGGAGACAGAATGATAAAAGAACAGAAATTAAGACAGAAGATAATGATTTACATTGCATTTAAATTTTTGAAGATCGAACTTTACTGGAAAGAAGTTGGAAGAGAGTTCTATAAACGAAAAGAGTAAGAAAAGAAACTGTTACCATAATACCTATGGTTACATCTAGCCATTTCAACTGCAAAAATGATATGACTTTACTTTCAATCTAGTACTGCATTTAAATTCATAAAGTCTAGGTACCATAGTAAAGAGTTCATCTGAATAATTAGTATTTATAGAAAGGGTACAGGGAAACTACATTGCAGAAAAGTGATTGAAGCTGAGATGACAGGTCATCTTCTTTGGATTTTATCAAGGATCTCTAAATATATATCAGGACAACCAAACAAGATGAGCCAACAATATTCAAAACATGGATGGAAATTATCCATTTTATTACTGTGTATGTCTCATTTTATCATTTTAGTTGGTTTGTAAGATACAGAAAATTCAAAATAATTTTACATTGTCATGCAAACATAAAATTTAATTAAGATGTAATTTAAAATTTTGTTTTATAGCAGATGTGTAAGTAAATGTCACATGAACTCAAACAAATATATCAGGCTTTATATTACACTAATCTGCAATAGCATTTATAAACAGGGCATTACAGGTGCAATGTACCTCTGAATAGGTGTAGATTGCTGACATGAGATCTTAAAAAGTTGGTTCTATTTTTTTTTTTAGATTGCAAACTGCCATAAAGATTGTGTGTTGTGACAGGTGTCATATTAGTGTACACTTTTTAAAACTTGTCAAAATTAGCATATTTATGCTTATTGAGCCTAACACTGAGAAAAGAAATTAAGCAACATTTGTAGCACATTATGCTTTTTCGCTTTAAGAAAGGTGAAAATATGAGTTAATAAAAAAAGATTTATGCAGTTTATCAAAAATATCAAAAGTGATTTCCAAAGTTTTATACTGACAATTTTTTACTGAATAATATTCCATGTTTATGTTGAGATTGATATGATTAAATTACTTAAGAACACTTCTTATATGATGCAGGAAATAGCATATTCAAAATATCTAAATCAAGTATTGAGAGTTATTTGTATTAGTTTGTTTCACATAGATATTTGATCTTCATTTTCAAGTACTAAATAAAAATGCTTCATTTCTTAAACAAAGGAGATAATAAGTAGAGACTTTGCAATGATGTGGAATGCAAGAGATCATGGATCAAGCAAAATAAATCACTACTATACTAAGGACCAGTTTTCAGCTGAAGAAATTAATATTGTGCATATAGAATTTAAAGGAACCCTTTACTATGAACTACTTCTGAAGAACCAAACAGTTGATTTAAATAAGTACTACACACAAACAGAGCAATTGAAGTTAAAATTTGATGAAATGTATTTGAAATTAGTTAAGAGAAAGCGCTAAATATATCGCCAAAATAATGTTAGATTATATTTTTTTTGATGACCAGATAAAAATTGTTTGTAGCTTATATGAAAAGATATTCATTTGCTATATTCAGCAGATATTGTACTTTTTGGATTGCCATTTATTTCAGTCTTTACCAAATTCTCTCAATTAAAATAATTTCAATTTCCTGGATGACTGCAAAAGGTACTTAGAGCAATTCTTTACTGAGAAATATTAGTTCTCTGGAATTATAATGTTGCCTGAAAGATAGCAGAAGACGAAAATAAAACAAAAAAAAAGTATGTTATTAATATCAAAAATAAAAATAATTTTTGCTTAATAAACTGAATTAACGTTTTAGCCAACCCATTGTAGTAGCTAATCTTCTGATATTTATACTGAATAATTGCAGAAGTTATTTATTGGTAATATTTTTATTTTTTTATTTGTCTGAGTAATATTTATTGAAAAAAAATTTTAAAATATTATTTAAAAATAATGCCAAAATTGGTACCATATTGGTAAGAATCATTTTTTCCATAAATGGAGATAACCAGATTTCTTTTAGTGGTTTTACTTGTATTTTTACAAAAAGCAATTCTTTAACGATATAATTACTACCACCTATTTGAATTTTCATATTATTTATTAATCAGTTCATTCATGTATGTCTTTTTATCTAAATCTGTTCAAATGTATATTCTTCACACATACTTATTTACATATTTTTCTCTCTCTCTCTCTTTCTCTCTCTAGGTAGATTGATTAATTAACAGTTCTAAAGGACTGAGATGAAGGTATTAATTAGTTGGATAGAAGAGATTCCGGAGTCATGCCAGAAATAAGTTGTTTTTTTTTAATAACTATTTCTGGGGTTGCGTTATTAATTAATTAGGTGGAATAATGAGAGACCAAAGTCCGACCAAGTCCACAGATGAAATAAGTGGTTTTGGTAGGACTCAAGTGGCAACTGTCTGTGAAAAGACCCCAGGAAACTCTAAATTCATTTTTAGTACCACTTGAGGAATAGTCTCCCGCAGAGATTTGGCAATTAAGCAAACATGCATGGTGGTCAAGGCAATTTCCATATTAAAATTAGTGGGCGGCGCCTAAACATTGTTTAACCCCACCCTGTTCTATATAAGCAGTCGGCACGCTGAAAATTGAAAGATGGGCGCAGAAGGGCAGTTGGGCAGAGATCAGCAGAAATGGGCAGAATGCAACGAAAACGGTTGGGTGAATTAGCTCTGTGGTTGTCAGGCATCCAGAAGTCTGATCCAAACTAAAAGACAGATGAAATCTGTACGAGTCTAACTCTGTCAACAAAGGCGAGGAGAGAAACTGTTATGTATTGTGGATAGACAAAGAACCACAAAATGACCTCCCTTAGACCAGTTGGAGTTATATCTCATTGAAGGTGCCTTTCTCTCTCTGTTACCTTCCAACCCTCTCATTAAAACACTTTGTATTCGTGTAAATTCTTTGGTAACAACATAAAAGCAGTAGCCTTTAAAAGACTCTTTCTACAGGAACTGGAAGTGTTGCTTATTTTTTGATGTCCTTGCAGTTGTGGCCAGAACACTTTCCAGCGTAGACCCCAGCCATTTCATCCTTTATCATCAGACCGACCTGAGGGAATGAGAACCCGCTATTTGGATCAAAAAATTCACAACATGGTGAATGGTGGTGGTCCCTTCAGCTCACTGGGGAAACAGTACATAGAAAGCAGCTGCTCAGCTGGTGTCATATTAGATCTCTCTCTCTCTATCTATCTATCTATCTATCTATCTATATATATATATATATATATTACAAGAAAGTGAAAGAGCACGTAGATTAAAAACCCACTGTTCAAGCATTTATTTTTATAAAGAGTGCTTGATACAGAGTAGAGCTTAATATTGTAATTTTGTTATTATAATGGTTTTTAAATATATATATATATATAAATATATGCTATATTTATGGGTAAAAATGTTCAATATCTGGTATAGAGTGTATGTAAATATAAAAGTAGACACTGATGTCAGCACTGAGCATCAACAGTTTTTCATGCTTGAATGCAATTTTAAGGCCATGGTTGTCGTGTTTTACCACACTTATTTATTCATGTTGGTCAAAGCATATATCAGTCAGTTAATTGCCATATGAGATACACACTTGGGTAATCATGTCTCGAAAGACTAGGCAGAAGATTTTCCTTTAGTAGGTTGCCATTACTTTTTGCAGTAGACCGGTTGCCAACTAAGGCTATAGAACCCAATCTGTCCTGCTATTCAACCCATAGCTGGAGGGAGAAGAGATGGGTTAATCAATACCTTTCCTAAGGGCATTTGTGCATAAGTGAATGAAACAAATTCGACTGGAATTCAAATTCAACTTTCCGATTTCTCATTCTGAGCTGATATCTATTACGCTACAATGCACAAAGCATATATAGCCAAATCAAAATATAACATACATACCTAAAATATTGTATTCAAGCATGAGACAAACTATTATTGCTTGGTGTTGACTTAAGCGTCCATTTTTATATTTATATACACTCTATCCCCAGATATTGAGCACCTTTACTTATAAATATAGCATACCTTAATACTATATTTTTATCATATAATCTATGACCAATACTATTTTTAAACTAGTGTACATACAATAGAAATTAGGTTAATTTAATTAAGCTTAGTCTATTTGTTCATAGTTGATTTCTCTGAATTTCTGCATGCACATGTCTGTGTGTGTGTGTGTGTGTGTGTGTGTGTGTGTGTGTGTTATCCTTTTGTCAAGCATATTATTTTTTAGATAAAAAAGATACTTGTTCTATATTTAGCAAATAAATCAACAACTTCATAATAGAGATCTCTAGATGATCATTTTAGATTCTCTTCTTGAAATGTCACCACCTACTGCCCAGCAAGTTCAACACATAACATCTTAAATGTTAACCATTTGTAATTGGAAATTGAAACTCTGGCCTGCTAATTTGGTTTTCTTTCTTTTACTTGATTTGCTCCTAAAGTAAAAATGCTTACTTCTGCCCTGTCTAAAATTTGCCTCTAATTACTGATTTCTTGCTGAACATGAGTAAAAACTATAATTAATAACATCCAGCTTGTGGTTTATTTTCTAATTAATTATTCCAATTTGGTCTACTAAAAGGTCAACTGTAAGGTAAAAAGTTCAGAGTTGATTATCATCGGTACAAAAATAGGGCTTTAGGAGGGTATGCTAAGTTGATCTCCCTACCTGCAGGGAAATGGGAGGACATTTTGTTTTTGTGTGTGTATGTGAGAGAGATAGGATAGTCAGTTACATATTGTCCATTTCTCTATGTAGAAGCTAAAGGTTTTTAGTCAATTTACATGTGCTTCAAGCTGCTATTTATCTCATTTCTCTGTATGACATCAAAGTATTCCATCTGCTCCTCTTTATTGATTAATTAGCAATCATTCAAATATCAACTAATTACTGTAATTATGATGTAGCTGACAAACAAGATCTGCTCTGTTTATTTACAAATTTGATTTGTATTTTTGTATATGTTCTTATTATTTTTAGTATTTGTAGATTTTAAACCTTGTTCAGTAAGAAACCACTATCTTTGCCAAGAATAAAGGGCAATTCACAAACAATAATTAAAAGGAATTTGTGGAGAGTTATGATTGTCTGTGTCTTGAAGGGACATACTATTCTTTTAAATACTTGTTATTTTAGATATTTTTGGTGTGATTAAATTTTGAACAATTAGATGCTGGTACATTCTTTAAGGAAATTTTTACAAAGCCAAACAAATATCTTGTGTTGTTAATGTCTTTTTGTAGAAAGATTTATTATACATGATGAGAAAACAAGCCTCTAATAAATGGATTGTTCCATCAACATGACAGCAGTCATCTGAATTCTTTGAAAGTGGCACACTACTCATTTGTATATTTCATTCATTACATTTCACTTGGTCTGTTTACCCAGATTGTATCCAAAATTAGGCAGAAATCCTTTGTATTCTAATGTAAGGGAAAAATGTAGATTGTCATTTATTTTTATTCTTTTTTATGTGCCCTGTCTCTTAAGGAAATCTTGTTACTATTCCTTCCACTCCTTGTTATGCCATCTGCGTGTTAGGTAAGTTATTCGCTCTGCACCTCTTGCCGTCAATCCTGTTAGTGTCAAATTCTCCAAGTCTTCGTTATGTGTCACAGAAATTTCAACTGTCTTTAAGTATAAGTGTCCTTTTGGTTTCCATATATCTTGAAATTTCCTTGTTATTCAGATATTCTGTCTATGGTATCTTCAGCATTCTTCTCTAGAACATACTTCTCAAGTTTCTTCTTCATTTGTAAGAAAATTGTCCAGCATTTACTGGAAGGTTTGATACTATATAGCAGTTTAACAACTTTTTTCTTTGTTTCTAACAAAATTTTCCTGTTATTAATATTTTTTTAATGTCACTCATGACATGACATACTTTATAAGAAATGAATAACAAATACTTCTGAAATATTAAATAACTAATTTGTTTAGTTTAAATAGGGACCATGTTGATAAATGACTCTTCTCCATCATATCTCTAAATTCTTGATTCCATCTTTAAAAGAATTTTCATTCTTTGATATCATAAACAGTTCAAATGCTTCAATTACTTCTTCCTTATTGGACAATATTTTATTGCATATGAAAAGCTCAAAATGCTTAAATAAGGGATAATCAGTATTTGTCTATATTTCTGAAATGAGGGATTGTAATTATTTACGTTATTAACATTGTTCACACTGTTGTCCTTATCTTTGTTGCCGTATTCATGATATTTCAATCATTGTACACTTCAGCCTTCTTAATTTCAAACTGAAACCATTATTTCATTCATCAGGGTAGTTTGTTCTCGTTGTATTAGCCATACCTCTTCCAGATGTCTCAGTATCAGTTATCACCCTTTAACTCAACTCTCTAAGTTTTTGTTAATCTTAGCTGTACCAGGTATTGAACTCACAACTCTTTGGGTCAAGTCACTGGATCCAACCAACACTAGGCCATGTGTCCTTGAGCACACATCAGGGTAGGAATTTTTGGGACTGATATTTATTCATATGAATATATCTATATGCTACAAATTCACAAAGGACTGTACCAAATAACAGAAATCATATCATTTGAGGGCGACCAACAGCAGCAACAACTAAAATAGATAGCACATGTAACTTAAAGAGAAAATAATAGCATAAAATATAAATGAATCTGTTTGTCTTCTAGCCTGTACTGCTCAGTCAGTCAATTGCCAGACATGACACATGCTTGGGCGATCATGTTCCTTTCAATCCATGACTGACTAGGCAGAAGATCTTTTGGCAGTAGGTTAGCATTACTTTCTGCAGTAGACTGGTTGCCAACCAAAGCTATAGAACACAATTTATCCAGCTATTCAACCCACAGCCAGAGGAAGAAGAGATGGATTAATACTGTTTGTGTGTAAGTGAATGAAATGAATTTGACTAGAATTCAAATTCAGCTTGCTGATATCCATTAAACCACAAAACACATCCTGTACTCCTAACCAACTTAAATAATTTCAATTCCTGTACCTCTATACTATATGCCTATTTGAACTGTTATAAACAAAGGAAATTTAAAATTTTTATCAACAAAATCTTCTCCTATGAAATGTTATTTATAATGTTTCTATTCATGTGTTACATAATATTTTCCTTGTAGAATCATTAGCATATATTCCAATGTTTATCATCAGAGAGAAAAGCAATAAAAGTTAGGTGTAATCTAGAGATGGGAATATTTTCAAGCTCTAATTTTCTCAAGATCTTAATGTTTATCAGCTTTTGGAATTCTAAGTTTAGAAATTTAGTTAAAATTGCTGGCTTTCAACAGAAATGAAATTTGTTTTTTATATGCACTTTATTTCATATTGGAAAATAACTTAAACTTTGTTCCTTGTTTGAATGATAGAAATTTGGTACTTATAATATAACTTAGAGAAAACTTAAATACTTCCTGTAGCTTTAGAGTTACATATTTTTCATGTTTATGAGTAGACTTACCATACATACTAGTTTAGTCAGAGCTGTCCCAGTTTGAGTGTTTTGTTCTGGTTATATGAACTATCAATGTGTGTGTGTGAGAGAGAGCCCTAGAGCTTAAGGTCATGAAAATGCTTTATTATACAAGATAATAAACCTATGATAGAAATTGAAACTGTCCTTGTTTGAGGCTTGGGAATTATTGTCAACCAAACAAGGCAATTAATTTTTCACAGATTTCACAGGACTATTCCTTTTAGCAACAATAATTTTAACTTTCTAAATTTATAACCTGTATTACTCTACTATTATTCTACTTGTTTGTATAAATAACCATTCTACCTTGGATTAGAATATCATATCTGGTCAAACTCAGATGAAAAAAAACAACTACATAATCTTGTGAAAGAATTAGGAAGAGAAAAGGTAGTATATAGGGTGTAAAGGAGGAAAGGTAGATGGCAAGAAAGCTAGAGAATAATGAAAAGAAAATTGTGTGAAAGAAAAAAGTCCAGAAAGAAGGGGAAGGGATAGGAATGAAAGAGAGACACAGAGAGAAAGCCTTACTGGTTTGATATCAAGAGACAATAAGTGAAAGATAGAAAAACAGCTAGAAATGAAAAGGCAAAAAATAAAAATCGTGACATATTAAAATTCTTTATGGAGAGATGAAGTGAAAAAAGATAAGAGAAGATAAAAGATGAATATTTGTGCATTCCTTATTTTGGCATATGAAACTGTAGAATGTTTAGATAAAAAAAAACTTTGACTTTGATAGGCATCAAAGATTGGAAGGGATAAGGGAGAGAAATTGAAGAGGTAGAATAAGGGTAAGAAGAGAATAGAGACATTCAGCACTTATGGAATTTCTATGGGTTCAACTAGTACTTTATTATTATTGCTGTTTATTCTATTAGTTTGTAGATATTTGAGTAGGTTGTGTTTGAACATTTGATTTCCTTTTACATGTAACTGAAATTTATCACACATACATATTCTGAGAGGTGATATTTAACACATTTTTGATATTATTCATGTGTAGATTGTGAACTTTAAATGTTTCTCTGTTAAAAGTGAAAATAGAGGAAAATAAGATGCATTTGTTATTTTATGCTCTCTATATTTCTGGAAGAAAAAACACTATACAAATAGTAAAAAAGATATGTGTCATTTATAGAGATGGTACCATAGCTGAGAAAACTGGAAGATTTGATCTGAAAGATTAGAAAGTTCTGGCAGGCCTAAAGACATTTAGGATGATCAAATTGAAATGCCAATTAAAAATAATTCAGGTCATAATATGGAACATTGCAGAGATGTTTCACATCATCCCTTGGATGTTGTAAGGCAGTTGAAAATACTTGGATACTATGATGATTGGATAGAAAAACATGAGTGGAATGCATTTCCACTTGTGATTTTCTGCTCAAATGCAACAAAAACAATCTGTTTTTAAAAAGTACTATCACAGGCAATAAAAACTGGATTATTTCCAACAATGTAGATGAGAAAAGGTCCTGGGGAAAATGAAACGAGTCACCATTAACTATACCAAATGACTACATCCAAAGAAAGAGACACTATGTATTTGGAGTAATTGGAAGAGCATTGTATACTATGAACCCCATTCTCAAAATCAGTTATTGAATTCAGACTAGTACTGTTCTCAATTGGACTGATTAAAGACAGCAATTGATGAAAATCACCTAGAATTGGCCATTGCCGCTTTCCCTCAGTCCATCACAAAGATTCATGTCTCTTTGCAGACTATCAGAAATTTGTACAGCTTGTCTGGAATGTCTTGTTATACCTATTGAATTCACTTGACCTTGCACCTTCTGATTACCACTTATTTTGATCCTTTCTTCTTTAAATCAGTTCACCCCAAGCAAGGCAATAATGCCATTAAAACACAAGGAGGAATGAAAGAGAATGAGAAGACTGGAGAAGGAACCAGAAACCCAATCCTAAACAGGAAAAGAGGAATAAATCTCTACTTCTTTTCAAAAGTCTTGGAATAAGTATGAACCAAACGATAAGTGAACCTATCTACTTTTATTAAGAAAAAATAAAATAAATAGTAAATAAAATTTCTGAGATTAAATGGTGACATTAGATATATAGAATTAAGTAGACTTTAAAAATAACTGGAAGTCTAACCCTAAACAAGAAACAAGGGATAAAACATCTACTCCTGTTCAAAAGGAGTATGAACTAAACAATAGGCAAACCTATCAACTTTTATTAATGGCTTCAATTCTTTGGAAGCCTGTAAAAGCATTTAGACTCATTCATCACCCAGAAAGATGACAAGTTCTGAGAGGATAGAATCATGAAGCTGCCTCAAAAATTGCAAAAGGTAGGGGAAGAAAGTGACATATGTGATTGGATAAATCTATATACAAATATTGTTTTTGTAATTTATGTAAAAATTGCTATGAATTTTTGTTCTAACTCAATATATATATATATTGCTATTATTTTTATTTTTAAATATTAGAAATACTTGGATTAAAAATGGTTTCCTGAGAAGTATTTCTGGAATGGTAATTATTTCTAATACTATTGTCATAAATAGCAATAGGTACTACATTTTACTTACATATGTATTCCTAACTTAAAAACAAACAGGTATTGACAGTAAAGGAATTATGATCAACAATAAAGCATTTTAGCACCTGCAATAATATGAATTGGCACTTTTACATGTTTTTCAGTTGAATAAATGAGGGTGGGATAATAATCACCATAATGTTAATAGTTCTTGAATATCAGAGGTCAGTCATCATCTTTCCTCTTTATCCTCATAATATTCACATTCTACCATTTTCTCTTCATAATATCAACTACCTCATTATTACCATTTTGACTTTAACCTCCTACTTTAGGGGTTCTTGGGTTCTGCAACTGCAGAAATTTAGCATAAAACATTCTCTGTTTCCCTTGATTGTCAATGCCCATAATTTTAATAAAATTGTAAGCATTTTACCATTGCAAATTCTATATGAGTAAAGCATGTTGGTATAGAATGTAAACTTTAGTTTTGATAGTTATAGTTAAAAAATAGAGCATAAAATACTGACTGATATTTTTTTTTAATCAAAGTTTATTTTGATTTTAAAAAATTCAAATTTCAAATATTCTCCAAATAGTGATTACATGACTTGTTGTTTAGCTTTAAAAATATTATTACTGAAAAATTTGTCAGTTGAAACATTACAGGTGTTTTTCTTTTCTGTAGACATGTCTAACATGAATTAAGTTTATTTACTATTTACTAGGCAAAATGCCACTTAGACCCATTTCAAAACTCATAGCATCTCGCATTAACTTTAGTTTCTAGGATTTGGGGTGAATTTTGAAGATATTTAAGAGAAGTAGTTCTTTAAATACTGCATGATTATTTTCACATCACTATTTTTTATTTGATAATATTCAATTTTAATATTTTTTCCTGTAACACATACAAAAGGTTTAAATTAATGTAACTCGTGCATCTCAGCTTTAGTGTTATTTTTTATATGATGTTTGTGCTTCACACTTGTTACTAATCTTTAGTATAGAATGTGTTTATGATTAAGTTTGTTTTAATATTTGCTTGACTTTTTTTTTGTGCAAATCATTTGTTAACACTTTGATATTTTAGCAGTTACAAAACAAATGCTAATTTTCATATGATAGAATAAATATAGAAGAAGGATCTGCTGTGAATGACTGCACAAGAACCAAGTGTTTGATTCATCTGTTAAACATTAAAGACTATAAACTAAATCATTTCAAGCCATGTGCAACTAATGTGTCTGGATTTGGCTCTACCCAGTCATTGACCTGACCATATGCATCTTCTCTTTGATTTCATGGACCACTTAATGGACATTTGTCCTAGCTACTCTCCTTTCTCTTAATTGCACTTTATTCACAAGCAATCCTAACCTGTTTTATATCTCTTTTTTTTCTATTTGTTGTTTTTATTTCTCTCTTTATTACTGTTTTTACTTTTAGTCTATTATGCATTTGTTTCATTCATTCATTCATTTAGCTATCAGTGTTATATTGCTTTTAATACTTCCTATGTACACTTTGTAAAATTTCAATGAGTATGCAAACAAATAAAAAAAATGATGACAGATTTTGGCAAAATATTAATACTGTTTAATATTTAGTTTGCCAGTTTTATTTTTATAATGCTGCTCAAAAGATAATGTATCACTAGGTATGTTTTTAAAAACTAGAATTATATAAATCAATGTACTTTTCCTCTTCACTTTCTTGAAGATTTGCCAACTTAGTTAACAAATAAAATCCTAGCCTCATGGAAATTTATTAGCAGCATATAAACACAGCTGCAAAATCTTCATTTTAGAAATTTTGAGGCTTTTCTTTGTTGTTATTTTGACAACATATTTTGACCTTCTTTTGGTGTTAGTTGTATCTGGAGTTCTTTAGAAGTCACTAAGTGTTCTAAGAAATCAGATAAACTTTTCCAAAACATAAATAAAATGTGATCTGGAATTAGAATGAAAGCAGTGATATACCTACTCTGAAATAATCATAAAAATTCTTCAGTGTGTAAAATTAGTTAGTACTAAATAGTTAAAATAATCTTGGTGCATGGATCAGTTATAACAAATTTAGAATAAGAAATAAAGAAATTCAACATAAGATAGGCTGTGCTAGAGTTAGCTTCACATAACACCACAAGTTGCTACAAAACTAAGATATTAACCAAAATGCTCAAGTTGTGTTCTTAAATATTCTCATCAAATGAAGACTTTCATATGAATGGTATGAATTTGTTCAGAAATATGTAAACTTTCAGCTCTTTACAACCACTTTCTCAGATATGATGAATAAAAATGGCTTCAAGAAAGTGAAAATTGGCTAACAAACAAATGAAGGGTGTAGTTTTCTGTAGAGACCATTCTTCTAACCTTGTAAATTGGCACTACAGAATCACAAAGAACTGTACCAGATTGCAAAAACATATCACTTTAGGACTTTTGACAGTGGCAACAATTAAAATAGCACATATAACTCAAAGAGAGTATGATGACATAATCAAGATGCTGACATTCCATATTATTTGAAACAAACAAAAAAAAAAAAAACAAGGAAGGAAACCCAAATAAATATTTGAATGAATAACAGCTACTAGACTTGAGAAACCTATTTATCTGAAAAAAAACTTTTTAAGAGAAAAATTTTATAAATTTCAAATGATGGTTGGACTGGACACTTGATCAATGAATGCCAATTCTTTTTTAATAAGGAAATGGCTAATATTACCGTTACCATTAAATTCAGTGTATAACTTTGAAGAAAATTTATCAGCCAAAGCATTATGTAAAAAGCAACAAAGATAAAAACAACCTTAATGAATTTCATAAAAAAATGACAAACTCATTACTTATTCTTTAGTCGTTTGTTACTCATTTATGAGATTGCCTCTATTATAAATGAAAATAAATATACTATCAATCATTAATGGTCATTAGATTCTTTATTTGCTTTGAGTTCCTTCATTTTTTCTCAATGCAATATATATATATATATATATATATATATATATATATATATATATGAGAGAAATACACTGATCATAAGAATCAAATCTGCAAGTTGACTGTCAGTTTAACATGTCAAATAATCATGTAATATATTTCTGTGATCCAAGAGAAATATGATTGACATCAAAAGCAGTAATCAACAAAAGTATGATCGACATCAAAGGCAGAAAACACAAACAGGACTGACAAAAGTATGATCAACATCAAAGGCAGAAAATATAAACAGTGACTGACAAAATTGTGATTAATATCAAAGGTAGCTGGCTTGAAATGCAGTAGCTGACAAAGATGATTGATAGATGTTCCTGGTCATACATGACACAATTAAGTGAAAACCTGAGAAGGCAAAAAATGCATGGAAATTTCAGGTTATATAAGTTTGAGGATTTTTTGGTTAAAATTAGAACACTGAGGGAACACAGAAGTGAAGAAAACTCTCACTAGTCAACAACTCTCAACAACTTCCTCATATGTATATGTGATTCTCTCTAGCTACATTCTCCTCTACACAACTGTCACTGACAAAGAATAAAAATACAAGTTTATATCTTTATATATAGGTTATCTTGTTTGTTGTTATATTTGAAGACAATCATTATCATTGTTTGTCGAGATCTAGAAAGTGATGTTATTTAGCAATCAGATCACTTTGGATGTGAAACTGACAGTCACTATGAAATATTGTTTGCTATGTTCACATTGTTAATACCTATAAATGCTCTATCTTCAATATGTGTGCATTTTTTCCAAAATAAATATAGCAGATTATAAACATATACATATTTGTGTGTGCATTTTCTTTCCATGTATTTACTTGACAAGGGTATGTTGAGGATTGAAGAGTACAATACATGGAGGTTGAGAAATGATAGTTTGATATAACATGTATAAACTGTTCTGTAAATTATGTTCTACAATATTGATATAGCTAGAAATTAAAAAAATATATTTTCAATCATTGTTAAGTTTGCATAAGGACAATTTTGTTTATTAGTTCAAAATTTTTCTTAGTAACATCCTGTTAGTCATCATGTGTAGTTTAAAAATGCACTTGTTTTACTAATTTAATTTTGGTTAGTTTCAAGTAACAATATATATATGCACATACATACTCACACACACACAAACACACAGTGATGGCCCTAGGATTGCTGACATCCCAGGCAAGCTGAATTTCAGTGCCCTTACAAGAACATATATTTTTTTTAATTTTCAGAAGGAAAAAACTGAAAATATAGAATAACTAGTTTATTATAATATACAACTCGGCTACAGAAACCATTCCTTATCCTGATCGGCAGTGATGGAATGTAACCAGTTTGGCATTGAATGTAACCAACCAGTTTTTAACTGGGAAGTTAGTGTTAGATTGGAAAAGAATTCAACTGCCAATCTTTGATTGTCAAGACTTTTGAAGGTGCACCTGTATATCATTGTATCATCATTATAGATGTTTACACCTGATTGGAGTATATTCTTAGGTAGATCATTTACATAAATCATAAAGAGGGTTGTCTAAGAAGTGACCCCTTGTGGGATGCCTGTGTTGACTGCCAGGGCCTTGGCTGTTAATAACTACCTTCAGGAATCTACCTGTTATGAAGGATTTTAAAATATAAAAAAACCTTTCAAGTGATTTTATAACTGGAGAGCTTATGCAGTAAACCTTTGTGCCACATCTTGTCAAAAGCCTTTGAAATGTCTACTGCTGTGGTCTTGTAGTATGTGCATCTTCATGGACCTCACTAATTCTGCTTGTAATGATGGTTCAGATGTCAGCAGTGGATTGGGTTGATCAAAACTCATACTGCTTATTGCACAAGAGGTTATTTCTATCCACGTGCTTGATAACAGTCTTGTTAATAATGGCCTCAAAAAGTTTATTGATGATACTGAGGAAGCTAATAAGTCTGTACTGGAATGGGAAGGTGTGACACGATAACTAGGCATATATGTATTTTATTATAATAGATTAAAATAGATTAGAATAGAAAATAGTTTAAAAACATATTTAACAAAAGTGAAAAAGAAGAGGAAAAAATAAATAAATAAACGCTTTTTCTTTTATGAGGAAAATTGTGAAAGAGACAACGGTATCCGATTACTGTTTTAAATCCTACCACTCTTCCGGTAAATATTTGACTCAGTGATTTAATGTGATAAAGAGATAAAGTTCAGCAGGTAGGTTTTCGAATGACCCAGTCAAAGGCTGTCCTTTACTGTATCTTGACCACACATTAAGAATTTTCCGGCGGAAGCTTTATTAAGATAAAAAAAAAGATAACTGAAATTTCAGACTTACAGTCACCAATGTTTGTCACCGGTGGTCTAAAGCATTTCCAGATTTCCGGATTCATTTAAATAAATAGAAGTCAGTTAAGTGAGAGGAGTTTAGCCGGGCGCGAGCTTGAAGTAAGAATCTTCGTCTGTCTTGTTTCGGCCAGTTCGGATTTGTTGATCTCCATTAGAGTTAGAGCTGTGTGTCACATTCGCCTGCCCCAACTGAAAAGGCTAACTCTAAATGAAAAAAGCATCCTTTTCAACTCATCCAAGTTGTGGAAGTTTATTCCTTGTACCCCCAGCTGTTCGGCCGACATTTTCAACAAACTCCCGGCAAACATCATAGCGTGGAGAATGGCTGCCGGAGGAAATTGTTCGGACAGTCATTTGGGGTGTTACAGAAGGATAGGTTGACCATGTTTTTAAAGACTGGACAAACACTTTCAACCTTCCGCATGCTTGGGATAGAAATTTCTCCTTCAAGCAGTGGTTAAATAATTTTGTTACAATTGAGGATAATTCTGGGTTGATATTCTAAAGGACAATCACTGGAATTTTATCTGGGTCAGTGGCTTTTTAGAGGACAAGATTTCTGATAAATCTAGAAACTTTTGTGTTGAAATAATTATATTACTGAGATTGTACTCTGTGTAACATGAGAAGTTGGGGAGGGGAGAGATGGCCCTTATCATCTTATGGTGAGTTTGAGGCAAAGATTGAAGCAAAGAAATTCACCTTCTTTGTTAAAAGGATATGATCTGGAGCTATGTATAATAATGGTCGCAGCCACTTTGCCTCTGTTCAAAATTTGTTTGGTGGTCTTCTAGAATTCACAAAATCTAATTTTATTACTTTTCAATCTTGGTCTGGACAGCTCATGTATAGCTGCTCTTTATTTTTTCCAGAATTCTCTTACAGTGGTTGTGGGCAGTTCTGAAAGAATTAAGGAGCAGTCTACACTGTTTCACATAATAGATTTTGAAGTAGTGATTCTGGTGAGCTATGGGTGCAGCTCACTAAGTGTGAATCATGGCTGACTGTTTGGTTTTTGCTGAAATTTTTTTGGGGGTATAAAACACTCCATTCCAGAAAGGATTCATTTGGAGATTAGGACAGCAGTTTTGAAGGCAGCATGTTTGAAGAAGGTTGGGAGTGGAGCTTTTGTCATAAAGGACTGAAAGCTATCTGTTAGGGCGCAGCTCTTATTTGACTACAAATGGACTGTTCCCATTGCTATATATAGCAATGGTAGATTCTCTACAGGAGAGTCGTAGAGAGTCACTTGAGAGTCTCTAATGAGTTACTGAAGAGTCAGTGCGAGTCAGTGAAGAGTTAGTCACACTTCCGGTGGCGTACCGGAAGTAATCACGTATACAAACGTCTTATGACGGATTGAACTCTTGTATCTTTCTATTGTAAATATTATTAATCACTTCTGTGCATATTAACCGTCTTTCCATGGAATACAACTTATATTCTGATTCTGTTGTTGAGTTATTCATTTATACTTGGCGACATAACACTATCCCAGTCTGCTTTCTCATAGTGAAAAAAACGTTCTAGAGAATGACAAAGCAGGGGAAGTCATTGGTTTGGAGTCAATATGGACACTAATTAGAGAATGATCAAATGTGCTAATATACAGTAAAACTTTTATTGAGGATTTGTCAAGGCATGATGTTAGGAAAAGGTTGAGTAGGTTTGCCTGCTGTTCTGTTGCATCTGGGACTTGGATGGCTTCTTCAATGATCTGAGTCAGATCATAAGTGATGGAGAAGTCTGCAATATCTGCCTTCCTCATTGGTTTTGTTAGAATGGACTAACCACTCTTTGTGGAAAACCTTGAAGTCAACACTTATGTGAAAGTTGGCTGAGGTAAATTTAATGAGGATATTGTCAATCTTCTCTGATAATTGAAGATTACCATCCCTTCATCCTCGGGATGATACAGAACAAAGACGAATGTGATACTATGGATGAATACCACATGATAAACCCATCATTAATATTGGCACTGAGCCTATGACTGTAGTGATTTAGGTGGTCGTATTTTGTTATCATGGGTGAGTAGCCTATGATTATGGAATCCTGCAATGTGATTGAGGCATTGATACCTGGTTCAGGCAATAACAGGAAGTTGGGTTTAAACCAGAGAAGATGGAGTTTCACTTCTAGAAAGTTGGAACATAGATCTGTTATATTGGTGTAGGAGATGGTATATCTAAGATCTATTGTTTGTTATTTTTTAGGTTGGATTTGATAGTTTTCTTTATTTTCAATTTGATTGTTTTCATGTTTGTTTGTTTGTTTTGGTTGGTTTTGTGGATGACTAGTAGACAGTCAACAGGCATTTATTAGATATGCACACACCTGGGTTGACTCATACTAAGTACCTGTCATCATGGCATCAAGAGGCCCCACTGGAGACTACTGCATGGTCCAGAAACCATTTACAAAATGGCAGTACAATAGACCTGATATTATACATCTGCTGATCAAGATTACTCAAATGTTTGTATCCTTGACTATCAGGTGAACAATGATAAACCCAGAAAATATTTACCTTCAGCACCCTTAATGAGTGGAGAAATAACCCAAGAAAGATTTAGGTGTGATACTCTGAGTGCCTGTGTCTTTCCTGCAGGTCAGGCAATACAATTTCTTGTTGGGTCTGAAACAACGCACATGCCAGGGACCAATTGTCCTAAGACATGCTTGCTCATATGCATGAAGACGAAAAGACCTACTGAGAAAACAGAGGATCGCAAAGGTTGCTCGTGTGCATGTGCATCCCCTACCTCCATCTGAGTTAGTATGAGAGGAAAAAAATCAGATAAAATACAAAGGAATTCATATTAAGTTATGACAGTATAAATTTTACTAACTAAAAAGTCAGGATGGTAAAACTTAGTTCCAGCATTGATAGGCAAAGCATATCTAAAATTAAGCAATTGAGAGGGGGTCTGAAGTAAAAAGTTTGTTAATTAATAGTGATGACACAAAGAAGGATAAGTGAAAACATCAGATGTAAGCAACAGACTACGAAGGTAAAAGGCAACAAGACATTTGAAATATTTACTACAAAAGACCAGCTTAAGGCACTATATCTAACTCATAGGGAACGTTACAAATGCCTCAATTCCAATTTTTAAATTTGACTTTTTCCAGCAGACAGCCTTACCCAATTTGTCATAATTATAACATTAATAAATCATGACTAGTTATAATAATGCAACATACATCTGTAGTTTATACACATTCCTAGTAATCATTTCAATGAAAAACATAACTAATGTTTATTTATTATTAGATGTACAGAGTGTGATGAGTAAATTATCACCATTTTAGATTTTTAATTTCAGGCATTGTTTCTGATTTTGTTAACTGCACAGTATAGTAATGTCATTTGGTAACTGTTTTTGAAAAAAAAAAAAGACACTGATGCAATTCACTCTGCCAAGAAATTTTGAAATGGCCTGTTGTGCTGCTTGCCATTCATATCAGAAGCTTCAGTACAAATATTTTAGAATGTTTGGATATCAGTTTGAGGACAGTGAAGAGTTGGATGAGTTTAATAATGATTACAAAGATGTTTGGAGTGATTTCTAGTGATAGTAACATTATTAATCTTCCAACAAGGCCTCAGACTCAACATGGAGGCCTACATCAAGTGCCTTGAGGAGGCAGTGTTATGCTGGGCCAAGAGGGTAGCTGCTAGAAGATCCTATATCTGGCAACAAAACTCTGCACCATGTTACACAAGTAGCAGAACCCAGTCATGGCTGTCGGACAATTTCTGCAACCATATTACTCCTTACGTTTGGCCACCTAACTCTCCAGACTGCAACCCCCTTGATTATTATGAATGGAGTATATTTGAGGGAGAGACCAATAAAACTCCTTGTAAGATCAAAAATGAACTGAAAGTAAAGATTATGGCAGCATTCACCAACTTAAACAAGGAGACCATCTAAGAGTTGCAGGAGATTCTGAAGTCATCTGGAGGCAGTGGTTGAAGCCAATATGTAATTCTATTGAATAAATTTATTCTTTAGTATTTCAAGATATTTTTGTGTAGTTTTCGTAAATATATCTGCTAAAATTAAATATCAGTGTTATTTTCAGTTTTGCATAATTTAGATGACAATTTATTCATTACATTCTGTAAGTAAAATGTTAATTATGTTCATTATACATTTACAGGAATTGTGTACCATATAAACTCAGTATTCTGTCTTTAAAATTAAAATATATGTGGTATTACTTGGCATATAAAATATTGTTAAATATTTTAGATTTCACATTTAAATATAGGTGAATTCATTAACCTTCCATTCATTTGTCACTTTCAGTAATATGAAAAACTAAGAGACATTAGCAATTGTTAAGATTTTTATTAATAAATTCAATTTAGTAAATTCCGACGTGATATGAAATTTCTAAGAGCAAACTGGAATCTGAAAGCTAAAGACAATTTTTGAAATTTTGCATATTTTTAGTTATATATTTGAAGTTTGTAGCTTTTAAAGTAATTTGCAGTATTTTATATATGTACTTTCCAAAGTATGATAGCTGAAGAGAGCTGCTAATCAGAGAGAACATTCTTTTGTTATTCTTTTAAAATAGTTCAATTTTGTAAATAGTATTTATTACAAAATTCCATTCAGTGTAATTTTGTAAATGAATTTTATATTGAATGTTGCTACATGAGGGAATTTATAAGATTTATTTATGACTGAAAAGAAATTTGTTTTAATGTATATGTAATTTGCTAATTTGTTTTAATTAGTCCTTTAGGTATTTAATTTATAATAGAACAATTCTGTGAATGAAACAATAAAATACATATGTGACACTGCAGTGCGGCTGGCCCTCAATTCGCCTGGCGGCAACCAGTTGTAATACCGCACAGGGCACTATAGCCCTTATGTGACGCTCGTCCTCGTCGACGGTCGTGATGATCCCAGTGGGGACACTGCCACCTGGTCGCACGGTTGGTCTGGTCGCAGTCGCTGGTCGGGACGATCCCGTCCGATGACGTTGCCACAAAAGCTGGGTTACAGGACGTTTTTTGCAACAACGGAGTACTGTCCCACGTTGTGATTAGATCCCAGAAGTCTCATCATGAATTTCAATAGTCGTCCCTTTTAGACAGTCCGGACACTGGTGCACACTTATGAGTTGAAAAAAATAAACACGGCACCAAAAAAAATTAATAAAATAAATGAACAAAGTTGAACACGCCTGGAGAGCTACGTAGAATGTCTTTATATAAAGAAAAAAAACAATGTCTGTTTTTCTTTTCAAGAATACTGTTGTCGAAAATGATATACAATCGTCGAAAATGATTTTTACAACGGAGAGAGAAAGTTTGCCAAAAGCATCAAAGCTTCTAATCTTCAAGTAAAATATCTAAGTTTCATTAGCGTTGAAATAAACAGATCTCTTCGAATATTTGCCACAGTATCTTGTATTTCATTAAACGTCTTTTCATTAATTCTCTATAATCAGGATTGTCAATTTTCCTATGTAACTTCTAAAACAGCAAACTTCTTTTGGGTCCATAAGGAGTTTAAAGGAGTTTGCTGAGGTTGAACAAACGAAGATTCAGAATTTTCGATTTTCCCGTGATAAAAAAAAATAACAATAACGTTCTTTCGGGTTTCATGTCGATGGTGCATTATTCCAAATTAACTTCTTTGAGTTAATTTGCAACAGGCTTCATTTGAAATTAACTCTTTAGCCATAAGTTCTATGGTAGGCGACCAGTCGTGGGTCATGGCTCCCCGGCTGGGCCATTTTTCTCCCAGCCGCTACATTTCGACTGATAGCAGCCCCAACTCGAAAAACTTCCACAGACTCTGAAAAAACTGCTTCCCAACTCTATTTTTCGTGTCGAGCATCTATTTTTATAACCAATTTCGATCCTCTCTGGGGATCTGGCCAGCTCACAGTCTTCGGCCAATGAAAATCGGTCTCCGCCCCTTCGATTTGCAGATGTCTTAGCTGGACCAATGAGATCATGTCAACTCACACCGAACCGAATCCAGCTCGGGTCATTTCGGACTGTTGGGCTACACAACAGCCTTGACATCTGGGTGACCTTATCAAATCACTCTGACACTTGTTTTGTCTATGCTATTCAGATTAGTGGAATACACTTCAAATCTAAGAGAAATCCATATTGAACATGAAAAGAGGCATAAGTCATGAAAGACGAGAAATGTATAATTATCCAAAATAACTTTATTTTATGCTCCCATGTTTTTAGAAGCACTTGATGGTACCAAAATTATTTTTTTTTTCTAAGCTCACATCGCGTGATGCAATAAAACACTAATAATATCACCAATATCAATTTCTCTCACCGTTGTTTTAAACCAACCAAAGGAAAGCATCCCTGCGGGAGAAGCAAAAGCATCACCGTGTGAGATAGTGTCACACATAGAAAGCAGTTCTAAATTTTTCTAATTGTTTTATTTTTATTTTAGACAAATTATGTTCTCCTGGTCACACTTTTTGATATGTTTATTGGTGCAGGAAGTGAACTCAGCTTACTGAGTTCAAGTTCTGCCCTAGTCTTTTGCTTTCATTTTTGCACAAACTTTCTTTAGAAAGCCTTGAATAGATCTCTTCTTCCACCAACTGTGGACTAAACAGAATGGGTAGACAGGGTTATCTAGTTTTGGATGCTCGCCATTCTAGGAGAACAACAACTTTGAATATAAAAGTGTAGAGAAGTAAACTGGAAACCACTCCATTGTTTTATCAAAAAGAAAAAATACCAATTTACATACAGTGTCTGATGGATGAATTGTTATCTAAATTACTCAAAAATGAAAATAACACTTGCATCTCATTTTAACGGATATATATATATATATATATATATATATATATATAAAAATTGTACAAAACTATCTTGAAATACTAAAGAGTAAATTCATTCAATAAAAATGGTCTTGTTTGAATCATGGCCTCCAGACAATTTTGAAATCTCCTGCAACTCTTGTTTAAGTTGGTGAATGCTGCCATAATCCTTGCCTTCAGTTCCTTTTTGGTATTACAAAGAGTTTTGTTGGTCTCTCACTCAATTGTGCCTCATGCATAATAATAATCAAGAGGGTTGCACTCTGGGGAGTTACGTGGCCAGATGTAAGGGGTGATGTGGTCACAGAAATTGTCTGATAGCCATGTCTTACTTCTCCTGCTTGTGTGGCATGATGCAGTCCTGTTGTTAGAAATAGGATCTTCTAGCAGCCACCGTTTTAACCCAAGGCAGCACTACCTCCCTGGCTATGAACCTAATTGACTTGGAGTGATCATTTTCAATCTTGGCCTAGATCTCATTAACAAATTTAGGAGTTCTTTTCTCATATGTCGTACATTCATAATCATCATTAGACTAATCCAATTCTTTCTGAATCCTCTGCTCTGTCCTCAGATTGATGCCTAAACACTCTGAAATGTTCATATTGGAGCTTCCGGTATCAATTTCCAGCAGTATAGCATGCCATTTCCAAATTTCTGGTGAAGTGAATTACATCAAATACTCTTTCTCACAGACGGTGACCCGCTGATCTTACTATACTGTGCAAATGACAAAATGGAAAACAAGCAATGCACATGAATGAAATTAAAAATATGAAATGGGGACAATTTACTCATTAAACCCTGTATAATAAAGAAATGCTGATTGGTATAACCAAGAACTCACTGATTAGCAGCTATCCTCAGCTATCATACTTTGGAAAACCATGATCGTCTACATTCTGAAGAGAAAGAACATTTAAAATAAATCAGGGCTTTTAAGGATACACATGCAGATGTACAATGTTTAACATTTGAGAGAAAATTGTAGAAGATATTTTTATTGCCTTACATTTTTTATTTCTATAATTTGAATTTTTAAAAGGAACAGATGACAGATATAACATTTTTTAAAATCATAATATTTTTTATAATAAAAATGGGTAATATTTTTTCAAAAATAAATAAAGTTGTTATATGTAGTTTTTCTTTAATGTTGAACATGTTTGTGTGTTAGACAAAATAAGGTTGGAGGGAGATGTATTTTTTCTATTTTAAAAACATTCATGATAATTTGAGTTAAACTTACTTTCTATCATCAAAGAGGAAATGTTTGATGAAAAGATATTGATCAGTGAGATATAATTATTATAGATAAAAAGGGAATCAAGTTACCTTGTACATTACTGTAAAATTATTTTGATATAGTAGGAATATATTTTAAGGATATCACAACAGTTCTGCCAAGCATTATTTTCCTAAGATTACTATCATATCAATCAGTACTATATCAGTGTCCATATCTTATCCTATTTGCTTTCTTCTTGATAGTGTAAAACATCACCATAAACTTTTTATCATTCAACATTTAAGACGATTTACTTTTTTCTTTCAAATCTCTGACTTTTTTTGTGGTATAACTTTGTAAAATCTAGCAATTTTCTTTTTGCCATGATTGAGTATCACAGATAAAGCAGATGTGCAGAAAAAAATAAGGCAACTATTAACACAAAAGACCTGCTCATCAACAGAATGCATAAAATCCAAGGACAGAACAATGATATTAGAGAAAGAAAAAATACTTAAAAAATGAAACAAATATATTGGAGAACTCTGCCATTATAAAAGAGAACAACTGCCAATATACAGAAATATTAAAAACAGTAGTGGAAGCTGCACTGGCTAAATTGAACAGAAAAAAAAGCAAAAAATGGCAGGGCAAGATGGAGTTGCAATAGAGATGCTGGCAGCCTTAGATAATTTCAGCATAGACAAGATCACAGATATAATAAATGAAATCTACAACAGTGGTGATATACTGGAAGACCTACAAAGATCTATTTTCATAGCACTGCCAAAGAAACCAGGTTCAAATAAATGTGAGTTCCATTGAACAATCAGCTTAATAGCTTAATCAGCATATAACAAAATTCATCATCCAAATTCTCATGTATAGAGCATGCAGTAGAATAAGACTGTAGATAGATGCTGGAACATGGAATGTTATATTTAAGCTCAGAATGTTATCAGAAAGAGCAATACAAATGCAGAAGGATGTATACCTGTGCTTTATCGATTACAGAAAAGTGTTCAGTAAAGTACATCATAAAGATCTGTTAGCTCGGCAATCTTGATATTTGGGAAGAATATTAAAACAATCAAGAACCTATAATGCCTGTAGTCAGTCAGTTAATTACCATATCTGATACACACTTGGGTGATCATGTCTTGAAAGAGACATGACTGAATAGGCAGAAGATTTTCTTGCAGTAGGTTGCCATTACTTTCTGCAGTAGACTGGTTGCAAACTAAGGCTAAAGAACTCAATCTATCCTGCTATTCAACCCATAGAGGGAGAAGCGATGGAGCAATACCTTTCGCAAGGGTATTTGTGCAGAAGTGAATGAAACAAATTCGGCTGGAATTTGAACTCGGCTCACTGATTTTCCATTCTGAACTGATATCACCATGACACACATACAGCTGCCTGCATATGGATAGAAAATGAGTTCATCAGATATACAAATATAGGAAAGAGTGTATGACAAGGATGCACCATGCAGAGAGGTAAGTCTGAGAAAATTTGATGTCCTACCAGGATTCATTATTGGCAGCCACAATCTTAACAATTTCAAATTTGTAGATGACACAGTGTTGCTAGCAGACACAGAATGGAAACTACAAGAGCTTCTACAGAAGGTAGCAAAGGAAAGTGAAAAGAATGGACTAAATATAAACTACAAGAAGATAGAATGCATGGTTGCTAGCAAAAGGATGAGAGCAAAATGCAAATTACAAATCAGGGATACTAAAATCAAACAATTACAAAAATTTAAATATCTGGGAAGTGTTCTTAACAGAGCATAGAAAATATGATTCCAAAATTGACAGAAAAAACTTTGTTAGAAATAAAGAAAAGAATTAAAGAACACAGAGCTGCCTGCTATAGAGGTATCTGTCAATGGACAGAAGTGTGCAGCTCTGGGTGCTCGAAGATGCTGGTGAGCAAAGCAGTATGCTGTCTTTAGAAGCAGAAGGAAGTGGGAGTGTTAACAGTTAATGGAAGAACCTTGAACTGCCATGGATACGGCAAAATCAAGCTGGGCATTGGGCAGGCTTATCTTGTGAGAGTTGAGGCCCTGATTGTAGATAAATGATTGGTGGGATTTTATTTTCTGCTTGGGATTGACGCAATTAGGGAGCTCAGAGACATGCACCTAACCAGATTGGGTGAAGTGCACTTTCCTGATGAAAGTGGTGATGTTGCTTGTAGCTATTTTTATTGGCTGGTTTTAGGTGCTCATCACCTGAGTGATGGCTGGTCAGGTGCATAAAAGCATGGTATGCTCATTCAAAGGAAGACTCATTTTTGACAAGGAGAGTGGCTTACCTAAGATTGAGGAATATTGATACTCAGTATTTGTGGAACTGAGTTGCACATTGGACTGCATACCACTGTTTGGCCCATTGGACTTGTATATAGATTTTTTTTTTTTTGTTGTTGTTGTTTTGTGTGCTTCTGACCAATTTTTACATATGCTATTTCTGTGTCTCTAAACTCCATTGCAAAACATACATGTGACACTAGCCCTTTTGGGTCACTGAGGTAAATCTCTACTATATTTTAAATAGTATAATTAAAAAGTTATGGTTGCAATTTTACTTCTATTGAATATTTATGTAATTTTCTTTTATAACATTTTGCAGTTGTTTTTATAGAAAAACAGAAGTAAGATTTACTTGAATATATTCTTCTTTATATTTACAAAGCTCATAAGTCAATGTTATAACAAAAGATACAGTTTTTTTATCTACACTTCTAGTAATTATTCAGAACCAAGTATGGTGATTTCTCTGTTTTTATGACATTTATATAATATTTCAGACATGAACCAGTATATTTAAGTGACTTTAATAATCTTACTGTACAATTATGACTGCAGCATTTTATATTATTTTGTTTGAATTTTACTACAGGCCATTCATCATTATTAAGTTTCTATGGTGTCAGAATATTCAACTAATTATATATTTATCACTAAAACTATTAAATTACATTTACCATTTTCAAGAATCTTCTGACAGTTGCAACATCATACTATGATAAAAAGAATTTGATATTTTGTACTTTGCATATACAAATGGGAATTCCTATGTACTTTTGACATTTGCATCTGTCTCCTGTCATTAACATAAACAAAATATTCCATTAAGAGTATAAACATTTAAGCTCATAATTGGGATGTATAGCAATGATTTTATTATGAAAAAATATGCAAATTTTCTATAGGAGACAATGTTGCTTCTATGCTTATATCAAAGCAAGAACAGAAATAATAAGATATAGTTAAATTTATTAATTTGGACATACTTATTTCTCTTTCTTTATGAAGGAGTGCTGAAAAGTTCTGATCTTGACCAAGAAGGAATTTCTCTGCACAAAAGTCTATTTGGTCATGTGACCAGATTTTAAAAAGTGGGTTGGGCTGGAAATATTTTAAAAAAAAGTAATTCTTAGTGCATTCTTGCTTGCAGAGAGTTTATATTTCAGGCAATATTAAATCTTCAATTCTGATCTGAATTTGATTTGCTTTTGAGAAAAACAACATTTGATAGGTTGTCAAAATTAAAATTTATAATTATCTGTTCATTATACTTAAGCTTATGTAATTTATTATGAATTATGTATGCTCAATTTAGTTCTGTCTTTGACTTATATTGCAATGTTTTGGTCTGTATCTTTTCTCATTTTAATTTGAAAACTATTAGAATCTTTGAACCTATGAACTATGGATCAGATACTCTATATTAGCTGAGGATATCAACAAACACTACAACATATTAATTAAGTACCACTTTGAAAAATTCTCTTCAAGAGAAAGCTTTTAAATAACTTTTATATATCATAAAAGTCAGTTTAGCTCACTAGCTCATATTTACCATTGATTTAGTTTTGGTAAGTGAGCAATGTTACTCATCTTGGATAAAATGCTAAGCTCTCTTCAGTATTTTCAAAAGAAGTTTTGCCTCATGTATAGGTAATTAGCTTAATCTAGTATTGCAGGTCTGGTGTATAGATTGAATAAATGGCGCAGCAGTAAAATTCTATCAAACCAGCTAACTAACCATTACCCCATTGCAAGGCACCTTTTGCCTAGTGTTATAAGCTATAAATAATAATTCATTTCTGTACAGTTACTTAAAATTTAAGTATAATCATGTGAATGTCAAAGCTATATTATGAATACATCACTAAGTCATGTTTAAAAGAAAGGCTAATGTTGTGTTCCTTCTTTCTGATGGACTGCATTGTAGATCTGTTGGGATCCATCAGTATCAGTAGATACTTCTAAATAGGCCAGAAAATTAAGATATCATTGATGTAGTGAAATCAAATAGTACAATTAAAACATTTAAATAAAAGCAACAGACTTGTCTGGATTGTTTCTTCATCAAAAATAGATAATTCCAAAATGGCTAATAAATAAACTGGGTATATTTTGAAAACAGCTGTTGTGTTGTGTGTTTGTGTTTTGCTTTTTCAGTAATGTTTATAACATTCACAGTTGTTGAAATGACCCTTTTGAATCTAGAAATATTTATATTTAGTTTTTATAAATAATGTTCTTAGAAAATATAGAATTGAATTTTCTCAGTATCTGTGCAATTTTAATATAACCTAAAAGTAATTTTATCCTCTTTAAATTAGTATTGTCTTGTTAGGTGAAACTGTTTTCTTTTCTTTTGACTCTGAACAAATGTCTATACTGAAACCAAACTCAAAGATTTTGTAGCCTCTTTTCATTTTATTTCTTTAACAGTTTTATTATAAGCCAGTAATAATTTTTGCCAGCCCTTCACCTCTCCGCTATGAGATTTATTTATTCATTTTTCAACTTGTTTGTTGTTGCCATGTAGTAAGGTGAGCTGGTCTTTGGAAGAAAAGGAAAGGGATATTGAATGGAAACTGAAAGTGCTAAATGTGTGGCATAAGTGTTAGAGAAATAGAACATCTGGGCAAGCCAGGAAGTGGTATGTAAACAATATGATGTAACTGAACACATCAAGATGTCCAATAATGAAGCCTACGTACTGGTGTGAACTTTAAAGGCAAAGAAAAAAAAATGAAAAGAAAAATGAATGGCATTAACTACTTAGGGGAAAGCTGATGCTAAGATTAAAAATTAGAAACTATTTTTGTGGATAGAATTATAAGGGAAATTTAATGAATGCTATTAATGCTGTAATGATGAATTTGCTGACAAAATATGTTGTTCCAGCCATGACATCTTATTGAGACTAGAAACACTAGAAAATTCAAATTGGAAATAATCAGAATCTCCATAGCAAAGATTTCATTTTGGCATTTCTGAAATTCTTTCATACCTATGACATGTAAGAAGATCTGGAATAAACATTGAATCTGCATATCAGCACTATCAAATATTTTTTCATCTTGTAATAAAATGAGGTATTATTGACAATCCATTATTAAAAAAACAACATGATACTTGAGTCACATTTATTATTTGGTTGTCACTTGTTAGAGATTCTTAGAGTTATTGCTTTCATGTTTGGTATTCAGTCACTGGATTAAGAATGATAACAATCAAAAAATCTGTTTTATGTTATTTAATCATCAAGTAAAGCAATGTACAATTTTTTAACTTTTATTCATGATAAACAAAAACATGGCACTACAACATTAAAATATTTTTGTTATTAGTTTATATTGAGTTAAATTTTGGATGGGGAGGGGCTTCTTTGTCAGGCAGCACAAATGAATTTCTTTAACTACTTTTAGAAAAATGTTTTATTTTAAATTTTGGAAATCATTTTTTGAATAACCAGAGAAAACATTTGTAAATATTTTCCTATGTTAATAGATAAGTATCAACTTAGGAAGAGAAAATATTTATGCAGATTAGCATAGTATGCCACAAGGCCATTAGAATGAGGTTTTTCAGGAAACAAATAATTTGGCTGTAGTAATCTCATTCTCGTGAAAAATATGACTTACTTTCTTATTAATATTAACATTAAAATAAATAAAATCTTGAATTAAAAAAAAATTGATTAAATATAATTAAAAATTTAACCCATTAATTTTCATCATAAAATCCAGTATTAATTATTAAGATTAAAATAAAAATTCAATATTAACTTTGCTTTCTTTAAAAATCCATTACTATAAGTTTATAAATATCCAATATTAATTTTAGAGCTTACTAGCAGCATAGCCCAGCGTTGCTCGGGTGTAATGAAAGCTTTAAAACTAATCCATGGTCCTGGAGCTCAAACTCTTTGGATGTTGGCACAAAAGACTAAAAAGCAATAGTTGTTTCCAGTTAAAGCAAAACCGTAGACTGAAAGAAAAATGAATGGATGCAAGTCAAATTTTGATTTCCTGGTATCGATATCAAATTCTCTGCACTATTGTAAGAACTGCAACCTTGAAAACTTCTGAATATTGTTTCTTATGTCTTTGTCTATGAGTTTATCAAATTTGATTAAAATCGGACCACTCCTTCTATAACCTGAAATTTTCGATTATCGATTTTTGATATTTATCGGGGGTACCTCGACACAAAACCTAGCTAAGAACACTCGCAGACACTGATAGTACAACTGTGTAAATTTTCAAGAAAATCGGTTCAGCCATTTCTGAGTCTATAGGTACCGGACACACACAGACAAAGTTCCATTTATAGATAAGTTTAGATATAGTATCTGGGTATTGTATACTAATATTTATCTTAAAAAGATTCTATTATTAATGGGCATTAATGGTTTAAAGTTAATTGTGAGAATTCAAATCATTCATTAAAATCCCTACCCAAATTGCAAAATAAACTCAAAAGAAATAAATATGAGCTTTGATTATAATAGAAACATTAAGTAGAACTGATTACATTCTTAATTTCAGTTCAATAGAAAGTACTTGTGATTTTTCTTACTGTTATGAACATTTTTTTCAGATAAATGCTCAGCACACATCCACATATACAAAAGAAACAGCAAGAAGACATGGCTAGAGAAATTTATATATTCTTATATATATTTACACACTTAACTAAAGAATGTAGAAATCAACCAGATCCAGTTTCAAATATTCCGTGACTCATTAGAGTTGTAGGGGCACCACTTGTACTGCAGCTGCAGTAGAAGTGGTATTCCTTTGGGCACAATAGCCCAACAGAGCCCAATTCTCTTCAGGCTGGTTTGAATTCAGAGTTTTCTTTGTCCTAGACCAGTTGCCATCCAAGGCTATAGAACCCAGTCTGTTCTGCTATTTTACCCATATTTTGGGGGAGAAAAGATGGATTCATACCTTTCCCAAGAGTATAAACATGTAAGTGAAATGTAATGAATCCAACTGGAATTTGAACTCTGCTCTCTGATTCTTCAATCTGAGCCGCTATTCATTACTCCACCATGCTTCTCTAATCAACCACTGTGAGACAAATACTTGGTAACTATTTTTATAGAATTATATAATATTGATTCAATTAAATTAATTATCATAAGATTGACTTAAACTGAAAATGAATATGCTTGGTCATGTCTTTCAGTCTTATAATATATTCAACATTTTCAAATGATTTGATAACTTGCTGGTTTTTTTGTGTGTATGTATCCCTTATTAACATCTGTGATAAGTTCTTAACTATCAATATTTTCTAAGTTGTTCCAAAAATACTAATTATTTCCTACTTTTTGATTAACTGCAAAAATTATTTCAATCACTTCTCACAAATATATCTTTGAAGCAACATCACTCAATAAATCCCGAGCCTTACTAATAAAACAACAACTTTTAGGCAAAAATGTGACTTTATTTATCAACATAGTCTCCTTCTAGGGTGATATACTGATTCCAATGCTTCTCTAACAATTTGGTTGCTTTTTTGTAGAATTATTTGTCTTTGACCTCAAAATATGCCTCAGTTTTCATTGGAGCCAAATCTCTTTCCCTAGAGCATTCTTTTGAGGTCTGCAAACTGCCAGTAGTTGCTGGGGGCCAGATCTGAAGAATAGGGTGACTGCAGAAACAATTTGAAGTGTAATTCATGTAGTTTTGCCATCGTTGCAATCGACTTGTGACATGGTTTGTTGTCTTGGTGAAAGATCACTTTTTCTTCTTCATTTGTAGCCATTTTTTGGTAATTTCTTCCTTCAAAGGCACCAATAATGCTATATAATATTTGCTTTTGATGGCTCTTCTTTTCTCGTGGGCAATCAATGAAGAAAATACCTTGTGCATCCCAAAATATGGAGGCCAAAATCTAGCCTGCTGATAATTGTGTCTTTGGTTGCTTTGGACCGCTTTCACCTGCTGCTGTCCACTCAGCTGACTGTTGATTTGACTCTGGAGTGAAGTGATGGATCCATGTTTTATTCCTTGGCTCATATTTATGTAAAAACTCCTTCTTATTACATTGAAACAGCTGCAAACAATGCTCTGAATTGTCAATGTGTTGTTGTTTTTGATCGACTGTAAACAAAGGTGGCACCCACTTTGAACACATCTTTCTCATTGACAAATGTTCATGCAAAATGGTGAATACAGTGCCTTCTGATATGTTCAACTCTTCTGCTATCTCACGCAGCTTCAATTTATGATTGACCAAAATGAGTTTGTGGATTTTTTATGTGTTTTCCGGAGTTACTGCCAATTTTGTGTGATCTGAGCGTTCAGCATCATTTGTGTCTGTATGACCACATTTAAAGTCAGCATACTACCTCTTAACCACTGTTTTCGGTGGAGCTGAGTCTGAATAACACTTATCAAGCCATTGCTTTGCTTGAACAGTATTTTTTCCATCAGAAAGCAATACTTTATCAGCACATGAAATTCAGATTTTTCCATTGTTTTGAAAATTTGCAACTAGCTTCACTTAAATAACTGTAATTTGTAAACTAATAATCCAAGTGGGCTCAAATTTTGTCACATGCCATTTGAAGGTTAGTACTTCATAAAAATCATATGATTTTTTGTTAGTGTGCCATCTATGTGTCAGGCCTGGGACTTATTGAGTGATGTGTTATTTGACGATCAAAGGACCTATGAAAAAGATTAAACACCAAATTTGATGTGCTACAATAATATTTATGAATGCTATAGCATGAATTCAAGCCATATTATGGTATACTAACAAAAAATTTAAATTCTTTCACAGAACTGCTTAAGTGAAAGAAATAATCTGTTTCTTTGGTATAAAAGATATTTGCAACAGACTTTTGTGATTTAAATGAATCATTAAAAATTGAAAATATCATGAAAATATTTTTAAAAATTAAGTTTTAAAATAAAATGAATTATTCTTAGTATTTATAATAGCAACAGTACTATTTCAACTTTTGCTACCATGTCCACATTATCAACCTTGTAACCTATTTTCCCTTCTATAAGTAACAAGATAGCATTATAATTGAACAATTCTCAAAGCATAAAAATCTGAATAAAACTACAGCTGAGCGCATTAACATGTAAACATACTTTCAGTATTATTTATACACTATTAGACTAAATATACTTACCCAAGTAAGCTACTATCTTTTGATCAGATCACCACTGGCTCAGGAAGGATGGCAGTTAGTTTAAAGAAAATAAATGTACTACTGAGTAATATTCTTGTATGTAATCGGTTTGATTCAAGACACGAATAATAAAAATAAGCTATGTCAGACTTTTCTGCAAGTTTCTGGGTATGCTGGTAACTGCATCTGGCAGCAAGACCTCTAATTGGGAGGGTGTGAGGAGCATGGAACCACCTCTTAATTGCTGTTGTTCCTAGGTCTACTCTGACCTAGAATGGTATCATCTGTTAGGGTCCCAGTTATGGACAAATAGTTAGACCCCAAACTGGGGTCAAAACACTATGAAAGTATAAAAATACTTTTATAGAAATATATACATAAAAATAGACTTTTATAGAAAAATATACATTTTTAAAGGAAAATTATTACCAACTACATTTTTGAAGGAAAAAATTATTACTTTAACACATTTTTGAAAAAAAAAACTATTGCCATAATATATTTTTGAAGGAAAAAAAACTATTACCGGCAATACATTTTTGAATACAAAACTAAAAAACATCTTCAGTTTTCTAAAATAAAAAAAATTATTTTTAATTTTTCATCAAAATCTGACTAAATCAACCTTTTTACTATAGCTGAACATTAAAAAAATACCTTAAAAACCTGTCTTTTTGGTTTTAAATAGCCCAGAGAGGTTGATATGCTGTTAAACAAAACACAGACTCTTTTTCTGCAAGTGTTATAATTGTTAATTTTATCGGTTCTTATTGTTATTCTTTGCTAAGTAATGTGTCTTTGAAAATTGGTACTGTATTTATGCTAGGAAATATTTATTTTTAGTTATATCAAGCAATATATATCTTAAAACTTCTACTCTGTTTTCATTCAAGTAAACTTGTATTTTTACATTTTCATTTTTGCTATATTTATCCTACTTAGTTGTAGTTTTTTTTTTTTTAATATGAATGATAATCAATAGCCAGAGAGCTTGCATCAACCAACAACTTTATTTCCTGACTGTGCATGCACCAATTTTCTCTTGCAGGGTCCTCCTGATGTGCTCTAGTAACTGTTTCGGTGAGCATTGCAGGTCTTGTTGTCCCAGCCTTTGGTTGTCACATTTGCCTCTTGCTTCAGAAACACAGTCTCTGGTCTAAGTCAGCTGCACACTGGCAAATGTCCTGTGTGTTTCCTGCATACAGAAAATGTGTTTCAATGAGTAATGGTAGCTGGAATTGTTGGGATCTTGCTCCCTTGTCCTTACTGATGTGTACCATGCTCCCGACTAGACCTACAGTCCCAATATTTTTGCCCCATACATGAGAGTTTGAAATTGGTAAGTTGCTTCTGAACTTGTTTTGTTGAAACTCGGCTTTCATTGACATAAATATTGTTGATGTATGTTAACGTGGCATGTTTAATTGACTCCTCCTGAATCAATACCGCATTGATTATTGGCTGCATTATGAGGGGTGCTACATTCAGCTCAAAACCCATCTGTATAAGGCAGTACCTATGCTCCCTCAGAAGTACAGTCTGAAATGGCCACAATGCCTTCTGGATATGCACCTGCAGATAAGCTTTTCTTAAATCCAGAAGTGATATGTTATTTCCTTACTGCTACCATTCTCTTAATTTGTGCACACAAATGTCTGTATTCGGGGTGAACATGCTGATGTATTTAATTCAGCTCCTGGTAGTCTATAACAGGGTAAACTTTTCCTTTGTTCTCTTGGACAGGAGCCACTAGTAGAATTAAACACTTAGCTTACTTGAGCTACTTCTTGGTATATGGTATCAACCAATCATTATCCAACCATCTTTGTAGCTCACGCTCGTACATATATTGCACCAAGTTGGACACTGGATATTCAGCCATTGTGTTACGCAACATTGTTGGGGCTTCATCCATTTTCACGTTATGGTCCCAACCTTCTCTGCTTGGTCAAATTTAGTGCTGAAGTCCTGTTCATCAATGGTTATTGCCACACAAAGGAGTGATTCACTGTGACAGAACTTCACTGCACCTGATAGAATGATGTGTACCCCTCCCATCTTTTTTATAATGTTTGTCCTAATCAGCAAGTCATATTCCTGTGGCCTCTTGTGAGTCACTAGGATGTCAAGGAATTACCACTATTCAGGCTCATGTTAATGATCCTGGAACTGCAGTCTCTTCATTAATAGTCATCACAGGCACATACCTTCACATCCATGATCGGCACATGTTTTTGCTGGCTAATGATTAGGAGCAACTAGAGTCATTGAGCACTGTGTGTGAGCTCCCATTAATTTGGACTGCAATTACTAGTAGTACTAAGTTTTTATCTGCCCCAAGGAAGAGTCTGGCACTATCGTCTATTCCTTTGACTTGTTTTCCTGGGTAGGTACACACCAGGTGACCCAGAGCGTGGCACTGAAAACAACACATTTCTTGACATGTCCCCTGCTCGTGTGCTCTGCTTCCTTTGGATGTGGTGGCCATTTGACAACTGAGGCAGTCTCATGCCAGGTGGTTAGGTCTGTTACATGTGTAGCGTCAGTACTTGAACAAATGAGGATGTCAACACTCTTAGTTTGTGTCACTGGTGATGCTACTGCCACTACTGTTGTTGGTACCAATGTGTTATCCTTTATGATAACCTGGGCACATGCCAGTATTTGGTCAATTGACAACCTGTCCATTCTTGATGAAGCATGAAGGAGTTGTTTGACCTGAGCTGGCAGTTCAACCATGAATGCATACCTGACCATGTGGTTGCTCATCACACCAAACAATACTGTGAGCTTCCATAGCTCTGCCAGATAAATGTGGACAGATTCATCAGGTTGCATCCAGCACACTATAAGTTGCTTTTATGCCGTGAACTCATCTGTTGTGAAAACTGTATATAAGGCAGTCTTTATTTTGTCTGCATCTACCGTCTCATCTTTCAATTGCTGGTAAACAACAAACACCCCCTACTCCCATCAGTCTCAAGGGAAGAATTATGTATTTCAACCGCTTTGCATTGCACAATTTACAGACTTTTGCTTTTTCTATCCACTTGACCACTGATCCAGCTCTGTCAAACAGGGGAATCAGTTTCAGATTAAACCTGGCATCCATCTTAAGGGCTGGCCGAAATAGCTTATAACAATATGTCTGTTGTAGTCTGTTTCACGTTCCTCCCTGCCGCATCTTTGTTCTTGGACCTCACAGCTAACTTGTTAAAACATATTTCTTGCCCTCTTGTAATCCTTGCTCTGCCATACACCTTGAGTGCCGTCATTCCCCAAAAACAAAATCTGCCTGCTTTTATGTGTGCCTCAGTCTGTTATGCAAATTTTTTCACACCTACTTATAAGTCACAAAAGTCCAAAGGCACTAGTTAATTTACATGACCATGTATGGCACAGGCAGTTTTGTGCCTCTTTCATCGGGGAGATAGGCTATGTCCACTACAGGCAAAATATTTAACTGTTGAACTGTTTTTAAAATCTTGTCTCAGATCTGTATGGATAATTTTAGTAATATATTCTATATTAGAAGGAGCCTGGAATCCTTTTTATTATTATCCTCATTTCTTTATCATTACACAAAGAAGTCATTATTTTGTGCATAATCTTCTCTAGATTATATTTTATTATTGTGTATTATAGATTTATTTGTCTTTTGCTTTGATGGATGTATTGTCTTTGGAATTGCATATGCTTGATTCTACTACTTGAGTTTCAAGTTTTATAATTTTCATTACCAAGTTTATTTTAATATTATTTGAGTTAATTATAAAATATTCAGTTATTAAGTTAGAATTTTAATTACATGACTTACAAAATCTACAGTGATAGCATGTCAGATTCACCTTTATTAAACGGATATTGTCAAGTTGGTATTTGTAGAAGAGTAGATTTTACTTGGCATTTTTAAAACAGGCATGACTTTTTTTTATTAAACTGTGTCTGAGACAGCTAAAATAAAAGCTGTTAAACTTGCAACTTTTATATCAGCATCGATAAACTTTGGTACTCTTATTTTCACCTATCATGTATCAGCAACTTTGTCTTACAGTTTCTCTCTAAAGATTTGAGCGATTTTTTTTTCTGCTTATTTTGTTTTATTTTTATCCCCTCTTTTATAGAAGACATTGTGAAGTGTAGTTTACTAGCTACTTTGGCACTTAATATTTGACACATAAGAATATATTTGATAAATTCCTTTATGAATCAAAAGTCTGTATGTAATAATAAAAATATGTACATTTTTTGTTTTTGCTGTTTCTGAAGGCAGCATAGGTGACTTATATTTTTTGTCTATTGTAATAAAAATAAAGCATATTTATCCTTTTAATAAAAACAACTTTACTGTTTTCTTATTTAATATCTCTGACCTGACATCCATCTTAAGCTAGATAATGTTTGTGTGGTTGTGTTCATGTAAATCAACAAATCTACTCAAAAGTGATGAGTTACAATATTCTTGTATTCTGGGAACATTGGTAGAACACTGACTTAAGCAAAATGACCCAACTCAGTATTCAGCTGCCCATATCTAGAGAGCAGAGTGCTATCTCAGTACTAGTATATTATTTATGTCATTTATCTGGGTGGTGACTGCAATAGGATAACATTTTCAAGGGGGTCTACAGAAGTAAAATCCTTTAGTCTGAAACCTTATGGGCTCTGTACAGACAGTTACCACTAACTTGGCATATAACATTAATCAGAAATGCTATTCATGCACAAATTCTCTGACTTTACTAATTATGTCTTATCTGTTACGCCACATGTTTCTGAAGTGATTGTAAAGTTTATTAGATCTGTTTTCTGTTTATATTTTATTGTCAGGCATAATATATCTACTGTTTAGGTCATCAGATATTTCATTATAATATGTGTTTGGATTACTGGATGATATTGAAATCAGCTTAAGTATAATGACTAAAGTAAAAAGAGGAATATAATAGTGTAGCAAACTAAAGTATCATTTCATGTCAGGATCCATAAAGATTAAATTTACAGGTTCATCTTTTTATCAGACATAAATCAAATGAAAGTTTTTACTGCTTAACTTCTCTACCTTCCTACTTATTTTACATTTATTTGATATTATATTTATTTCTAGACATCTTTTTTGATCATTTATTGCTCATTGTAAAGTAGCATCTGAGTTTAATGGCCAGTCTTTAACTGTTGGGAAAATGCAATGTGCATATGTCTATTTAATGAATAAGAAGCCAATTATTTTATGATCAACTAGGAATATCAGATTCTTTGAAAGACATTATAGTAACTGATGAAGCATCTTGTAATGGATAACAGAATACAAAAATTAAAAAACTAAAAAGATTTTTCTTACAAAAGAGAATATCATTCTCCTTACAATGTAAGTTACCAAATGATAATGTAAGTTATATAAAATGTATCTTCAGAAGTAAATTGTAAGAACGTATTAAGTAACCAACAAATTGTGTTGACTATTTATCATAATATATGTCAAGAAATTTTATATACTGTTAGTTCTCATTTGTTTTGGGCATATGATATTCTTTCTGACTTCTCAGTAATATTCTTCTTCATTAAAATACTCCATTAACAATGGTTTTGAAATAAATTTCACTCTGGTTGTTTTTGTTTTTTATTTAGATGTGCTGTTTAAAAAATAGCATTTGTTTGGTATAAGATTGAACTTTGTATTTGCTGCAAAATTATCTGTGTATCTGTTTTGGACTTGATAAATGGTTAAAAATATTTAGTTAAAAATATTCTTCCTTTTATTTAACTCATTGTTTAGGCATCCTTTACAGAATTTACATTTCCTATTATAGTAAAATTGTAGAATTAGATTATTTACACTCTTCGATCTTCATCTTTAATGCCATATTTACGATGTTTCGGCTATTGTACCCTCAGCCTTCCTCAGGTGCTAAGAATTTTTAGCCAAACCCTTTATTTTGATCACTGGTGTATATCATTTTCATTCCATGTGTGATGCCACTTCTAGATGCCATCTAGTTATCTCCCTTTAACTCAACTCTCCAAGTTATTTGCTCACCACTGCTGTAACCAGATATTGAACTCACAACTCTTTGAGTCAAGTTACTGGAACTGACCAATGCTTATATCCACTGGGCCATATGTCCTTGTAGAATTAGATTTATACATGATTTGGTATATTATATCTGACATGCATATTAGTTATCAATCTCACTTTCATACTGTTTGGTTTAGACAATATTATAATTCCAATTTTCTGTTCAAAATTGCAATGAGAGAATGCACATTGTTACCCCAATACGAAGTTAGAAATCTAAAAAAAGAAATTTTTGTTGTTGCTCTTACCATACTTGCATTCTTATCCTCTTTATTATGATATTTATGTTGTTGAGTAGTGAAGAATATATATCATATTTATTCTAATAAAGACTTGTGTCTTTATTTGTGTGTGTGTGTATATATATATATATAGAGAGAGAGAGTCATCCGTAGGCAGATCTGTTTCACTGTGTCACGACTCATCAGTATGGTTAGACATCCGATTGCTTTTAACCCTGGATTGAAACCCGACTGAATTGGCGTCAGTTGACGATTCTATCTCTGAGCTATGGGTGCTCAGTAGAAGGAGGCAGACTTTTAGCATATGATGTATCATACGCCAGTGGCCAGAGTGCTCAAATTCATTATATATATATATATATATATATATATATATATATATATATAATAGAAATTTTATCAACTTTTTCAGTTAGCAGCATGTGGTAAGTTTGAGTTTCTGTTTAATTTATTCTACTGAATTTGTATTTTATTCACTTATAATTGTTATTCATTTCTTTGTTACTAAATTATACTAAATTGCTCGGTTGTTTAAAGGTCGTTCGATACAGATAGTTTGAAATTTTTGTTATTCTGCTAGTGACTTCTTCCAAGGAAAGAATTCCTAAGACCGTAAGAGGCTCATCCCTTGTTCCCTGTTTAGGATGTGGTTTCCGGCTTTCTCTTTTCCAATCTTCTTACTCTTTTCTTATTTTTTTATTTTTTTAATTTTTTTTTTCAATCTTTTCATTATTACGTAGCCCCCTGCACATCAGTGGCGTTACCGCCTTGCTTGGGGTGATACGATTAAAATATATATATATATATATATATATATATATATATATCTGAGTGGGTACAGAATGAAACTCTAGAAGACACATTCCCCTCATTATCAATAACCCCAACCAACCTCCCACAACAACAATGAACCAAATATAGGGAGCAGACAAATTCAGTTTTGCTTTTACCTCCCGAAGAAATGTACCTAACGTTGAAACAAACATATGATTGTCAAGGACATATATTAAAAAGTAATGTACATGTTCTAAAACATAATTTATAATAAATATATATTCCCTCCTGTGAAGAAACAGCTAATAATTCTCTCAAATATTTTGCTATCTTTTTTTATGGCAGGGGTAAATACCCCAGAATATATTAAAGTTCAATATAAACTTAAGAGTTTAAAAAGTGTTTCAAAAATTATTTTTACCAAATAAATTAGCTGGTATTGTGAATAAGTAATTTTTAAAAAAAATTTCTGATTGCAGAAATTCATGCATATTAGCAAGAATATTTCTTTTTGTGCTTTGGATTTTCTTTTGCTGGATTGCACTTTCTATTAAGAGTTTTGATGAATTAATATGACTTAGAATTACTAAATTATATTTGTGATAGCTTGTTTTTTTATGAATGAAGTTTTGAAAATAAAGAACTCTGGGAAAATGTATTAAAATGGTGATTGAAATATAATTTACTCATTTATTTAAAATGGTGACTGCACAGTTTTTTAAAATAACAGAAAATATAACTAGAATAGAGACACTGAAGAACTGAAAAAGCATAAATGTAGTTTTAAAAGTTGAATAATATACTCATAATCAAATTTATAAACATTAAGCACATACAAGAAAGAAAGTCAAAGTTGGATCATAGATAATGAGTGGACATTGTAAATATAAACCTATGAGGAAATTGGAATCTCATGAACTTAATAGAGAGGTTATTGATAAGAAATAAATCGGATGGTTTACTAATTCATTGCATACCATCAAGAAACATATTATGGCATATATTATTTTCATTTAGACTAATGTCCTCATTTTGTCATTATAACAGCATTTTAGTTGTTGGTGCCTTCAGGGAACTTTAGCATGAACTATTTCTTAATGTATGGATTTAGTTTGTTTTTGTTTCTACCTACTGGCCCTTCAACCAATATAGTTTTTTTTAAGGCCAGATAATGGTTTTGAATCATGGTTATTTTTGGTATAGCTTGATATTATATGTAGATCAGTGCTAGTTTTAGGTATGGGCTATTCCAGGAGTGGTCTTTTTAATCAATTATTAGAGATGCTGGTTATTTTGTATTTAGTTTTAATACAATTTGGTTATTAGAATTTGTATTATTTTTAGTGGCAGTCTCTATGTGAGTTAAAGAATTCGATTTTTTTTTTCAGTGTTCAAGACAAAATAATGGTTTAATGTACTTTGATTGGGAGATTTTACAGTTATGAGGGTAAATTGTTCTTATTCTGCTATGTTGAGAGAGATCTTATTGCTTTTTTTGTACTGTTCAGTTATTACTATTCCTGTTTTCACTAAGTCTAGGAATTAATTTCACAATTATTATGTTACCAAATTAACTTGCTAGCACTTTAATCCTCTTGGCCATTGTCATGAGGGACAATAAAATCCTGGAGTAGTCAGACAAAAAAACAAGATGTAATAATTGTAGACATGGACAGTGGAACAATCTACTTCCATAAATTAAATAAAGGGTTCAGTTCAAAATTCCCTGAAGGTTACATGAAAAAATACCTGAAGATTGGAGAGCATGATGGCCAAAACACTGTGATAATAACAACAAAGATGAAGATATTAGTCTGACTGTAAATAATGACATGATTCATCCCATTAATTCAGATAAGAAAGCATTTAGTAATCACTGAGTAAAATCTAGAGATTGAAATAAAGTAGCATAACAGATATGTCTGTGGCTTCTGAAGAATATCATGGCTACTAGGATTTGCCAATGAATGTTCCAATGAAAATACCATAATAATGGGCTATTAAAACTACAATGATAACAACTGAACAATTCAAAATCATTGGGTGAGCATTAGTACATTTGTATTAATGAGCTACTCACTACTGCTATAGTAACATTTCTCAAATTTTCTGTAAGAATTTTGGTGCCAAGTGGAAATTCTAAATATCAAAACTTGATCTTTTAACTTTTGAGCTGGTATAAACTGTGAATGTATCACATATCATGGAAAGCTTTTACTACCATTTATCACAGCTCTTTGCACACACTGAATTTCTTAACAGAAAGCATAATACTTTGCAGTCTGTTCGGCAATTGCATAGATTTAAATCTAAATATATTTGGTCTGCCTTAAAAATAACATGGCAAAAGGGGCAAACCTATATATCTAACAACTTATCCTTTATAAATTTAAAAAATGAGAGAATCCATAATTAACTCTTTTGATCAACTTCTATATTTAAAAAAAATATATAGATACAAACCCTGAATATTAATGAACCCTGGGGACAATCTTCATCATGATCAACATCAGTCCCATGATTGGGTGTGGTTTTAGAGTCACTAAAGAGCTGAGCACCTGACCAGTTTCTTCTACATATCTAAGTTGGAAGTTTTGTTTTTAATCCTTCTAGGTGTCTAACCGTTCTCTTCATCATCAAAGCCTGGTATGGGTACTGGTTTAGTTGCTGGTTTAGCTAGTACTGGGTTATATAGTATCAGTAGCTATTTTAGAGTGACCTGACATAACATAAGACAATAGTCATTTAAAATGTTGGTTTATGAATTCAATGACACAGTAATTGCAAATTCAGTACCTGAAACAGAATGAATAATAAATGAGCAGTACTAAATAAGAACAGGATGAATTCTCCCTAGACATACAGTGAAGTGAAAATAATTTACTGCAATAAATTAAATAAAGGGTTCAGTTTGAAGTTTCCTGAAGATTACACAGACTTAAACCTGAAAAGGCCTGGAGGGTGCAACAGCTCAAATGTGATGATAAAAACTAAGATCAGGATATTAGACCTGATGCAAATAATGTAAACTAGAAAAACCCATGAAAATTTCATGATTTTCCTATTTGAATTTTCTCTTGAATCTTAATTCTTAAGTTTATGATTAAGCTCATAGTAAGTTCTGCAACAATAAAATATCTGTAAAAATTTTCCTATTGCATTGTTAAATATTTGAGTTAAACAACTTTAAAAAAGGTATTGCAATAATGATCATAAATATGAATGCTGGTTGTTATTTAAAGAATGTTGTAAGCAAAGAGTCTGGAGATTGTGAGAAGCATCTGATTGATATCCTTAGCAGCTATGGGAGTAATAGGGACAGAAAGGAAAGAGACAGTGGGTAATAAAAATAACCCTGCCTCAGAAACCACATCAACTTGAGAAACATAATGCACATAAGACCAACTTCACAAGACACTATGTCTTTCCAACTGCCAACTGCTGTTTTTCCCCTAGCTTTTATTGACATGAGGCATCTTACAAAGAACTGGATCTTGACCAGTTGCAAAGATGTCTGTATCTAGACGTGCCAAATTGTCCCACTGTTAACAGGAAAAACCTAGATGTAATTGGTGTTGACAAACATGTCTGCATATGATCCAAAGCCTCTTTTGCATCTGTATACTGTGCATTCACCACAAAGAAGTAAGTGGGTAGGAATGGAAAAAAAAAATTGAAATCAACAACTTTTTCCATTTCATTGAAACAGAAGTTAAAACACTTTTATTTTCCCTTCTTTCTTTCTTTCTTTCACTGCAACCAAGTAGCATCTCATTTCTTTTTCATCTTTCTAATCAATCAAATAAGTGTTGTCCATTATTTATGTGATATTGACAGGAAATGTTAAACATTTATCTCTTCTTTCATTCTTTCTTCCATTTTCTCACTGAAATCAAGTAACTTCTCTGATATGTCTTTTCCATCTTTAAACATGATCAAAACAGAATAGTCCATTATTTATGAGGTATTAGCAGGGCATAACATTGTTTTGATCGTAAAAATTATAATAAGATAATTAATTAACCATTTGTCTTGAAAAATAATACTTGCAAATAATAGTGTACGTAGCAAGTTAGTAAGTCCTAATGTTGAAAAAATTATGACATTATCATATTCATTGTGAATGCACTTAATCTAACACCTCTCTAAAAAATTGTATAGATTTAGCATTATACACAGAAAGTTTCAGATTCAGATTTAGCTAATAACCGTGTCAACCTACAGACATTTTGATACATATCTAGAAATTCTATTAGACATTGTTTTGATTGGTTCAAGATATAAAATCTTCATTCTTATTCATATTTTTTACCATGCATTGCTTTTGACCTTTATATGTTTTTGAAGATGAAAGATACATGTTTCTATAATAGTTCATTTAGAAGCATAAATTTGAAATATTAGAAATAAATGTTTACTGTTTAATTTGCAGCTTTTATTTAATGTTTATTTTTATAGTAAGGCTATACAGATGGACTTGGAAATAAGATAAATGGATACAAAGAGCTAATATATCAAAGTTACTTTTAAAGAATAATAAGAATAATAACAGGCATATGAAGTGAGTAATCCATCACTTTCATAATTTACCCTTAAAAACTGACTCCTAAGTCATCTCGATAGACAATTGCTGGAAAAGTCTCGAGGTTTGTTCATGAACAGATTATTTAAACAAAAATAAAAAAAATTACAGACCATTTTTGCACATGAATAGAGTGTTACTCGGAGGAGAAACCTTTAATATATTAAAGTGAACATGAAATTAAGATTGAGACAATTCTTTGTTTAAAATATACACATAAACTGTATGATTAAATGAGCAGGTGCTAAGAGCTTTTTTCAGTATTTGCTATCAGAGTAATATTGATGTATAGTTGTAAGTATGGATTGTAAGGAAAGTCTGAAGGTAAATGTGGATGGTATGAAAAGTATATGAAAATCTGGCATTCTTTTTATCTCATATTAGTTTTGAGTATGCTTGTTTGTATAATATAGTTTATTGATACATGGAAAATAATGCTGCATATATATGCACATAATCTAAAGTGGTTATAAATTATAATCCATTTCAATGAACTAATAAATTTATCTCATCAGACCACATTTTATTTGGTATAAAGATTTTCCCAGAAGATCCCAAAAATTTTTTTGAAACAAAATGGAAATCAAGTAACATCACCCAGAATAGAACTTATCTTGTAAGAGTCATGAAGGTTAGAGGAGAAAAAGTTTATTGGATAGAATGCCACCCACGTCTATTGAACAGGTTAAGAGGCTATCCCTTGTTCTCTGTTTAGGATGTGGTTTCCGGCTTTCTCTTTTCCAATCTTTTCACTATTATGTAACCCCCTGCACATCAGTGGCGTTACCGCCTTGCTCGGAGTGATATAATTAAAAAAAACAAAACAAAAGAGTGACCATAAATCCATTACATGCCCACTCACAAGCTCACAAATACGTATACACATATATCCATACATATGAACATACATACGTATAAACAAATATGCCTATGCACATACACACGACCATCTATATCCACATATAAATATTGCAGACATGCCTTTTTAAACAGTGGTGTTTATTCAATGTGTTGACTAACAGCCAAAAGTTTATCTAATTATATTCTATGGGGGACATATCTGTAAAAAATGACTTCAGGAATATAACATAAGCATCTTTTTTAACTACCTAGTAATCATAAAAATGTCGGAAAATATTCTCCATAATCTAATGTTTTATTGAGTTGTAGGTACTTTGGCTTTAAATTTACTAGAGTTGTTGCTCTTATTTTCTGCTAATGTCTTGTATGGACATCTGTATTTATAAAAATCAGCATGTTTAGAGACACAAAAAATAAATTAAAAATTCTTTTTAAAATATTGAGGTCTACTGAATTTTAGTAAAAGTTTTTGTTTATGATTAATAAATACATTTTTTACATAACAATTGAATTTATAAATTAGTAGAGGATAGAAAAAGAAACCCTTTTAAAATAATTTCATTTATTTTGTAAGTCCTGAAAGTTTCATTAAAATCCAACAATTATTTGATTTTGGTAAGAATTTCCAAATCAATGTTTTTCACCACAAGAAAAACTCTAAAATTTCCTATACTAATCTTGGTTCCCTTGCTGATGCATGAAAAAATTAAAATTTTTAACCAAAATTTCAAACATCCTAAAAAGATAAAAATGTATAATTTAATAATTAACAAATTCTTTGTTCTATCCTCTTAAAAATAATAAAAAAAATTGACAATAAAAATTTTTCATAAAATGGGCCAGCCCAGCCAAGTAACAATGCTATAACAATGTAGCAGTGAAAGTGTTAATTTGAAATGAAAGAATAATATTTATGTGCTATATAAATAAGTACTTATAAATCAGTTTCATTAAGAGAAAACAGATATAAGATATCTTATATCTATTTTCTCCAAATACTTTTGAATGCTATTTTCAGCTTGAACCCAGTTGATTTTTGCCTTTACTAAAGCGAACATGTGAAACTTGAATTCTTGCAGCAACTAATTAATTCCTGAAAATGTTTATTTGTATTTTGTAGAGCAAAGTTGATGAATTTTTGCTTCTGGTACAAAGTACTTTGGATAGTTTCCTGACTGCATACAAAGAAGATTGGCCTCAAGAGAAAACTAATGAGGAACATTTCATTCTTGCTTTATGTGGAATTATAACCAGTGAGTACAAATATATTATAATCTGACTATAAAGACTAGTGTTTTTTTTTTTTTCGTTTAACTCATTTTTTTTTACTTCTGTATGACTGCTTTTTAAATACTAAGTGATTGAAGCTGGTTATTTATGCAACTATTTTTAAGATTTCAACTGGTTTAGGGCTTACAAAAAATTAATGGTTTTACATGATTCTTGTAAGAAGCAAAAAGATAATGAAAATATTTATTAGTATTGTGAGAGAGGGAGGGACTAAATTCTAATTTCTTTTCTGTGTGATTTGAAAATTGACTGATATGTACACTTACTTATTATGAAGTTTCTCAAATAATTTGCAATTAAATAGATTTTATATTTCTGGTTTAGTCAGATGAAGATGCATTGAAAGAGCCTCTTATAATTAGTATATGACCAGGATATTTCATCTTATCGTCTGTTCTTGCTAAACTAGGACGGAAACCATGTGAAACATGTAAAACTTAAAATGAATTATTATATAAAATAAATAAAAATAAAATTTTTAAAATGATATAATTTAAAGTAAAAATCAAGCATGCATTTATATTGTCAATATAAATCACATCTAATAATCAGTGTTGCTATCTTGGAAGTGCCTGCCTTTCAAAGATAACTTCATGGAGAAGACGTGGAAATAAAATGTCAAGTCAGGAAAATAGATGAATATGGAAGAATTTCATAGCTCCAGGTTTGTGTTACCATTTGTGTAATGTAAAAGTTGTGTACAGATGCAAAATCTGGACACCTTTCCTGAGCATTTATGGGCTTTTGTGATTTCTTGTAATTTTAACAGCACTGAGACAACAAGTCCTGCTTCTTTTGACATTTCATAAGATCCCACACTGTTTTGATCTCAAAAGTCTATGAGCATCATCTTGCTAACAGAGATTTACCTTTGCAGGTGGTGAGAAATCACTGTGCTTTCATTGTTTCAACTGTACTTTAGGCCTAAATGATGAACCCACATTTCATTCTGCATAATTTGGCAAAATATTTCTTTGTTTTCCAGACACATGGCCAAATGTTCATGAGAGCAATTGATTTAGGCTTCATTTTAGAAAAGTGTGAGTCAATATGGACTCCATTGAGCTGACACTTTCTACATTTGCAGGGGTTCATTAATATTTTCAACAATCACCCCAACCCTGGCATGCCACTTAAGACGGCAGTCTCCATTTGTTGGATGTTGTTACCATCAGGGGCTGAATGAGAGTGGCTGAGAATAGGGGTTGTTTTTACATGAAGTCTAATGACATTTGAAATGCTGATACCAGTATTTAACAATATAGAATGGGGCATCTAGTCCAAACATATATTGTGATCTCATCCAAAATTATTTGTGTGTTACTTGTCAAAAACTGGAATCTGATTCTAATTCTTTTTTCCACTGGCTCCATGATCACATCTTACTGTAAATTCACATATGAAAAACACAGAAGAATTTATTATTAAAGGCCCGTTAAGTGAAGTGTATCCCATATATAAGATGCATGTTTTTACATGTGAAATTTCATCTTCCATTCATTGGTAGTAGATCAGAACAAATCTTTAATGAACTCCTCTCATAAACAAGAGAGTATTATTTAAATATTTTCTACATATATGTTTAGATTATACCAGCTAAATTTACAGATATCTACTAAGCTTTGCAGCATTAAATGACCCATATATATAATTGATATGCCATTAACCAAACTAAACTAACACAAGGCTTCAAATTGCTTACTGTACATGGCCTTTTTCAGTTGCTGTCCTCCAGGTAACTTTATAATAAAAAATAGTATAGCACTATCTTATATACTAATTGTGGGAGAAAGTAAATACAGTTATTTATTAAACTTAGCCCATGTATGTGTGGGCACCTTCATTTTTAATGACAAAAAATTATGCAGCACTTATTTCTATTAACCATGTTACTTAGAATGATTGCTTCACTACTTATAATAATATAAAAATAGTCTTAGTTGGCAATAATATAAGTGACAAATGACTATAAAAAGGCACAGTTGATTATTTATGGCTAATTTATTTAAATAATGCAATTACAGTAGTTTGTGTCATTTGATAATAATTATAAGTGAAATGATGTAATAAAATAAGTAACCGAGTAACCGTTTTAAATTCTCTGAATATTGATACTATTTATAATTTCCTTGAGAAATAAAAATGTCTCTGTAACCCATTTTTAATTTAAATTTTAATTTCTTGATTTTGTACTTTTTGTAATGCTTTGTGTTTATATTAAAAATTATATTTATTCCTTGTTCATTATACCAGATTTCAGGAGTTGAAATCATGTATCAATTTTTACAATTCTTGTCTTTCAAAATCTGTTTAAAACTTGTCAGTTGAATTGTACTTTTTTTATATAATGTCCATAGATAATTAAGATTTATTAGATATAAAAATGTAGACTTCTAGATACAATTCACTCTGCTAGAAGTTCAGAAATGGCATGCTATACTGCTTAGCATTCATGCCAGAAGCTCTAATATGAATATTTCAGAATATTTGTGTGTCAATCTGAGGACACTGCAAAGGATTTGAAAAGAGTTGGATAAGTCTAATGGTGATTACAAAGGTTTTAGAAGTGATTGCTAGTGTTGTCAACTTATGCCTTCATTCATCTTCCCACAAGGCCTCAGACTCATCACAGAGGCCTACATTAAGTGCCTTCAGGAGGTAGGGCTAACCTGAGTCAAGAGGGTAGCTACTGGAAGACCCTTTGTCTAGTAACAGAATTCTGCACCATGCCACACAAGCAGTAGAACCCAGTCATAGCTGTCAGACAATTTCTTCTACCATATCACTTCTTAAATCTGGCCACCTAACTCCCCATACTACAACTCCCTTGATTATGATGCATGAGTCACAGTTGAGTAAAAGACCAACAGAACTTCTTGTTCTACCAAAGATGAACTGAAGGTAAGGATGATGGCAACAGTCACCAACTTAAACAAAGAAACTGTCCATAAGAGTTACAGGAGATTCTGAAGTCATCTGGAAGCCATGGTTGGAGTCAATGGCGATTTTATAGAATATATTTACTCTTTAGTATTTCAAGATATTTTTGTGTAATCTTGGTAAATATATCTGTTTACATGAGATGTTAGTGTTATTTTCAAATTTTTCATAATTTAGACGACATTTCATCAATTGCACCCTGTATATTGTTTTGAGACTTGTTAGTGAGCTTTCAGTGCTAGTGCACCTAATGCAACTGCATTCCAATCATTTTTTATTACCTTTCACATTCTATTCAGCTCAAAAATCTTTTACTTGAGATTTTAACATGGCAAAATATGGAAGATTTGCCAGTTATGTCATATATAATAGAAAATATTTTCTCATACAAAAATCAGAATTTTGCTTAAAAAATAAATAATTTTTAACTTATTATTTTTGTTTACTTTCTGTTCTCTGTATTTATGCAAAAATATTCTAAAGATAAATGTTATATAAGTAAAATGTGGTAAAGATTTTTATAGCTATTATCATGCGTAATACTCATATCTGCTATCTACAGTAAAATTTTCTAATTCTTTTGGTTGTAATACAATGCTATACAAGCATTTATCAAATTTTCTAATTCCTGTATTAATTGAAATTTCCTTTTTTAAAAATTTTGAAGCTTAGTTACTTATTTAACATAATCCCCAAAATTTACAAGACAATAAAAATAAACCCTGAATTGAATAGTTATAACTTATAAAGACATCAGATATTATATATATATATATATATATATATATATATATATATATATATATGATGTTTCAATAAATAATATAGACATATTGTGACTCTTTATTTTTATACTGATCCATTCCAGTTGTCTAATCAGTTTCTTGATGTTCAGATGAAATTCATCAAGGAAGGCACATAGTGTTTGTGTTTTTTATTTTTTTTCTGTATCAAAATCAACCAACCAACACTCAAAAAATGTATTATGAATATAGCAACAACATATTAAAATGCATATAATATTTAATACCATTTTATGTTTCTACAAGTTTCTGGTCAGCTCCATTATATTGAAACACTTGTTTTGCAAAAAAATTCCATAGATACAATGGATAAATTTACAATTCTAAAATAATGACTGAGCATGTTCACACATATTTTTAAAAATCACCATCACAATGAATTGCAGTTTTTGTTGCAGTTAGAATAAGATTACCTTTGTAATTCACCCCTGAAGATGGTGTTAGATAAGATCAAAATTACTCGGGTTAATAAAAACTATACCTTCCTTGATGAATTTCATTTGAATGAAGATATGCTAACTATAAGAAATGGATTAAATTCAACATTTTCTAACAAGATTTATCAACTATTCAGGCTGGTAGATGTAAATAAATAAATATACTGCTTAAGAATAAAAACAAAATATCTACTCAAATATGAGTATTCATTAAAAATAAAGTTTAAGCAAATAAATTAAATATACTTACAAATATATATAATTAGTTTTTAGTCATAATTAAATTAGACCAATACACAGTTGCATTAAAAAGTGTTCAATACAATTATATTGCATAACTTTTGAATATTTTTCATTTGGAAATGAGTTATTTCTGCAACCTAGGTTTCAACCTTTCGGTATCTTCAGGTAATTTACAATAACTGATTTTACCGTTTTTGAAAATTTTTCAGATGTTTGAAAATTCCAGTCGCGTATTCAAAAAAGGTCCCTGTTCAAGCTTTTGAAAAATGGAAAAATCAGTTATTGTAAATCAGCTGAAGATGCCAAAAGGTTGAAACCTAGGTCATGGAAATAACTTATTTCAAAAGAAAAATATACAAATATATATAAAAATCCAATTATCTCACAAGATCTGTTTGGTCAAAATTCAGTTTTTGGGAGGTAAATCTAGAGTACCTCTGCTGGCCTGGAAGATGGTATATGACATACTGACAATATCTAAAGTAATACATGGTATTGCATTTGGGACTGGCTTGTCTGCAGGAGTTGCTGGAAAGTTGTCAGTGTTGACGGCCAACTGCCATTGGGAGTTCCACTCCAGTTTTTCTGTTTGGATTTACTTCCATGGCCTTTTCCATAATTTGGATATGACTGCAAGGCAGCTGAAGTTTAAAATCAGGGTTTTCCTTTCCCTGATAGATTGCTTTCTTGGGCTGTCACACTTTATCTAGTTATTCGTTGCCCACTTTCACTCAGTCCAGCTTGGAGCTGAACTTACTAGTCACATGTCAGGAATCATTTTATAGACAGCTGGAGCTTCTCTCTGCTATCAACCCTGGCTAATAATGTACATATATAAACATTATATACATTATGGTGCTTAGAAACTGCAAGAAAACAGTTTTTTAAATATATAAAACACTAGCAGTATAGTCAGGCGTTGCTTGGGTGTAATGAAAGCTTTAAAACTAATCCATGGTCCTGGTGCTCAGACTCTTTGGACGTTGACACGAAAAACTAAAAAGCAATAGTTTTTTCCAGTTAAAGTGAAACTGTAGATTGAAAGAAAAATGAATGGATGTAAGTCAAATTTTGATTTCCTGGTATCGATATCAAATAAGTTTTTTTCATCATAAACTGAATTTTGAAGGCTAAATAAGTTCTCTGAGTAAATGGTATCATAGCTGAGACTAAGAACTACAATTATACCTACTTAGCGCTAAACCTGAAGCAAAAACTAAAATAAAAGGGCTGAAAAAAATACAGACAGATAAACAGACACACACACAAACATCTTGCCTTTTATATATATATATATATATATATATATATATATATATATATATATATATTATCAATTTTTGCACTATTGTAAGAACTGCAACCTTGAAACTTCTGAATATCATCTCTTATGTCTATGAGTGTATCAAATTTGATTAAAATTGGACCACTCTTTCCATAACCTGATTTTTTCGATTATCGATTTTTGATATTTATTGGGAGTACCTCGACACAAAACCTAGCTAAGAACACTCGCAGACACTTATAGTACAACTGTGTAAATTTTCAAGAAAATCGGTTCAGTCATTTCAGAGTCTATAGGTAACAGACACACACACACACACACACACACACACACACACACACACACAAAATTCCATTTATAAATAAGTTTAGATTAGGTAAACAAAAACACTAGAAAGTAGGACAAAATACTTGTATAAACGCAAGTATTGAAAAGTTTGTTATTTTTGGCAAAAGATAAAAAAAAATGAAAAATAATTTGGGATTTAATCCTAAAAATAGATTATGAAGTCATTATTTATAACATACAATAAAATAATTTACACTATCTTTTTTGACAGTACAGTTTTAAATATTTCACAGATTTTAAATACCAATGAGAAAAAAAAACAACATATATACTTCTAGAATAACAGGTTCTATCTTTGTACTGGAGATACAGTCTGAGAGATTACAATTCTCACTCCCTCCCCTTATAATATTGAACATACTTCTATGTGCTGTGTCCCTTCATGATATTGGTGAGCATGACTCTTCACAATTTCCTGTCCTTTGTAGCTCTTAGCAATGTTTTGCTATTTCTTCTAAACTGTTTTGCTATTCATTTATTCAATCTCGTTAGGTAGGTTACACACGGTTTCCTACTGCACCTCTTGCTTTCAATGTGTCCTGTGAGTGTCAAACTTTTCAATCCCAAAAATTTTAACTGTCTCTTTTTGATTTCATGTTTAAGTATATTTTTTGTTTTCATTTTCCTTAACACTTCCATGTTGTTTATCATGAACAGAGTATGTCCATGATATTCTCATCAACCTTCTACTGTTCTCTCAAGTTTCCTCATCATTTGCAAAGAAATTGTGCAGCATTCACTGCCATATATACAGATCAATATTATATATCAGTTTAGCACATTTTTTTGTCTTAAAAAATTCCTTAATATTTTGTTTAGTTTTTAGAAGGCATCTTTCATCTTTGCTTTTGGATTTCTGTGCCATATTTTCTGTCATTTATTATTTTATTTTATTTTTTTCAATTGGAGTAGATAGACTAAACTATCGCTCGGTTCACGCTCCACCCACGTCTATTGAACAGGTGAAGAGGCTCATCCCTTGTTTCCTGGTTAGGATGTGGTTTCTGGTTTTTCTCTTTTCCACTCTTTTCACTCTCACGTAACCCCCTGCACATCAGTGGTGTTTTCGCCTTTGCTTGGGGTGATATGATTAAAAAAAAAAAAAACATCTCTCAGATATTTAAAATCCTGTATTGGATTTTCACATTTTTGACATTTTGACCAGTTCACAGCTTACATCTTGGACTGTTTCTCTTGCTAACAACCATACATTTTCTACAATTGATGGTTAGTCCTTTCTTCTCACTTTTCTTTGCTACCTTATATAGGAGTTTTTCCAACTTTCTATTTTGTGTGCTTATCTGATTCATTTTCTATCTGTAAGCAAGTGATTTTCTCCCAGTATAAGTTCTGGATTATTTTAATATCTTTAGGAAGAATAGAAAATAGTATCCATTTAAAATCATTTTTGAAACTGGTTAAATATTATTAACCTAAAGGATCCAAAACAAGAAAATTGCTCTTGTTCAAAATTTTAAATGTTTTAAAAATTACTAAATTTTAAATTAGGTTAGGATGAAATTAATCTAAAGTAAGAAAATAAAAACGTGAAATTATTTATTGAAAACTTATTTATAACAAATCAAAAATATTATTCATATTAAAGTCTCCCTTATCAAAGATTATCATATTCTAAGCTACACATTTAACCTTTTTTGGTAAATTTAACTTTCATAAATAAATTTAATGTCTGTTATTTTAAGAAAATATTCATTTTTTATTCTTTTAAGAATCTGATTTTTGAAAGTACTGTTTTGTTATTTCAAATAAAAGCTGCAAAACCTAAACTTTGTATATTAATATAATGGATTAAATCTTGAGTAATAGTTAAAAGAATGCTTTTACCATGTTCTCAGTGACAGTGCAAACCTCATATGTATTCTGCTATAGGGAAGAATCATAAGTAAAGCTATTAAATGTTGTCATTAACAAAACAAAAAATAAAATATTAATCAGGAGGTATTAAGCTACTTAATACTATCAAAAATGAAGCTTCTCACTGACTCTGAGGACATTATATAGAGATTTTCTTTATAGTCTTACAAATTACTTAGAGTTTTGGAGCTTCAGTTGTGATATGCAATTAAAACACTTGACATTGTGTAATTATGTATCATCATTATAGTTATTTATGATAATCATATATGGCAAATTAGAATCTGTCAAACTGTGTAACTCCTGCTAAGAATGTAGGCCAGAGATGTTGTCATTCATTTGATGGCTTTATTAACTTTATAGAGTTGAAGTTTTGAATATTCTAGTGTCCTCTTGAAATCTGATTTATAATCTCTTTCCAGTGTTCATGGAAGATAATCTATCAACTACAATTGACATGTGTATAAAAATTGCAGAAGATAGAGTATTGTTCTATTTCTATTTATTGTATTGATATATTTTTAAGTCTCCTTTTCATTATTCTTATTATATATATTCTTGACATATTCTTTTTACAACTGTTACAGATAATAGGTTGTTTTTTCTTTTGTTGGTTTCTGGCTATTTCTACTTTATAACTCTTTTATTTAATAGATACTTGGAGTGTAAATTTATTCCAGTTAAGTTTATACAAATAATTTATAGATTTGCACATCATTCAAGTGTTGGATATAACTGTTAAAGAGAAGGAAAATTAAAGCTCAGAGTATTTACACTATTTATGTTGTTCTCAGCTTTATTGTCATATTCACAATGCTTTGGCTCTCACATTCCAGCATCAGGTGATATATGTTAGAATTTTGAACCAAACTCTTCATTTCGTCCACCAGGGTAGATTGTTCTAGTTCCTCAACCATGCCTCTTCCATATATCTCAGTTATTCCCCTGTTAGTAACTCAACTCTCCAAGTTTCGTTCACCTCTGCTGTGGCCAGATATTGAACTTGACTCTTTGTGAATTTACTTCAACCAATGCTTTTATTCACTGGGCCATGTGTTCTTATAACCCAGCATATATCACCTGAAGAAGGCCAGAGCATGCAACAGCCAAAATATCTTGAATAGGACAATAAAGATGAGGACAACAGTGCAAACAATGTATATAATGTAAATAGTTACATTACCTGATATCTGTCTATATTTCTGAGATGAGGTAGAGTAATTAGACTAAAGTAATCCATGAATTTAAATGGTCTCTTTTGTTGTTTAATCTTAATTATTGGAGTTCATTTTTTTTTTAAATATAAAAACATTAGCATGTTTTATTTCATCATTTTACCCCAAGCAAGGATAAAAACCACTAAGAGGCAAGGAGTTACTGAGAGTGAAGAAACTGAAAGAAAACACAAAAGAACAGGATTCAAGAAAACAGATTACAACATTTTATATTTAAACTTTTGAAGATCGTAATTGACAGAAAAGCAAGAAACCAGAAAACATTTCTACAGCTTAAAAGTGCGAGAAATATTAATATGAGCTAGTTTTAACAATTGTGAATTTTCTGTAGAGTAAAAATAATTATTGGCAAATTTTTCCAAGGCAGTGCTGAAAAATTCTTGGCCCAAGCTTAAAAAAAAAAAAATCTAGTCTTTAGTCATTTTATTAAATTTGAGAAAAGTGGTTATAACCAAAATCTTTTTAGCATGTCCTCATCATACAAATGTAAAACTTATATAAAGGAATTGTTGAAACAGCAATAAAATTATATTAATATAAATACATCTGTTTCAAATAATTTTAGAAGTATCAATTTCTCTAAAACCAGTAAGTTTTTACGTTTCAATTATTTTGTTAACTAAAATGAGCTTTTGATTTGACCAACTTACACTTAAGAAAGGAAATTGTTTAATTCTGATACATTGTGAAATATAAACTATTCTTTTCTCGTCTTTTATTTGAAATTCACTCTACTGCACTAATTATGCAGGAATTCTAAAATTGCAATTTCCTCACAATATTGAAATTGATTCATATTTAATCATACTTAATTATTAGTTCTATTCGTGAATCAAAATATTACTTTTTATATAAAAAAAGTTAATGTTAGAGTTTTTATTATTATATACAGGGAGAAAATTAATTTTACATATGAGAGATTCTGATTCTTTTTAGTATATTAAGTTATTGATTACTGCAAAAATATTTTTTACAAATCCTTTTCTTTTTGGTTTTTTATAAAATAACAATAATAGAAAAAATAAATACTAATAAATACTAACAACTGTTTTGATAAAAATAATGAACTGGTATTGTAAATGGCAAGTGGTATTGTTTAGTTTTAAAAAGTGGAATATAATAAAGAATTATTTTTAATTTCAAAGAAAACAGAATGTTTTGTGGTAATATTTCTTTTAAGTAAAATTAACATTTTTTTGTATTCTTTCTATATTGCATTTGTAATATAAATGTTTGTCAAGTCTGTCTTTTGCTGATTATTCAAAGATATTTTATTTTTCAGCAGAAAATAAATTACTGATTATATAAACACCCCTTTAAAGCATTTGGTGTAATTTTATAACAGTAACTTCATTCAGATAACTTTTGAATATACGTATCTATGAAAAGTATAAAAAAAAATTATTGTATATAACAGTATTTGTAAGTTCTTTTTTTTTTTTTAACTTTAGCCTCCAAATGTGTATTTAAATGTTTTCTATTCCTATTTTTATTTCCAAATGATATTGCTTTAAAATGTATTCTGTGAAAATATTATATGTTTTTTAATAGTGTCTGAGAAAACTTTCAAGTGAAATGGCTTAATACTTGTTATTAGAGAGTTTAGATTTTTAAATTTAGTTTTTAAATATATAATGACAGTTTTAAAATTAAACTGTTATATGTTCCCATATTCACTAGACTTTGTAAAAAAAGATCAAAATAATACTGTGTTCAGATCTTTTCACATCTACAAGAAGATTCTATGAAAATTACATTTCAACTAAATGCAAATACAGTGTTAACATTATTTGATAATTCACTTGTTTAAAATAATGAAGAAATTTTAATTTATAAAACAAGCTCAATAATTATATTTTATCCAAAAAGTAATGCCCTGTAATTCTGTAAGATCTTGTTGGTACAGGGAGGTGGGGAGGGTTAAAGTCTAGGCAGCACACAGCCTCCATATACTATTGCCCAGGCCTGCATTATCAAAAGAGTGAATTTTGACTGATCAGAGTGCTACCTTTATATTATGAGAATATAAGGATCCTAAATATTTAAGTTATAAATGATTTTTTGGAGAATTCATAGCTAGACATGGTGTTATGTTTTGTAAGTAATTTAATGTAATTTGTTTTTCTTTGATGTGCATAAGTAGATTTATTTTTATGTCTGATAAAGCAATTTTTATCCCTTACAGTTTAGTTGTTTTCTAAAAAAGATGTAAGTGAACATTTATAGTAAAAGTATTCTCTTATGAAAATAGGAAATAATTATGTGATAGAATTGTGTGTATTTCAAGTCTTAAAGAGATGATCTTTAGAAAAACTCAGTAGCTTCTCTGAAAAAAAAAACATTTTGTTTAGCGAACCAAAAACATTTCCTTTGTTTACAAATCTCTCCATTCATTTCTTTTGTTAAGATAAGCACACCTGGATAAAATTCCACTGTTTACGCTAAATATGAAAACCAATTGCTCATTTATGTTGATTTTTAGTTCTATAAACTTGTAAAATGTTTGAAATTGCATCCATGTTTTGACATAAAGAAATATAGAAACCATATTGTGAGTTTTGATAATGGGAAAAGTAGAGAGTTGCGAAACAAAATGCCATCTTGATTTTTCAGTTGACAGTAAAAGAGAAAGGCAGATTTGTAGATTAACACTGAATGGATGGACTGAGGCAGTTCTTTCGTGTGACTACCAACTAAATTTTACATTATTATTCATGGACTTAAAGCCTCAAGTTTCCCTATCAACTAATAGAGCTATTGGATTACACTATCTTTTTAAATGTTAAAAAGTATTTCTAAACATTGACACCATATTTACATCTTGTAATAAAATTACACAAATGTAAATTACTGGATTTTTAGAATTTCAAAGATCATAATTATCTTTTAATATCATTAGTTTGCTTCTATATTTCACAAGCCCTATTTTTACAAGCCCTATTTCTCACTGATATAAAATAATGATTTGCGAGCAAAAGCATATACAGGTAATTAACAGCTGTTAACCAGTCTACTACAGAAAGCAAGGATAATATTCTGCCCAGTCAGTCATGTCTCTTTCGAGATATGATCGCACAAAGCATGTATCACGTATGGCACTTAACTGACTTTGTCAAAATTGTCATATTTTTATTTATTCTAACATTAAAGATAGATGAAAATGAGCAATGTTTTTAGCATATTATGCTTTTCATTTTAAGAAAAGTAAAAATGAAACTCAAGCATAAAAATAATTGCACTATGAAGCAGAATCTGTGAATGATATATCAAAAATATTTTGCAAAGTCTTGTACTTGAGATTTTTCACTGATCAATGATCTACATTTGGGTAGATTATTTAAAATTGACAGCAATCAGATCAAGACATCATATGAAAACAATCAGTTTTGCAGTGCATGATATAGCATACTCAAAATATCAAAATCAAGCCAAGAAATTTACACTAGATTGTATTTTCATATATATTGCATATTGAGTGCTAGTGGTAATAAAACCATGCTCGATGTATCTTCTTCCTCTTTGTGTTCCATGTTCTTCCTGGACATAAGCAATCAGGGACTTTCATTTCTCCCTACTTATCGCTCTCAACATTTTTCATCTTGGTATCTCTCCCAAATCCTTGTTCCCCTGTCTCTCTTTTCTTTCTATCCATCCTGTGAGTATTAGATTCTCCAAACCCTCTTTTCTCATTATGCATTCCAGATATCTCAGCTGTCTTTTCCTGATGTTAAATATAAGTTTCCTTTTCGTTGGCACCCTCTCCAAAATTTTGTCGTTGCTTACATGTTCAGTCCATGGTATTCTCAGCATCATTCTTCAGAACTGCATTTCTGTTACTTTGAGTCTCTCCCTCATCTTTGAGGAGATAATTCAGCATTTGCTGCCATATAGGAGCACAAATATTAATAACAGTTCAGTGCTGTTTTCTTTGAGACTACTAATAATGAATATAGATTTACTTCCTCATTGGTAACATAACTCTGACTTTTATACACAATGCACCTGATGATTACATTGTGTATGAAAGTCAAAGTTGTTACCAATGAGGAACAAATATATAATCTTCATTTAAACATGTTTGGTTAAATAATTTAGACATATTGTATCTATTTTTTTGCCTCACTTTTGTTAATAGGTATCCAACACTGTGATATTTGAAGATCTGCCCGGAATGAGGAAACATTGTAAGTTCCAGGGTGCAAATTTACTGTTGATGACCTTGCAATCAAGGCAATCTCTAGACATTTATGTATCTGATGGTTATGTCGGATTCTACTTAAGAGCGCTAAGAATATACAGCCTGGATTATTTACACAAAGAGGAGAAATATATTAAAAACACTTTCAATCTTCTCCAGTGTCCTAATTATTTTATATTCAATGCAAAACAAAAGGCCCATAAAATATTCTAAAACAACAAAAAAAACAAAAACAAAAAAAAAACGCTCCTCTGGAAAATCTCAATGAATCAAAAAGTATATTGCCCTACCCACTAACTCTGTTACATCTACAAGTGAAAAGAATCTGTCTAAACTCAACATCAAAATTGTTGCTACTACATCCATAACAATAAAAGACTAAACCCTAAATAAAAACAGTAAGCTAAAACCTGAAGGAGGAATTTACTCCACCACCCATAATAATTGTCTCAAGAAATACATAAAAGAAACCCCAAAGAATCTAAATAAAAGATTATATGAACACAAAGGGAGCATTTTACAAAATAATGCATCAAATGATTTGGTTGCCCACCATCATGAGAATGACTACAATTTCAACATAAAAATGCTACTCTAATTAAAGAAGAAAATAATTCACTACAATGTAAATGTCTAGAGAGTGCCATCCACAGTAAATTTGATCTCTGGCTCTTACAACATTTCACCATTCCTGGTGAATCTTCTAATATCACAGTGTGGGATATTTAATAACAAAAATGATGGCAGAAAAAGAAAAAGACTGTGAGTGAATTCATCTAGATAAAAAAAAATACAAATTTAGTCCGATGAAGTCCTTAAGGACAAAACGTGTCACAAGTAAACTTTTTCCACTTTGTCATACAGTTTTCCCAATATATATAATTAGCTTGATATCTGCCTTTCATATAAGCAGGCTTAGTTTATATGAAAGCCATACATCAAACTATATAAATCTTGCATTTTAGAAAGAAATTGGGATAAGCAAGGATACTTCATAACATTATAGAATCCAAGACATCATAAGGCAAACAAAAGGAACATACAATATTCTAAAGTGTATCAAATACAGGTCTTCAATCCAAGCAGGTCATGGCATGTATATGGTCGGACTTTGAAAGAAGTTTTCTACTATAACTGTTTTTTAAAGAAACAAGCAATTGATTCAGACAATTACTGTTCTTAATAAGACTAAATGAAAGCAACAATTAACAAAAAAAGTATCCTGTGAAAGTGCTTAATATTTCATACGGATAATACTAGAGGACATCTTTTTTTGTGGGAATTAAGCAAAATTTGTTATAACTTGGTTCTAGCACTCATTCTGCATAGTCATTTATTTTGACTCTTTACATCAGATATTATGCCTTTTAGAGTACCATTTATTTGACTATTTCTGAAAACAAAAAAAATTGATTCTTATTAATAATATTTACATTTATTTTAAAAATTGTTACCTGATCAAAAGTTTAAAAATATTATGTCAATATATCCAATAAGTGAAATGCAATGAAATAGTTTTTATGTATTTTTATTTTAACTTAATGTATCTACTTATATCATAACTACTATTGGTATGAATGTTGTGTGTGTATATATAATTGGCTACTCAGAGCTATTTATGCATTGTTCTTTCCTAATGAATTGAACAGTCTTGGCTACTGGTGTGTGTTTAAATTGTGAATATAACAAGCTAAAATCTACCTTCTTTCACTGTGTGTGGATAGCTTAGTGATAGAATCTCTAACTGATGTCAAATCAGTCGGATTTCCTGCTTTTTCCGCTTGGATTAAAGTATCTGAATAAATATATATATATATATAGTATACTTGGGAGGCAATCTCACTTTTATACAGGTTTCATTAAAAATGACAAGGTATTATCATTAAGATTTTTATATAAATTTTCATGTTTGGATAATTTTTTCTTTTCAGAACTGAAATTATATAAGAATTGCCCAAAGCTTTTGTACTTTCGAGCACTTTCAGCTATACTTGTAGCCATTATCAAGAATTAATTTTGTTTTACCCGTAAATAAACATGTGGAACGTTTATGCATATAGAGTCTTGTGTATGTTAAGTTTCGAACACACTAAGCACATTGTTAGTATGTTCATAATTGATGTGATTAAGTGTAGATTTTAAGTGAATAATTCTAAATGAAAATAGAATGGTTCTTTTGTTATTATTACTTTGCAAAATTTTACAAGGCAAGGAAGCAAAGATGAACTCACCCGAATCACCCTAAATTTTCTTCATTCTTTCATTGATGAAACTGCAATATAGGTAATTTATTAAATATTTATAAATTCATTTGGTGCACATGTTATTGTGCAGTATTAACAAAAGAACCATTTTATTTTCATTTACAATTATTCACTTAGCAACAAATACTAAAAAATAGTGTGAAATACATCATTTTTTTAAGATACTGAGGTGGCCAAAAAGTTATGGCCAGTAGTATATATATATATATATATAGATGATAATAAAAAATCTGTATGATTTTTATGAACTTTCAAATGGCACATGACAAATTGGGCCCAATTGAATTATTATTTTGCAAATTACAGTTATTTAAGTGAAGCTTCTGTTGCAAATTTTCAAAAGAATGGAAAAATCTGAATTTCATGTGTTGATAAAGCTTTACTTCTGATGGGGAAAAATACTGTTCAAGCAAAGCAATGGCTTGATAAGTGTTATTCTGACTCTGGTTAAGAGGTGGTATGCTGACTTTAAACATGGTCATGCAGACACAAATGTTGCTGAACGCACAGGTCGACCAAAATCGGCAAGTGTCCTGGAAAACACCATGAAAATCCACAAACTCATTTTGGCTGATCATAAATTGAGGTTATGTGAGATAACAGAAGAGTTGAATAAAGCAGAAGGCAGCTTATCCACCATTTTGCATGAGCATTTGTCAATGAGAAAACTGAGTCAGCTGAGTGGACAGAAGGAGGTGAAAGCTGTCCAAAATGACCAAAGATCCAAACATCAGCAGACAAGGTTTTGGGATGCGTAAGATAATTTGTTCATTGATTAAATTAATGTTTCTGTTATTGCTTGAGTTTATGAAGAAAGATTAATTTAACTTGTGATTGTTGCATAATAATTTTTTGAAATATCATATCAAACAAATTAGATACTTTGAGTAAAATCCAGAATCCTTGATGGTCAGATTTTCATGGAAACTCTCAAGGAGTATGTTATGAGTAGGTTTTTAGAAATCATGTTGTTTAAAAATGACATCTTTTTTGGATTTTTTATCATTGATTGACAAGAAAATAACACTTATCTCAATAGGTATTACCAAATACTTTTTAATATTTATGTATATTTGATTCATCATAGGAAAGTGTTGATGCTTGCTTTGGCAGAATCCTAATTCAGATATTTTTTATTAGCATTTTGAAGTAAAACTTTAATTTATTTTTTGAACTTTCTACTAAACCAAAGTTCATTTTATTTATTAACAAATTCTGCATTTATTCAGAGTTTAAATTTTGGTTATTTTGAAACCATTTAGATCTTTGTGTTTATATAGAATATAACATTAGTTTACCTAACATTTCAATAATGGGGAGAACAAGTACTATTATATGGAATGAATATGTAGTTGTATTCTTTATGCTAAGTCTAGACGGACTGATTGAGGATTATTGTTAGCTTAATATCTTTTCGGAAAATTAAATTAAAATCTAAAACTTATTATCGGATTATTTGGGGAGATTTGGGAAAATTAAATTAAAATCTAAAACTTATTTTTATTTACGTAAAAGTACTTCACTTTTATGCTTTTGTGCAGGTTCCCATCAATTCAACATCCTCTGTGAATTTTCATTTATGTGACTTGGGAAATATCTTTTGAAGATATATTAATTTCTGAAAACTAGTAAATACCTTGGAACAGGTAGATATGGAAAGATTTAGTGAAGGATATGAACAACTCCCGAAGAAGTTGACGATAGGAGTCATTGCTGGCGTGGTCGGCATAATAATAATCCTGGGAATAATAGCCAGGAAGCGGATTTTTAAGTGTAAAAGAAGCAACAGTGCTTCGGAAAAGGAAATTGAGTTATCCGTTGTGAATAGTACTCCGGGGTCAACGGGTGTTCGACACTCAAAAATGTCTCTGCGTTAAACAGAGAGATGTCAACAAATCAGACATGCTTGGTTTCGAATCCAGAGGAAGTAGTTCAGGGAATGGAAAGCATTGTACAAACTAAGGAACTACGAGTCACGGGTCCATTTTTTTAGACTAAATTAATATCCTCCACAAGTAAATTGCATGCGGATTAACATTGGAATCAGGGTAATTTTCTTCATTTTCTATTGAACATTTCTCGGTCAGACTATGAATGATATGTACGGCAAATAATGACCATTTTTTTCTGTGTTCAAACATGGTATGTTTGAAATTAAATTAAATTAAATGAGGTTACATGTGTAACAATTAACTCGAGCAGAGGCACGCATGGTGTTGGTCAAAGGTCATTTACTCGATGTTAGTTTGGAAACTGGGGCGTGATTACCGCCTATAATCATGTGGATTATGCATCGAAGAGTCTACGCTTATGGACAGAGTCGAGAAGGAAAATGAACATTTTTAAGAACTTTGCCCAATTCTGTGAAAATGGATATTAAAAAAAAAAAGGAAAAAAAAAAAAGGAACAATGAAACATTGAGCTGGTAGAACAATTTTCACGATGGACACGAACATTGTTGGGTTGCCGATGTAGGCTCCCCTATATATATTTTTTTTTGTTGTTTTTTTGTTTCGGCATGCACATGTTTTTGTTGTTTTGGCGTGCATATGTTTTATATAATTGTCGGGCTTGTGTGGCATGGGGAGGAGAGTGAGGGTGTTGCGCTTAAAATGTTCTTAGGTGAACATTTTGGAAAATGGGTGGGCGAGGAATGTAATATAACAATCCCGCCCCACCCGAGGAAGCTGAGCAAGCGGGGGCGTTTCCGGTCGTTGAAAGGAACGGATGTTTGTTTGACCTTATTTCCGGCAGTAGCGGAAATGGCTACAAGAGGCAAACAGAACAGGTGTCTCTGAGAATTACGTGGGCGTGCGTGGGCGAGGCAAAATCTGGAAGTACCGGTTTGGAGATTATAAAAGACCTCGACGCACGGATTTCAAGAAACAGAGCAGAGAGACAGAGGCAGACGAGAGAGCCAGACCAGACGAGAGGAGCAACAGACGACCCCCCCCCCCCCCCCGTCAACCCTTAGAAGCGCGCTCTCACTCTCTGTTCACTAGGCTACACGGTCCATCGTTCATTAATAAAAATATCACTTGATATATTTTTATATATATGCGTGTTTGTTGTTTATCGATATACAACAATAACAAATAACTGCTATTCAATGACAAATATGACATTGTCTAATATAGTTTTATGAAATTTAGTGTACATTCTCTGTAATCTTTATTATTTAGTTGCCTCCCTTAATTCATCTATAAGATGGGAAAATAATCCAATATGTCTACTCTATGGATATAAAAGCAGAAATCCTGATTGTTGGAATCTTTTGATTTCCTATTGCAAGTTGAATAAAGCTATTGTTTATGATAATTTTTTTTTGTGCTCCCAAAAAATCTTTTGTTTCCTCTCTCCAATAATTTAAAAAATATACTTGATTAATTATTGCAACTAGGTTTTTTGCATATGTACTTTTTGTAAATAGCATTTTGACATCAATATAATTAATAACTTTGTTTTTTATACAGGTTCAGTTAATTTTATGTATTTTTAAGTAAGTGGGCTAACTTTAGTCTAGTCTATTTTATAACTTCCTTTGACTTTCAAATCTCTGACTTTAACACTTTTTTTAAGCTCATAACTTATTTTATAACTTCCTTTCTCTATGCACCATGTCATTTGTCAATATGTCATTAATTATTCATTTTTATTTATAATTCATCATAAAAAAGATAACTAAAACAAGTATTTAGGATATTAAGAGTAAGATCAATTCCATTTTTAGCAAAACTTTCTTTTTAATTACTGAAATAGAAAGTATACTTCTCTTAGAAGACATCAAGTACAAGACGAAAACAAAAGAATATAAAACATATTTTGTTTTGAATTGAAATATAGATACCAAGATTTTGTATAAACAAGAATATATGCTATGTCATTGTTATATATTTTTGCATTTGTTCATTGCAACATAGTTCTTTTTTATTAAAATTGCTTTCATGAGAAATCTAACGACACATTGGAATAGTGAAGGACGCCTTCCAAAAATTAAGCAAAGTATTAAGAAATAGGACATTTCATTAGGATCAAAGAAAAGAATAATGAGCTGTTATGCAACATCAGTCCTCCTATATTGTAGTGAATGCTGAACAAAGAAGATGAAGAAGTATACTGAGGATACCATGGACTGAACATGTGAGCAATAGCAAAGTTTTAGAATGAAAACAAAATGGGCATTTATATTTAACATTAGGAAAAGAGTTGAAATTTCTAGGGTACATAATAAAGAAAAAGGGCTTGGAAAATTTGATATCCACAGGGCATATTAAATGCAAGTGAGACAGAAAACAATGTATAACCTACCTATCAAGTTTGAGTAAATGGATGGTGGAGCAAGGTTTAGGATGGATAACAAAAGCACAAAATTTATTAATAGCTACAAAGGACAGGAAATTGTGGAGAGTCATGATTGCCTACATCTTGAAAGGACCTGGAACATAAAAGCAGAAGCAACTTTCATATTTATTCCCCATTTTCATTGGCACTCAATTTTATCTCTCAATGAAGTATTACAGTAAAAGAATACTATCATTTTGCCACTTTTAGCTGTTTTTTTATTTCTTTTTTTAGCTAAGTCTATGGAGGTTTGATGTGTAAATCAACAATTTAATCTGGTATTTTATTTCTGATATCTTGAGTTGCCTGATAGAGTGGTTTCAAATTCACCAACATATGGAGTTCATATGCATGTCACTTTGAGAACAAACAATCATCTATATGCAGTTCATAGCATTATGGTATTTAGCTGGACTTTTTAAATATACTAATGTAAGGATTTACTGGATTATTCAGAACATTAGTGCTAAATAGTTTCATTGGTCATGTGGGATTAAATTTACTTAATAATTATTTTTTAGTTACTTCATAGGCTTATCATTTTGAATTATGTTATATACTCCTAAGTCAAAAAATATTTCTGTAACTTTAAAAAATATTTGAGTAATTACTCATTTTAAATATGTTACAAGAAAGTCATCACATCTTTTGTATAAAAGAATAGCTAATTACTTTTAACAAAAGGCAAAATAATTGCAGATTTCTTATTGTAAAAATTAAATGGTACATATTATTTCCCTTAATAACCAGAATAAGAATTTAATATATTTCTCAAGCTATGTAGGGTAAAATGTATATAGATTATGAAAAGATGATATGTCATTGAAAGAGCTGAAGCTATCAGAAAAGGAAGAAGTAAAAACATGCTTCATTTATATCAACTGCTGGTATTAAAAATTAAAAGCTGGTATATTGCCAAATGTAGTTACTAGATGTTAAAGAGAACCAAGAAGTACTATAAAAACCTGTAAACTTCAAACATAAAATTACCATTAATGCTAACTTCAGCAAACACTAATGATCTTTCATAGGCAATAACAAATAAAATAATGCTTGTGCTTTCAAAATTTGAAATACCAAAAAGCACACAGTAAAGATGGCATAGTAACAGACCTTTTAAATAATGCAGACAACTTTTTCAATGAAAGAGCACAGCTGTTTGCCCAGTGTCGACAGAAAAGAAATATACCTCAAAACTTGTCTAAGTATACTAATCCTACTTTATAAAAAAAAGAGACAATAAAAACCTCAGCAACTACTCCCGTATTACTTAATATTGAATATATATATATATATATATATATATATATATATATATATATATATTGTCAAAGTACCAAACCTCATAATTGATAATCAACCACACTAACAGGAAGGCTTTAGGAATGGTTATTCGATAATAGACTGTTCATTTTATTATGAGAGTTTAATGTTTTTACTATAGGTTTGGTATTAGCATTTTCTGATTATATTTATTTGGGCAATATATTGTGGGAGCTTCAGGTTTATAATATGCATTTTTGATAATAATTTGTTTTTGCCTGTAAATATCTGTTGATCTGCTATAGCCCACAGGAATCACTGTTTTCATCTATATCAACATGATAGTGCTGATCACAACAGACACCTCTTTGTGTTTGCCAATTATAAATGCAAACATGAGAACATAAGATATACAAATGACATTGTGTTGATAATAGATATAGAAAGGAAACTACAGTAAGTAGTAAAGTGAGAAAGATGATTATCTATAAATTGTAAGAAGACAGAACATTAGTTGTCAGCAAAAGGAACAGCCTAAGATGCCCAGGGAAGTGTTCTAATAGAGAACAGAAAATATATCAAAATTTGAAGGCTCATTGAAATAGCAAAAGATGCTTTTCAGGTAGGAGGTGGTGAGTTTCTCACTGCTCAATCACTACTTTCATAGAAAGTGCTCAGATGAGCTTGGTTCCTTGGTCCTACCAGATCTAACCTTCATGGCAAGGACTCCACCATACCAATTAAAATAGTAGTAAATCAGCCACACTCCCTCCATATTCCATTGGTGAGAAGTAAGTTCCACTCAAGCAGCTTCTTCCTGTGAATCACTGCTCTGTAAAACAGACAGCAAAGAGAATGTTACTCTGATCACAACAATCTTAACCTGTTCAAGTCAAGAGTTAATTGTTATCTTCATCTCCTATCCATATAAACTACCCATTAACATAACTCTCTAACTCGAGTGACCTATGGGCCTTCTACAAGGTGAACCTTCTGTAAAAAAAAACAACAAAAAAAAGCTAAGCAAAGTATTATGAAACAGGAAAATTTCATTAGAAGCTAAAACGCCATACTAAAGTGTTATGTAATATCATTACTTGTCTTTGGTAGTTAATCTGTGTCTTCTCACAGATGAAGATGACTTCCTGCAACAGAAATGGTGTTCTGTAGAAGAATGCTTACACTATCATAGTCTAAACATGTGAAATACGAGGTAATTTTAACGAAAATTGGAAAGAAAAAGGATGCTTATACTTTGAATCAGAAAGAGATAGTTAAAATTTCAAGAACACATGTTGAAGAAAGTTTGGAGAATATAACACTCACAGAACATACTGAAGTCAGAAAACACAGGAAAGCAGTGGTCAATGTATCTTATGAGCTTGTATAAATGGATGGTAACACATGAATTGTAAAGAATAAGGAAAAACCAAACCTTACTAAAAATTACAAAAAAATAAGGAAGTTGTGAAGAGTCATAATCACATAAAAGAACATCTGTGATGCCATTGTTTTACTACCAGTAAGTGGTAAATGATAACTCTACCATTTTACATTTTTTTTAATCATTTTACTCCTAGCAAGCTACTAAGATTCAAGAGATTGCTAAGAGTGAAAAAAAACAAAACAGAGAGGACAATAAAAGAGCAGGATTGAAGATGATAAATGATGTTCACTTTAAATTCTTGAAGATCATAATTAACAGGAAAGCAGGAAGCCTGAAAAGAGTTCCATGAGCAAGAAGTGTGAGAGAAGAAACTATTAGGATAGTTTCAATTAGCAATTTCAAAAGTGAAATTATGAGACCTAACTGTCAGTCTAGTATGGCACTTAAATTTATGAAGTTGGTGTACCAATGAGGAAAGCTAATTAGAATTACAATTACTGTGAAAATATTTAATGAAGAGGAAGAGAACCTATGTTACAGTGCCATGTCAAAACTGGTAATGTTTTAGATTCTTCTTTGGATTATGTCAAGAATCTCTTGAGATAGAACACAAGAAACAGACCAGATGTAGCAGCAATATTCAATGCATGAATAGACTTATGCAAGATAGATTCTGGCAAGAAGAATTGTCTAGGACAACATAGTGAACCAACTTTCTTAACAACAGATTTAGCAATTGACTCAATATAACCATTCCACTTAATGTTTGGAAAATATGAGAGCAAAAAGGGGCTCTCCTGGGGGTTAACATCAGCCATGCTGATGATAGGCCAAAAAATAAAATAAAAAGAAGTTCCTTAAGATAATAAATATAGAACAGTTTGGTTTTGGAGGTGATAACAACTCACTTCTTGCTCAAGTTAACAACAGATTGGAAGCCATGTTCGAGATCACTTGCTAACTTTATTTTATCAAACCAATCAAACTTACTATTAGGGCAGGAGTTGAAAACTGATGACATTTGGAAGGGAGTTGATGACAATAATGAAAAGACTGGGTTCAAAATAGAGCCCTGGGAAAGCCTACATTAATGCAAGAAGATCTAAGGGAGTAGCCATTCACAACCACTTTCCTTATGCAATTTGATAAAGATTGAATCAAATCAAAGAAACAGCCAGGAACAGCATAACCCTTCAAGAAGACCAGCATGCCAAACACTATCAAACGCCTTCAAATTATTGAAAGCATCAGCTCTAGCTTCACCATTCTTATCTAAAGTTTGATAAACTCTTTCAGCAATAACACTCTCTACAACTTCCAAATCCTTTGTGTTTCTCAATAAACTTTATCTTTTTGCTATTTCGCCCAAATCCAGCCTCACCATCCATTCCCTCAAGCTTGCCAGGTATGTGATGCATTGTTTTCCTCTGTCTCTTTAATCTGTCCTGTGAGTATCAAATTTTTCAAGTGCTCTTTCCTCATTATGTGCCCTAGAAATCTCTACTATCTCTGCGATGTTAAGTATAAGTATCCCTTTTTTATTTCCATTGTCTCTAGAATTTTGTCATTGCTCACACATCCTATATGTTTATAGTCTAAAATATTAAAGATTTACTATGCAAAGTCTAGCAACTGAGAAAAATGCCTACTTAAGTTATTTTGTATAAGTAGTATTTGATATGCAACATAATTTCTTGTAGAATCTTACTAACAGCTAAAAGTTATTTGATTATTTAAGGCATTAATAAATATAATCAGAGAATTTGATAAAATTTTTTAGTAAGTCTCATATAAAGTGTATCAATAATTATACAAATTAATTTTTTGCCAAAATATTAATCATTAGAGTAATATAAAAAGTGAATATTAATTATAAAAATTAAATATTTTACTTAGTTGGCTTGTATCAATTTAAGTGTTATTTTATTCATAATTCAAGTGCTTGAAATATATTATTAGTGTTCGTTTAAAGAGTTGTTTTATTAATTGCAGAGTGATTTTTATGATGTAAATGAAACTTAATTTATATGCCCTCTTTTATTTTCATTTAGCTTTTCATTAGTTTATCCATTTTGTATTTGAAGCCCTTATAAAATTATTGCTTTTTAATTCACCATTCTTCTCTTGCTCTATTACTTAATGGCATTGTGCTTTGCACAGAAATAATTGTGTAAGCATAATCATTTTTAGACTTTTTTTTTTTTTTAATCATCTCACCCCAAGCAAGGCATTCCACTGCCACTATTGTGCATGGGGCTACATAGGGGAAGGTAAAGAGAAGGAGTGGTTAGACATAGGGAATGTCAGGAGGAAGGTGACAGATGAGTAAGGATACCGAGGATGAGGGTTGGGCAGATGGGAAGGAGTGTTTGATAGAATGGGAGCAGGTTAGTGTGTTAGGAGGTGTCTATTGACTAAAATTATTTTAAAATTTAATGAATTTTAAAGAAAAAAAAAATTTTGAATGATAGGTTTAATTTATTTCCACCTTTTTCTTAATTTGCTTTCATTTCTGTCATTATGTAAGTGGCTGTTAGAATGAAGCAGAAAAATATGATTTCTCAATCCCAAAGGGAGTCTGTTGATTCAGTTTGTAAAATTTAAGAACAATATCTGTAAGCAAATGAGTTTATTTTCTTCAAATGAATGATTAACTTAATGACATTTTCTTTATCGTTATTAAGCCAATTTTGCATCTAATGGAAGTATGCTATTTCCTTAAACTTTATCTTACCTATGTTATTTCCTATGGGATTTGTTTTGAAAAACTATTAGTTTTTCTCTCATTGTATTCTAGCATTGTTTTGTCATTTAGAATGGCTTTAAATCCCTGAAACCAAATATAAAATAGTTAAATTTGAATTCAAAGTAACTACATTGGTTCCTTATGTCCAATGATATCACTTTTTTTACTTCATCATCTATATTCTCTGTTCATCATGTACTGTCTACATGAGACTTTGTATGCACATATGTAATGTATGTATGCATATGTCAATGTTGTCCATGAGTGATTTTTACATCTGTCTCATTTAATGTACACACTTCCATGTACACACACAATTTGACTGATTATGAAATAAGACATGAGAATAATGCATTTCCATTACACTCAGTCTTGATAACCACTACTCTGCATTGAGCAATAAAATCACAACAGTTGGAATCAAGGAACAAAAACTTATTTTTTAAGCACTTAAAAATCAGATAATTATAAGATTTATTAAACTTTCAAGAAACTGTTCATTAATTAATAGTATTATTTTTTATAAATATTTTTCTTTCTTTTTTTAAAAATGTGGTAGAAATATTTTTAAGCCTGTCATTGAATTAAAATATACGTGTGTACATGCAAATGTATGTATATGCTCAGTTTGAATAAAATTGAAATCGAAATCTGTGAGGGTTAAATTTCCCTTTCTGTCTGGCAACCATAAGGTAACAGCAAAATAGTATAATCCAAAATGTGAAGGCAACCCACTGAATTCCTTTTTATGATGTCTTCTGTATTTAAACTAAATATATTTTCCACTAAATGTAACATTTTAAATGAACAAAATGATTTAGATAAGAAATTTGATCATCTTGTCATCAGCAAAATGACAAGGACTGAAATAGTAAAAGAAAAAAACAGTTCTTGTTCTTTATATCATTTACTATTTTTTTCTATTTATCACAGCCCACTGTCTTTGTTTTTAATTCATTTGAATGTTACTAATTGACTTAATATGGTTATTTTTATATATATATAACAAAATAATACATTGAATAGAATTGTTTTCAATAGTAATCTTTTCATTTTTGATCTTTTGCTTTTGAAACCATATAATAAATGTTTGCACAGACTTAAACTAGTAAGAATTATATTTACACTTATGATGAAAGCATTATACATACTGTAAACTTTTTTCTCTGCTTAATAGTTGCATTTAAGTTTATAGAATGGCATGGTGAACTGTATGATTCCCAGGAGTTAAATATATATGGCTTCAATTGTACAACTGCAACTATCAAAATGGATATGAATATTTCCTAAATGTCTTTATGGTATTACTAGGATCATTTATATAAACTGTTTTGCTTATAGAAGTACCCAAAATTATCATCAGATCTGCCCATATGTCAATGTTGTTATGGTTGCTGAAACTTAACATTATGTTTCTGGACTTTTTATTTTGAAAATCTTATTTCTGCTCTCAAGTTAAAATATTCTGGCTTTGGTCTTGATTTATTTTTCTTCTTCTATGTGCCATGTCCCTTCAGGACATAAGCGATCATGGCCTTTCACATCTCCCTTTCCCTTGTAGCTCTTAACATGTTTTCTCTTGTTACCACTCCTAAACCCTGCTCTGCCATCCATTTGAATAATTATTTTACAACATAAGAACATTTGAAATGCTATTTTTTTTATTAGGACCTTGAATAAGTTCTCACTGATTTTTCATGAAAAGTAATATTTTATTTTAAAAATTAGTAAAAAAAACATGTCATTGAAAGTATTGCCCATCACTAGCCACTACTTTTCCCATCTTTCTGGCAGCATTTGAATTTTACATTGGAAAAACAATACATCTTTTGAGGTTAACCACAAGTCAACCTAATTTTTGGCATCTTTATAAGGATAAAAATGCTGCTCAGCCAGGCTATGTGCCATTGATCAGAACAAGTGATAATCAGATGAGGCAGTGTCTAGTGAATATAGTGGATAGGGTAAAACTTCTCACTTACACCTGACCAATCCCACCAAACAGAAGCAGAACAGAAGCTTTGAACCATGGATTTTCAGCTTTGGCACTGATGTTGATGCACAGTTGAGCTTACCACACAATCTTCTACACTTAGGATTATTGTAGTGTATCCACTTTTCATCACCAGTTAAATACAAGGCAAAAAAAAACCTTTCTTTTTTTTTTTGCCATTGAAGCAGTTGTTCACCATTCAATGTCTCTTGGTTTCAACTTGTATGGCACCCAATGTTCTTGCTTTTGTATTATTCCTAATGCTTTTAAACATTTTAAAACTGTTGTATGATCAACTTCTAATGATTCTGCAAGTTCAGTTTGTGCCTGATATGAGTCTTCAAACTTTTTTGGTGTGCTAGAACATTCCTTATCTTCAACATTAAAATCATTATTTTTAAAACATTTAAACCAATCTCTGCGTGTTGTTTTCAACAGAGCATGGTTGCCGTGAGTCTCAACAAGAATTCTGTGTGCTTCAGATGCAAATTTCTTTTGAATAAGGTAGAGGAAATCAGATGCAGAAGAAAAAATGAGTGGATGACTGAAGAGATTCTTGACATGATGCAAAGGAAACAAAACTATACCAAGACATGGAACTGAATACAGGAAACTACAAAGGTAATAAGGACCAAGTGCAGATAGGCTAAGAAGAAATGTCTCAACAAAAATTGTGCAAAAGTAAGAGATTGAACAAGACTAATAAAGGAGAAATGCATAAAGAAATAAGCGAACTGACAGGACAAAGAACATGCTTATCAATGGAATGTATAAAATCTAAGGACGGAACGATCATATTAGAGAAAGAGGAAATACTCCAGTGATGGGAATAATATATAAAAGATCTCTTCCACGACAAGAGAGAGCAACTGATAGTAAACAAAGATGGTGATGGAACGGAAATACTAAAATCTGAAGTGAAAACTGCAATGGGCAGACTGAATAGAAACAAAGCAGCTGGACCAGACGGCATTGTAATAGAGATGTTGACTGCTTTAGAAGATTTTGGTATAGAGAAAATTATGGAAATAATAAATGAAATCTATAATGGTGGTGTAAAACCAGATGACCTAAGCAAATCAATTTTCATAGCTCTGCCTAAGAAGCAAGGTGTAATCGAATGCGAACTCAACTGAACAATCACTTTGATAAGCCACATAACAAAACCCATGAAGCAGAATCAGGCCAGAAATAGGACAAGAACAGTGTGGTTTGGTCAAGGACACTGGAACAAGTAATGCAATATTTATGCTTAAGATGCTATCAGAAAGAGCGATACAAATGAAAAAGGAAGTTTACGTGTGTTTTGTAGACTATGCCAAGGTGTTTGACAAAGTACGTCACAAAAAAATGAATAAAAATGCTCAGCAACCTCAACATAAAGACATCAGAGTAATCAAGAACCTCTACTAGCAGCAAACCGCCTGCCTATGAACAGGAAACGAATTCAGCAGTTATACAAAGATAGAAAGAGGCGTAAACAGAATCTTTTTACCAGATCTATTCAACTTGTACAGTGAGACTACTCTGAAGACTCTAGAAGTTATGCCAGGATTTGTCATCAGCGGTCACAATATGAACAGCATAAGATACGCAGATGATACAGTGCTGATACGGAATGAAAACTACAAGACCTCCTAAAAAAAGGTAGATGAAGAAAGTTGAAAGAAAGAATTCAAATAAACCACAAGTAAACAGAATATATGGTCATCAGTAGAGGAGCCCAAAATGCCAATTACAGGTTGGGGAAACTAAAATCAAGCAAGTACAAAAGTTTAAGTACTTGGGATGTGTTCTGATGGAAGACGGAAAGTGCGACACTGAGATCTGAAGAGGAATTGGCATGGTCAAGGATGCATTCCAGAAGCTGAGCTGAGTATTAAGAGGCAGGAAATTTTCACTAGAAACAAAGAAGAAAAGTACTGGACTGCTATGTGGTGTCTGTTCTTTAGCATAGCAATGAATGCTGGACAATATCATCAAAGATGAAGGAAAAACTTGAAGCAACTGAAATGTGGATATCATGGATCGAGCATGTGAACAATGATGAGGTTTTAGAAAGTATGAGAATAAAAAGGAAATTAATACATCAGGAAAAGACAGCTGAAGTTCTTGGAACATATGATGAGGAAGGAAGGTTTGGAGAATCTGATACTCACAGGTCAGATAGAGGGAAAGAGAGAGGGAAAAGCAGTGGATAACATATTTAAAGGGCCTAAGCAGGTGGATAGCAGAGCAGGGTTTTGATATGGTAACAGGATAAAGTGTGCTAAGAGCTACCAGGGGTAAGGAGATGTGAAAAGCCATGATCACCTATGTCCTGAAGGGATATGGCACATAAAAGAAGTGAAAATTCCCTGCAAATACACTCTCTTTGGCATGAAATCCAACATGTTTAACACTATGAAAAACAAAGTTGTGTACACTTCAGTGAAATGACATACATTGAATTTCAAGCTTGCTTATAGTACTTCCTTATAAATGCATTACTATCTGAAACGACACGCACACACAGGTCTGGGAGAGCCATCTGTTGGAAAACAGCAAGAACTTATTCAAGGTCCTAATTAATGAATGAAATCTATTTTCTACTACATTTTTACATTTTAATTATGTATAATTTTAATTCAATTATTCTTAATTGGCAAAATTTTCACTTTATTGAGAATAAGGGCTGTTTTCTATTGTTTCTCTTCAATGGTTGTCAATATAAATAATTGCATTTGAAACAAAGTAATATGAATTTATTTCTAGCCAAGCTTCTTGTAGTTTTTAAAGTAGTTTCTGTTTGAAATTAATTCCTTTAAAGTGTAAACAGGACATGTACTTCTATTAAGGTATGATGTCATAGCTATAAGTACTTGACTAAAGCATAATTTATATGCGCTGACCATATCATTGAATGGAACTATCACTACCATTGCTACTAATGTTTTACTTTCATCTCTAAAATTATAAGAAAAATAACTGAAACTTATTTTTTTATAGGAAATGATTTGTTTTTGATTAAAGAAAGCAGCAATTGTAATTGGCTCTTCTATGTAAAAGGAATTCTTTTCGTAATGATGGCAATTTAAATTTAGAATTTAAGTATTGGAAAATGATATATAATTTTTTTATATATCAAAAACAAAGAAGTATGACAAAATGGAAAAAAGATTTTGTGAGATACGTTTCATCCTTTAGAACTTTATCAGATTCATTTTATGTTAACTTTCATATGACTACTCATGCACAAAAAGGAAAGAGAAATTCTGAGAATTTTCAATTTAACTTTTTCTTATATATTAAAAGAGGAGTTTACTTTATTACATGTAATAATTTCCACAAGTAATACATAGGAGAAACTTCAAGTAATTTAAATAAAAGATTATATAAACACAAATGGATTTTTACATTGCAATATATTAAATGCATTAGTTGCTCACTGTGACAAGACTGACCATAATTTTGATTTAAAAAACTAAATATTTTTGTAGGAAATAAATTAAAGACTATGAATTGAATTTTATGGTTGTTGACTGAGAATTAATCTGTTTTAACACACAATTTGTATGTTGTGCATAGAAAAATATGAAAAACTGTATTGTTAGTAATCAGGAATTCATTTGAATATTACTGATTGACGTAATATGGTTATTTTGATGTATATGATGAAATGTTGCATTAAAAAGAACGGTATTTAATAGTTACCTTTTTAGTTTTGATCTATTTTGACACCATTTAATAAATGTTTGCACAGACTTAAACTGGTAAAAATTGTATTTACACTTATGATGAAAGCATACTGTAAACTTTTGTCTCTGCTTAATAGTTGAATTTTGGTTTATAACATGGCATGGTGAACTGTATGCATCCCAGAGGAGTTAAATATATATGAAAGAGGAAACTTTACTAAGACAAAAATGATTAGCAAATGCTTCAGTCATACAAAGTAAATTTGCATCCAGGTTCTTACAATATTTCACTTTTCTTGGCAAATTTTCTATCATCACAATGTTCCCAAAATGCCAACTACAGCTCAGAGAAATTAAAATAAAACAAGAAATTTAAATACCTGGGAAGTGTGCTGACAGAGAATGGAAAGTGCAACATTGAGATCCAAAATGCATTGGCATGGCCAAGGATGCATTTTAAAAGCTAACCAGAGTACTGAAAGACAGGAAAATCTCATTGGAAACAAAGAAGAGTGTGCTAGATTGTTGTGTGATGTCTGTCCTTCTGTATGACAGTGAATGTTAGATGATATCCTCAAAGATGATAGAGAGGCTTGAGTCAGCAGAAAGTGGTTTTACAGAAGGATGCTGAGGATACTATGGACTAAGCACGTGATTAACAACAAAGTGTTAGAGAGGATGGAAACGAGCAAAAAACTCTTACTTAACATAAGGAAGAAACAGATGAGGTTTCTGGAACATGTAATGAAGAAGGAGGGCCTGGAGAATTTAATACTCACAGGATGAATAGAGGGAAAGAGAGACAGGGAAAAGCAGTATGAGACCTACTTGATAGGCTTGAGCAAGTGGATGCTAGAGCAGTGTTTGGGAGAGATACCAAGAGGAAGAATTTTGAAAGCGACAAGAAACAGCCATGTAGAATTCCATGATCATGTACGTCCTGAAGAGACATGGCACATGAAGAAGTGTATTACATACCCAAAACATATTAAAAAAAAAAGAAAAAATTATATTTTCAGCACCTCACTTTCCTCAACATGTATATGTAGTCACATTAACATAAGCATAAACTCAGTTCTGAAGCATGAAATATGTCACACAAAAACATTTTTGATTTTTGTTATACTTTTTTTTCCTAAAATTGAAGTTTTTCAAACATTTCATTTCTTTATATGTTTATGTATTGATATAAATAAAATTTTTTAGTATATTTTGTATTTTCTATAAAAACCTTTGGTGTATCTCATAAGTTAATTCTTTTTATCTCAGTAAAATATTTTAATGAAAAAAATGCTTTTGTCTATTCAGTTCTAACATAAACAAATACAGTATGTGGCAGAGCATATGAGGATAAGCAAGTGGTTAGATACTGAATAACTGATATTGATGAGGCATTCATTCAAATATGAGTCACTTCAGTAAAAAGTATCCATTTATAAATAACTGACTGCACTAAAAGTAACCATTTTTAAATTTACAGCAAAAAAAAAAGGATAGCAAACAAATTTATTTAAAAAACACTTTTGCCAGAGTCTTAAAATTGTCTCAGGAAATTGACAAATTTTTTTTAATTACAGGGGAAAAGCATTTTGTTCAGAATTTTCTAGATAAATAAATTTTTATTAATTAAATATAAAATAATTGCCAAATATGAATGTATGTGTCTTACTTGGTAGAAAGTTTCAAACAATATTTTTCCTTTTTCCTTAACTGGTTGTCTGTCTTTTGGTGACTCATATATTTATTTTTTGTTTAACAGAGAGGATCATAAACATCAAATCATAACCATTTAGCAAATTGTTTATATTCTTAATTAAGAAATAACTGATTATTTTAAAAAGAAAACTGCTTGATTATCACTTTAGGTTGTTATAAGAATAATGTCTGCTACATGTTGCAAGAATTACATTGCAAAATGTCAGACTTGAGATACAAGAGTTTATTTACCACATACTCCATATTCTCCTGATCTTTCATTCACTCGATTATCATTTTTTTAAGCACCTTTAAGTTCAAGTCAGAGATGGAATCGGCTTTCAAAGATTTCTTTGCTTCACAGCCAATAACTTTTATCAATGACGAATAAATAATCTCATCAATCAATGGCAGAGGTGTATAAATGCTCAAGGCTCATATTTTCATATTTTGACTAATTTCAATATTTCTACAGTAAATTTTTCAAGAATAAAATTATGTTTCTGAAATCGACTATTATTTTTGTAACAACCTAATAAATGGGTAAAGAACTTTCTTAAACAATTCCAATAAATATGACTCCTTTAAAATCAGCCAAATTTAACTTTTTAGCATAGCAATACATTTTAATCAAGTGCTATTTAAAATATTACTTTTTATTTTTTCTCTGAAAATATTTTGCTTCATCTATTTTTCATAGTCAACATCAAATTTCAATGCCTATGACCTGACAAAAGTAAACTGAAACCACTGTTGTAAAACAAGATATGTTATTCACTTGTTATCAAGATAATAGTAAAGAATATTTTATTATAGAAATGAAAATTTAATGATGTTGTAGAGCAGCTGACACTCCTCTAGCACTCTCAAGAATGGAATGGTCTGTGGCCTGAGGTACCTATAAAAATAAAAACTAAAAGCAGTTAACATTAAAATTTGAAGTGTCATTGATACATGCTCTGAATTCTCTCTTTTTCAACTCTCTGCTTCCAGATGGGGCTCTGCTGAAAGCTAGAGTCTTGTCAGGGGTGTATAAACAAGAGCCCAACCCAGTCGCAAGCTGGGTCTATGGGATATTTTTTACTGAGCTTAAGGGCTCAAAATCCCCACTTTAATTGATGTTGTGTTGCATCTGCCTTGGTGGGAAAGTGGTAAATCCTAGAATTTAGAGTGTCATTGACAATATTGGACAGTGCTCTCTGTAGCTCTAAAGACTTAACCTCTCTTCTACTATTTGTTGTTCTGTCTTCTGGTGTTTGTCTTATTTGTATTAATATCTCTTAGCATGGATATTGTGCTGTAAATACTCAGCACACATTTTCTAGTGTTGTCCTGCCACCTTGGTGATACAAAAAATGAACTTGTTATTTGCATATTTTAATGATTTTATTTTTTCCATACAGAGATTTCTTAGATTTACTATTTTTCCTTCTGGAATATCTGACCAGAATGCATTCAGAATTCAAAGCAACTTTTTTTTAAATTCAAGTTTTTGTTTTATTACTTCAAATACTATTTCTACATTCAAATTTTTCTGAGCATTTCTCTTATTTCCTCAGGTTTTAAATTGTTCTGCATACCATAAGTAAAACATCTTACCCTTCTAGAGTTTATTCTATGTCCTTATTGTTGTATGTAATACTTCAAATGTTCTAAATGCTTTTGCCAACACAAATGACACTAGAAAAGTGAAATAATACATTGTTTAATGTTTTGAGTTGCCAACACTACAGATAGAATGCTAAAATATTTGTGATTATCAGTATCTAGTCCCCAGAAGATTTTAAATTGTCCCCCATGCCATAAGTAACAAATCTTACCATGTTTGATAGTCGTAAATGCTATAGGCAAACTTCTTTACTAGATTTATATTCATTTAATGTTTGAGAATTGAGCTGAAAAGATGAATGTAAAAAACTCCAATAATCTCAATTGCCTATTTTGTTTCTGTTGATTGTTGATTGGTTTAAGAAATGATTTTTTTTCTCATTATGATTTCTAATAAAGGTACAATTTGGTCATTCTTGGACTAATTTGGACATGCAGTGGCTTAATTTTTTTTTGTTAGTAAACAGTGACATGTGTTTAAATTTTTTTGTTAGTAAATTGTACAATGCCAATGACATGATTTATAGTTGAAAGTGAAATAATTTCCTATTTCAGTTCAGTTTGATGATGACTCCAATTTCCATTAAACAAAAAATAGCACCCCCCCCCTTGAAATTTCTGTGCTCTTGGCATATGATATAGTCACTTCTTTCTTTTTCACTATTTACATATTCGAATTATTGTTGTCATCTTCGTTGCCATTTTTATGACGTTTTGGGAGATAACTCATGACTAGCAGAAGTTCTTTGCACAAAGAATGAGAATGTTATAACCCAGTGGTCGTAATGAAGGTTTTGGTTAAAAATTCCTAGCATCTGAAGAGAGCCGGAGTATCGTAAAAATAGCAACAAAGATGAAGACAATAGTCCGAATAATGTAATTGTGTAAATACTATCTTTCTGTTTCATTTTATAGTAATTCCCAATGAATATATCTTTATTAAACATTAAAGCTAAGTAAAATGATATCTATTTATTTTCATCATATCTCTGTATGGAGGTTTACATGTATTTTTATGTTAGAAAAGCTGTTCAATTACAATCAGTATTTTCTACTCAAAATTTTATTCAAAGGGTCAAGAACTCACATTAGACATTTTCTGTTAAAACACAACATTCTGATGAGGTTTCCCTTCAAATTTGTTTTTTTCTTCTTTTATACTAACTTTTTTTTAATAAAAAGAGTATCATTTGTATAGAGATCAAATATTATCCCATATTTTGCTTCCTTACAAATATTATCATTTAATGCTACCTTGACATTTTAATACATTGTTTATCAGGTAAAATCTAAACTCTTTGTTTTGCCAGCAAATTCAAAAATGTATTTTAATGCTTCAAGCATGAAACAGCCATCTGAAAGTTACCTTTGATTTTTTTTTGCATTTTATAAATGTAACCATTTAATTTCCACACTCTATTTTCTTTAACTATTTCTTTGCTTTGAAAAGAAATATCTGCTTTGTTTATCAACTGCTTTTCATTCCACATCTGATGACTTAACTGTTAAAACAGTAAACTGTAATCACTGATAAGTCATTATATATACATATGCACATGTATTTTTGTGTGTTTATAGTACTGTGTGTGATTGAAATCTGATCTAAATGGATAGTGGCTGATATTGTTGCTGTTGTGAAATATGAATAAAAAAGAAAGAGGGAAAAGTACCAGATGTTAATGACATGTTCTCTGAGTGCTCAAGTCATTTCAAAAGACAAACAAAAAAATGAAGAACTAAATCATCTATTGAAGAAAGTAACTTTGTTGCATTGCATTCTGCATATTTGTTTACATTAGCTTTTATTATTTGAGTCAAGAACAACTCTGTTTTATTTCTCTAGGTTTTATTAAACTGTGACCATGATGGTTCCTACAATATACATTTCTATTTTTGCGTATTGTTTACCCTGTAAAATCTTTAACCAGACAAGCTGAATAAAAGTGACATGTGTTTAAATTTTGTATCATTTGGATACCTTGGAAATGGTCTATAAATTATAGAATTGTATCTAGCTGATGAAACAGAAATTTTAGTTGCATGAATTTTTTTTGTTGCTATTGAAATTAGTTTTCTAAAACTGTTGCATTTTAAGAATGGAAAACATAAATATAAATGCTATAAAAATTAATATTTTCATAGAAGTGGCATTGCATGAGTCATTTTTTAGTTGAAGATAAAAAGTGAATTTTGTCATGTATTTTTCTTATAACAACTGTTCTGTCTATACTTCTGAGATGAGGTATTGTAACTATTTACACTATTCAGATTTTTATCCTCATCTTTATTGTTATATTCACCATGTTTTGGCCATTGTATGCTCTGGCCTTTTTTTCAAGTAATAAATTCCAACATATATCACCTGAAGAAGGATAGGACATACATTAGCCAAAATATTGTGAATATGATGAGGGCAAAGGTCCAAACAATGTGTAAACAACTGTTCTAATTTTGAAAGAACTAAGATAACTAATTAATATATATATATATATATATATATATATATATATATATATATATATATATATTAACATATGTTGTTAAATATAAGAGACAATGAATGTCTATTATGTTTAATCATGAGCTGTTCTAAACGTCGTATTTTTGCTTTAATTTCAGTTGAAAATAAAGACAAAAATTCTCCAACATTTGGATAATTATTTATTAGTTTTCTTCTAAGCTTTCGGCTCACATGAGCCATCTTCAGAGAGGTCATTCAAACTGAAATATTATAAAATCCACCATCATCGACGATTTTATTTTGTGTTGACATAAAACTCCGCTTAACAACGGCAAGAGTTACCAAAAATAATAAATGCAGTTCTTAAATTTGCGATGCGGTTTTATGACGTCACACCACGGGATAGCACGAAATGACAAAAAAACCATGTAGTCAAATGCAATGTAATATGTTATTTCCTGTTTTAAAGTTGAAAGTTTTAAAACTCTCTGAAGACGGCTCATGTGAGCCGAAAGCTTAGAAGAAAACTAATAAATAATTATCCAAATGTTGGAGAATTTTTGTCTTTATTTTCAACTGAAATTAAAGCAAAAATACGACGTTTAGAACAGCTCATGATTAAACATAATAGACATTCATTGTCTCTTATATTTAACAGCATATGTTTAGAAAATTACTTGCTGCCTCGATATACTAAATATATATATATATATATATTAAATGATTTTATTTCCATGGAAAAAAAAAAGCAAACAAAGTAATGAAAAGGTTGTAAACTTTTCAGGTTTTTGCCTTGTAAGTAATTTCCATAATTTGTTTCCTTTCTGAAATACTCTACTGATTGCAACACATGTAGTCTTTCGATACAACTGTAATTGTTGTGTCTGTGCATTGTTTTTCCCCTTATTTATCTCCTTGTTCACAGCAAAATTCACATATGTTAAAAGACAGTTTTGTGAGAAAGCATCTGACTCTGGGATCTGTTTTAAATGTGTAACCTGCGAAGAAGCCATGTTCTCTTTTTCCTTTTTGGACAGTTTACACATTTAAATCTGTGTTTGCCATGCAGGGTAATTCATTTTCTTCTAGTATTGCAAAAAATGCATGCAACCCTGGGTTTCCTTTTCTTCTGTGGTAGTTCTATACTCTCTTCCCCGATCTCATGATCATAGGAAATGCTACCATAGGGAGGCTTCTTCTGCTGGGTACTCCTCCCAGAGGGAGCAACATAAGTTTTGTCTTTAGATGAACCATCACTGGTTAAGTCATTGGGTTCTCTTGCACCAGACTCCACGCTGCTGGTGTCAGGATGATCTCCTGGTGGTCAATTTCAAGTTGACTAACAGCTCACTTTCTATTAAATCACCTCAATATTCAGATAGGGAACACAACTCTCAAAAAACAGGCAAGTCCTTCACATGATGGGAAATTTCATCAATCTGTACTGTCTGGTTATGCAGCCTTGTTTTTAACTTGGTCATACACCTCCCTTGTGGACGCTTAACCCAGACAATGTCTTACTTCATATCCTCCTTGAGTATTCCATGGTTTGGGTGGAGATATTACATTAATTCCTCATACGCAGATGTGATACTTATGTACGACATACCATTCTCCTTCCAGATATGCAAGCTCGATGTTTTGGTCTCATTCTTCAGTCTCTCTGGTTCTTTGCAACTAAATCCATAAATGGATAGATAGTCTTTCACCTGTGCTAAAGAAACCAAAGCTTCATTGACAAAGATGTCATCTATGTAAGCTGATGTGGCATCTTTGATTGACACATCCCAGGACATGACCAAGTCAATGATAGCTCTTATAGAGGTGCAACATTTAAGCCAAATCCTAATCATATAAGGCAACACCTCTTGTTCTTGATCAGCATGAGTTGAAAGGGTCACAATGTCTTGTCAATGTATATCTAGGTAAGCTTTTCTTAAATGTAACAGTGACACCTTCACTCCCTGGTGCCACTTTTCCTCAATGTCTGAGCACACATGCCTGTGTCAGCAGTGAATGCTTCCACAAAATTGTTCAATATCCTGTAATTAACCACTGACTAAACCCTCTGTTTATTCTCCTGAACCACCACCATCAATGAAATCAGGCCCTTGGGTAGACTGAACTCACTTTCTGGATATGACAACAGCCAGTCATTTCCTAGCCAAAGCTGCAGTTCTTTTCATATTTGTCTTGGACATCATCAAGTGTGGTATATTCCAGCACTCTTTTTCTAGTCTTTAAGATGTTTGACCACTGGCCCATTTCCATGAGGCAGTCCAAACCTTCTTTTGGTGATTAAATTGCATAAAAACATCAGGTTCATTGATGGAAATGGCAGTGCACTGGGGTATATCTTCCTTGGGGAAGCAGATTTCTCCCGCTTTAGTTATACACATTCTCCCAAGCTCCCAGATTGCATAAGTTTTCAAAAGCAGATCAGAACCTAACAATGTACAATCTAACATCTAATTTGACTGTGCTATACCCATGGCATTTTAGCAATTTCCCATCAGCTGCCAACACCTTCACTCTTTGGCATCACTGACATCCCCTTGCCATTTCCCTGATACTCAGTTGAGATGTGTCAAACCTTGTTGCAATGAAAGCAACTCTCTTCACAGCAGGATCTTTACACTTAGTTAGCTGTCCACTCCAGGCATTCTTGTTTACAGTCCTTAGCAAATTGTTTGGGACCAGATCACTTAAAACAAATTCTGCTACCCTTGTGCATGCCAGAAAGAGATGTCTCAGCATGTGCTCGTTGAATAGTTGCAGCAGCTAACTTTTCAAGTTTTGGTTATTGATCCTAATGGTCCTTGCCCAGGTTAGAAGTTACATACAAGAATTTAAAAATATAAAAAGACAACAATTTACTCATTGCACTCTGTATTTATTATAATTTTTGTAGTTTATTTTATTTACAAGACTTTTATTTGAACACTTAAATGATGTTGGTTCTTTGTAGTTTTGATTTTGCAGTTGTGTTGCTATATTTTGATGATAAGGTCATCAGTTTAAAATTTTTTATAATAATTTAATTTTCTTGTTCGGGTTGACTGGGGTTATGTATTTTTTTTATATTTCTTAGAAAAAATTCCTTATAGTTGGTACTCTCTTCACAGCAACTACAATTTTGGAACATTATTTAAAAGTTCAAATGCCTCTTAAATAACTGTGTTCTTGATCAAACCAAACTCAAATAATTACATTGGTTACACTACTTTGAAAAGAAAAAAAGATAAGAACACATGAAAAATTATATAAAAACTTAATGATAATACCTTGTCTGTCATTTTTCATGAAACCTGTATAAAAGAGACATTGTTGCCCAAATACACAATATATATATAGCCCTTTTTGACCACTGTAAATGGTAACAGCTCTGGACAACAATAACTATTCTCTATATAAATAAGTTCTTCATATCTAGATGAAGCCAAGTTGTTTACTATAGAGGCATTGACACGTTCATTTGCATTGATGTCACACTGTATAAATGCTTATGCTTTTAAGTAGCAGTCCATTTTTATAAAAATATTTTTTTTAGATTCTTGGCTGCTCATTTAGTAAAGGAAGTTCTCTGGTATAGAAATTCAATGCAGGAAAATTGACATGGTCAGTTACAGTCACATACTTATCCTTATAGGCAGTGTGCTTGTTATATCATCTTCTGCATAGAAGCTTTTAATATTCAAAGATTAAAGCACAATAATACAAAACCTGGTATATTTTAAATTGAAAAGTTATACATATTGAAAAATTGTTTCCAAATCTTGTGAGAAGAACTATGGAAAATAATCGACTAGCTACAATTTAAAATATAATCTTATATTTATTAATAAGTTTATATTAAATTAAAAACTGTAGATGTAAGGGGAAAGTAAATGATATTTACGGATAAATAGCCCAGTAGATTAAAGTTTTGGTTCATGAATTTTGTAACATAATAATTGTGAGTTCAAACCTCTGGACTGGGCAGTATGTACTCATTGGAAACAAGTTGAGCAATAACTGAAAAGTACTAAGATAAGAACTAGATAAGGTATTCTTAGACATGGGCAGTGAAACGAGAACAATCTATTCCTATAGATTAAATAAAGTGTTCATATTGAAATTCTCTGTAGGTTACCTGGATTGAGATATACCTGGTGATAGCTGGAGGGTACACTTACTGAAATGTTGTGACAATAACAATAAAGTTGAGGTAAGTCGTATAAATATTGATAACTCCTCATCCCAGAAATTGAAACAAATTATCTACAGGAAAGCTTTTTATATCATAAGGATGTGTATTGAAACCTTTTAATTAGCAAGATATGTACAGAGTACAAAATATGATTTATTA